>NW_010581220.1:48937-72651 GCF_000705375.1 Tinamus guttatus | reverse complement strand
AGGCCGTAGTCCGGGCTGCCGGCGCCCCGAGGGCGGCGGGGAGCGCAGAGAAGGGAAACGAAGCGGCGTTCAGCGAAGCAGGCCGGGCTCGGGCACCCTGCCCATAGCTCGGGTGTCCTTTTATTTATTTATCGTTTAACGGGGGATCACGTCGCAAAAGCTCAACGAGCACCGGCCCGGGTTTGGTTTGCGAGAGCTGGAGTCACCCACAGGGCTCTACAAGTTGCTTAAGGAGCGAGCGAGGAGTCGGCAGCAGCACAGCTCTGCCTTAAACCAAGCTTGTCCCCTGACGATTTTCTTAAGTCAGTTTTGAGATTTATGAGCAGAAACCAGGTTTCTGATTCCTGATGAGACGCATCCCTCCTCCCAACGAACACATCGTCCCTCATCTTCTGGGAAATCACAGGCAGTAAATAAAACCCCCAGAAAAGTCTGCCTGGTGTTCAGGTAGTCATTAGGCACTATGAAATTATCAGTCTTGGTCCTTCCAGGGGAGCAAATTGAAACATTTTGTGAGAATTTTATACCCTCGTGACTCATTTGGGAGACCTTCATTAGCGAAGCGGGGCCCCCAGCTAGCGACAAGGCAGGTTTGCGGGGAGAGGACGGTCCCTTATCAGACCGAGAGACACAAATCCACCTCCGATACATAAAACGCTGCTGGAGGTGCCCAGTGCCCTGTCAGATGAGCCCAAAACATTCCCGACGGGAAGGTGGAGACAGGGAAACTGCTGGAAGGTTGTGCAACTTGGGCTGCAACCAGGAGCCTCGGCCCCCACAGCCCCTGAACACCCTCTGGATGGAAGTTTTGTGGAACGCTGACAAGCTGAACCACTGGCTACTAGGAAGCTGGAGGCACTTCTAAAACACCCTCTCCAGTCTTGGCAAGGTCTGAGACCAAAAGACATAAAGATAGACGGGCACACATATAATCTAAACAGCTAAAAATACCACCGGAGTCTATGTTCATTTCTTCCCCCAGGGAAATGTGGAGTTCATTATCAGCCGGTACTTTCCATGTTCCAGAAAGGTCCCACATTTCATCAGAGCATTATCTAATTCCTTCCCAAAACATTCAGGCAATACGTGACGTCATCATGTTTGTTCCGGAGACAAGTTAAAGCAAGAAAGCCAGACAGCTAAGACAGGAGGATCCAGAGGGAATCCCTTCCACTGCTGCACCTCAAATCACACGACCCTTTGGAGTGACTTTAGGAAAGCCAAAGAAATCAACTGCTCATTGCACTTATTTCCTTTTGATTTGTCCTCATTCTTTGCTTAACTCCAACACCTTCTACAGTAATCCAGGCACTGTGCAGGTGGCATGTGCCTATCCACATTTTTTTTCCTTTACATTTGCATCTTTCCCTTCAGATCCATGAAGTTAAATAGTGCTTAACCCCTTAGTAGTAAGTGAGCCATCTTACGTCATCCTTTATTTCAAGCCTTATGAAAAGCCAGAGATTTAAAAGCTCTCTTGATACACTGTTATATTTTAATGACTCTGTTAAACAGGATTACGCATATTATCTTTATATTCTGCATATGTGACAGGAAAACACGTGGTCCACCTTCAGGTACCACTTTCCTATATTTCTTCCTGGGTGTGAAAGCAAGCATTTTACTGCTTTACCTTCAATCTCTTGTTGTTATCCTTATGTCCAAAATTCCTATTTCAGGAACAGTGACCTTCATTTCTAGAGCTGTCAATCCAACATAATTCAGCTTTTATATCCATATAGTTATTCTTTAGTATCTAAAAAATATCAAGGAAAAAATGTAGAGCGAAAGAGTAAGAATATTTTCCTTGTTATTTTGGATACTGAAGAAACAGCGGATGACAGAGATTTGGATTACTTTCTGAGGTCCAGTAAAATACCTGATAAAGCGACACAGTTGGATCATTTTGCAGTCTGTTGTTGCTGTTTGGAGCCTAGATTCCTGACTCGGAGTGAGCCAGGTGACTCATCCTTTAAGGAGATGAACAGTCACTGAACACTACATAAATGGAAACAGAGGAGAGCAGATATACATGTATAGGTGCTTTATATATGGTCCAAGTATTTAGGAATAGTATTTCTTAATACTTCTGTCAGACAAAATGATAAAGGTTACTTGTGGAAGCACTGAAAGTGCTCATCATGAAAGAGGAGGAAAAAAGCCAAATGGGCTGAGAAAGCCATTTGCGCTGTATGGTTCTCCTCTAAGCTAGACCTGTTGTAACACTGGGAGTCACGACTGAGAGATCATTCCTGCAATTCGTGGGGTATTTCACTGGCGTTTGAAATAGCTAAGCGAGGCCAAGGGCAATTGCTCACATTAATCACAGAGCTTCTGCACTTTCCCTGATGCAGCCACCCAACCTGCCTGTAACAACAGCCCGTGAGGGCTGGCGAAACAACACAGTGTCCTTTGGAATTTCTCCTATTTTTTCTCAGAGGGGCAAAAACAGGAAAGGAAATTTGTAACTAAAACCTACACAGAAAAAAACCTGACGGGTTTAGCCTACAAACCCAGGGGACTGAGAGCCACTTCAGCCACGTCTCCCCAGCAGCAGCTTCTCAAGAGGACCCCGCTCGGCCACGGCTGTTGTTGTGGGATTGTAATAGACGCTTCCAAAAACTGCCCTCTGCTCGAATGTCATGATGTTGGCTTTCCGCCCCATTTTCAGCCGCACAGAAACAGCAGTTGGGAGGGGCAGAAAGAACGAACATCCCTTTTTTAACTCTCAGTTTGAAAAACCTCTCAACTCTACTCAGCCAAACAGACATCCTAACTATTACAGGTGGTGTTTTCTATGTTATGCTTTGGAAACTGCATTTACTTTACCATACTTTATCTAACATAACTCCAAATCACAAGGAATCAACCGTATGTGCAATAGGGAGCAAAAAAGAGCTACTAAGTTACTGGTCAAGTGAAGAGCATAATGTACATTAATTAACATGGAAGGAGACAGGAAGGCCACTGAAGCAGCATGATCATGTTCATTAATTATCTTTAGAAATTCCTATAAATTTTAGCTAGTTTCCAGTCATTACAAAATCAAATTACTTCTCTTTTTTTTTAATGGAAAACTCTGACGTTCCACTGCTACCCAGTGGTTTAGAAAACAATAGGTATAATATTTATCAGAATATGTATTAACATACTGCCAGAAAGAACATGTGCCAGATCTCCTGCACATAAATGCAGTATTGCCCAATCAAACACAGCTCCTAACTGCAGACTAGAATTTGATGCTATAAGGTGTTACAGAGGCAAATGTTTTGGTGAAGTTCAGTAAATGAGACTAAATATCTAAATGAATGAGTTGCAGTTGTGTCAAGATAAAGATGACAAAGGCTATTTAGTCTTGAGGCTTGAGATATAAGATAAATTCCAGGGGTAGTGCAGCAATAAATTTTCCCTGCAGTTAAGTGTTGCACATCAGGCTCATTACAGACGTATTTCACCTTCCTATGAACTAAGAGTCTGAGCTGATACGGAGTATTGCTTAATCTTGCAGTTCTTGCTATTTAACTTGTAGATTCTTTGGTACCTGTCAAGCTTTATGGCCATGAAAGAGGAAATCTCATAGAAGAGGTCGGATTTCCAGGCCTGCAGAGAAATAGAGCCCATTAGCTCTCCCACCTACTGCTGCTGCTGCCTCTTAATCTGCCCCTGCACCAACAGTGTTGCCATGACCCTCCCGCGAAGAACGGCTAGAACGGCTCCAGTTATAGTGAATTAATGATGCTGCAAAAGGCTATGTGGCCCAGTCAGAGAAAATACACTATTGTGACCCTTAAAAGAAGACTGTAAGCAATAAAAAGCATACTGCCACAGTGCCCTATCGGACACTTCACTCGCCGGGCAATAAACTGCAGTGAGAAAAGTAAATGGCAACAGTGAAGTTTAGAGAAAGAGCAATCCACGTTCTCTGTAGTGCTCATTTGGTTCAGCACTGCAACATTGTCCCACTAGTTACTGGGAGTTGCTACGCACGTATCACAAGTGTTAAATGGGTTGGATAACCCAGATCTTTTGGGATTTATGGAAGTTTCAAGGCTGAGATGCCTCTAGCAGCCTGGATGTGTGTACATCAATGATGACTCAACATTTAGGCCTGATTCAGGAAAAGCAAACAGTGAGTAGAGGGTATCGGGCTTAATCAACCCATATACACTTTAAGGAGCACCCAAAATAAATAAATAAAACACCTTTAAATTGTGTTTTTCCTAGTAGATTCTCAGGTATTTTTAGTCACTTTTAAACTGTTCTTCAGCTACAAGTGGGAAAGTAAGACTTGGGGAGGCATCAGGAACATGCCCAGGAGCCAGGGGCAGAGCCAGGAGGAGAACTCGGCCGGCCTGCCCACCTCCCCTCCCCGCTGCTGCGTAAACCGAGCAGCGCAGGAGCTCCAGAGACCACGGGAGAGACAAGCAACCCGAAGAGTGAAATTAAATAGAAGCAAAGGGAAAATGACTGGTATGAGGCTCCGAATAAGCAAAATGCCAAAACAAAGAGTAAAAGCATTATAAAGTAAGAGAATACAGTAAAGAAGCAACTTCTGTCTTTGTGCATGGCTGCTTATTGCGTAGTAACGATTTGCCTCATACTCATAAGGCTTCGATCCAAAACCCTGAGTGAAGCCGTTCCTGCTCTTTGGTGTATCTTCTACCACAAGAGTTTCGTAGCCAAGGTGGCCCTTACTCCTGGCTCATCCCGCTCGCCTCTCTGCACCGCGTGTCGCTTCGGCTGGGAGCCTCGCGGGCGGCTGGGCTCCCTGTGCGGCGCAGGGAAGACGTGAAACCCCGCACGGGGCTGGCCCTCCTGGCTCGCAAGGGTGTCACCTGGGGACAGCCACGATGCCGGTCTCTGCGGGGCTTTTTCTGCTGCAAGCTCCACTCAGGCACGATTCGCATCATCCTTCAGGCTGCGGTAACAGTGTCTGGTCACTAATGACCTGGGCTGGCTCGGACTGGGCAACAAGCCATGGACAGGACCATTACCGGGTCCTCTGAACCATTCAGAGCTCTGTAATGTTGGAAAAAAAAATGCATTTTTTAAAATAAAGCTTCTCGCAACTGCCAGAGAAGCGGTCGCCCACACACACACCTTATCCACTCACTGCGCTGTACTGGCGTTCCTTCAAGTGCTGGGAAGGACCCAGAGCTGCTGATTCAAAGACATCTGGAAGGAGAACTCAAAAATTGAGGAGTTTTGTTCCCTCCTGGCTTCTACTTTCCTTAGCCCATACTGAATGTCAAGCAGCAGAGCAGCAGCACCCAGCAGACACATCAACGAACACGCAAGAAAATGAGGTTTCCGTGACTCCAAAGAAGAAGGTTGAGGCTGGTAGAGGCTGAGTGACAGGCAGCGATAGAGGGAACTGTGTTGTCCAAACCACAGCACACACACAGATATCTTAGCGCAGAAGAGATTTCTAAATAATCCTAGCAGTGTATCCATAGCCAGTTTTCAGAGGCATTTGCTTACATCAAATCCCCTTGGAATCATTCCTACGAGAAAAGTGCCAGAATCAATTGCTTTCTGCACTCACATGGAATTGAAACTTCTGTCAGAGTGGTTTTAACAAACCCAAAGCATTCCTCAAGAGGATTTTTATTAAAGTCTCTGCTATTTGATGTTCAGTGTCACCTTGGGATGAGCAGCAGCTCGCAAGGTTACTGCGAAGCAGTTACCTGCGGTTCGGACTCTACCGGCTGCGTAAGCAAATAGGAAAAAGGTGATGGGAATTCAACAGATTTTGTCTCCCTCTTTGATGGTCTGAGGAAACCGGATCAACTTAATCCTTTATAAGTACTGAAGGGCTGGGAATCTTTTTCTTTTGCAACCTGACAGTTTGACAGCTACATTAAAAAAGAAGAAAAAAAGAAAGGTTGCTTTTCCTGGTGATTACTGTATGAAGCACTAAATGACTGAGCTTCTCATTTTTTTATTTTAGCAAGCAAACATCGTATTTACAATGCTTAATAACATTTTCACAATCAATACAACAAAATATTTATTCCCTAGAATTGTTTAAATTATCAGCATATCATTTTGAATCTTTAAAACATATATCTACTTGAAGATATTAGGTCAAATTCTGCTTCCAGATATATTGATTAAAATCCTGAACTATTTATCCTGCTTCACGAAATGTATTGCAGTTTTAAGCACATTTGACAAGGAACAGAATTTACCTAATTTCTTGTATTGCCAAAACAGAAAGAACAAGAGCACCCAGTAATGCTAATATGAAGCTTGACATTATCTTCACTGAGATAAGACCAATTGTAGTAAAAGATATTTAAACTTTGGAGACTAAATCCTGTTCATCTCGTCCTGTTGCCCTGGCAGGACAGGCCTCTGCCAGCAAACATGAGAAGAGATTTGGCTGTTCTTTGCATTTCTTCAGGTTCCCGGCAAGATCCCACCACAACAGGAAGTTGGGGAGTTGAGCAACAGACCTGGCACGATAACCTCATTGATCTCTCAGTTATTTCTGTTAAAAAGAATGAAAAATAAATGCAGCAAAAGCCGTTGGAAAAGTCAGAATACGCTGGCTTGCGTGTGCCTTGTAGAAATCATTAGCTGAGGCAGAGGGAAAGAACATCAAATGGGATAATGTCCCTGCATGATTATCTTCAGACTACTCTGATTAGTGACAAATAGGAGAGAGCCGGAGATCTATACAAATGTCATTAGACCAAGGATTGTAATGTGATTTAGTGACGTGGCTGCAGTGATAGCTGGTTCCCTCAACACAGCAAAACAAATGATACTTTAGTATTGTTGGTTCACTATTGTGCTAAAAAGCAACCAGCCGACATAAATGTTTTTCTGTACGAGCAGACAAGCGAGTGATTGATGCTTTTCCTATTTGCATCCCCGTGCATTAAACTGGCATAAGGAGAGTCAGGGCCTAAGACAAAATGTACTTCAAAACACTGGTAAAACGCACTGCCGTCTGCTCCATAATGAAGGCTATTTCCTTCTCCCACTACTCCCCTTTGTTTTTCTTCCATTCTCATTCACCTTGGTTCCTCCCGGACTTGGGCAGCCTGGTTTTGGGCCGGGCTGTCCCCAGCTCCTCGAGGTAGCGCTTTCCCAGGGGACGTTTCCTGCAGCAGCGTCTTCGGCTGCTCCGTTTTGGTTCAGGGATCCCTCGTCGCAGTCACACGGGCTGAGCTCCAGCTGGCCATGCTCATTCACACACTGCTTTTTCTAGCTATCTGTTGGGCAGCCCTTGTCCCTTAACAGAACATTTTTAACCCTTCCCTCAAGGGAAATGGAAGTAAACACTAACTTTGGAAGGGCCTATGAGGGATAATCTTGCTTACAAGCCCATATAACATGGGTGGGAGTGGGGGATGTATTTGGAATTAAGCCCTAATTAATTTAGTGCAGTGGTCTGTGTGATGGAGCAGCTTCTCATCCACTTCAGGGCAGCATAACAGGAGAGCCAGAAGAAAATCTGCAGGAATTTGCCTCATCCCTTTCTACTTTTCAGCCTCTAAAGAATGGCAGAGAGCTTCTTCCATGGCTGGAGGACAGGAGTCTACTTGTGTTGAGTGCAGCGACCTAAATGCATTCATAAGCAAATGGATTTTTGTTATTAAATGACAAGAGTTTTATGAACAACTGAATCTTAACATAATTATTTTCAGCCAAATTTCATCCATCAGCAGAATCACCGCAAAAAAGGCCTTCTTAGTAAGCACACAGGACAGAATCGAGTTAACTATTTGCAGTCTTGGTTGTCAAATTCACATTGGTTGATTAGGTTCTTTATAGAATAATTGCAGCTGATCTCATTTTTAGCTTTTATGATATGTCTGTCATCATCGATCTAAGAAGCATATGAATACAATTTTCTGGTTTCCAACCTTGATTTAATTCCATTTGTAAACAGTAGGAAACAAATTTAGCAGTGTTGTGCAACTGATGAGCAAGGCTCTGAAGTACAGTTCACAAAAATATGTTTTTTCTAACTTCTATCCATCTTCTGGAAGCCATAATGCAGTTATTGTTCTCGTCTTTCATGGTCATATTGTTCATGTCACTGGGAGGATGTTCCCTCCTGACATATGACTGGCAAAATGTCAGTGTGCATTGCAAGCAGATACAGCCTCCAGTCAGTCGGCATCTAGCACCAGTTAATGGCATGAAAATACTCTGCCTAAAGGGAGGAGAGGGTCCATAGGCTTCAGCACTTCACTGAAGGCCTTCACAACCTAAATTGTAAATTATGTAACTGATACCCTTGAACTCATTGACAGTGCAAAGAATCAAGCTCCTCAGCAGCAATTTTGAACCATCACTCTACAAAGTGCTGCTCCATGACCACCGCGTTTCCCCATACTGTTAGTAAACTCACAAAGGAAGGAAAGAAGACAGTACTGTGCTTTCTGTTTACTCTGGGCAGAAAGGAGCACCCCGAGCTTCCTCTAAAAGCCCGCTGAGAACATAAATTAAAAGCAAGCACCAAGAGGAAGTGCCAAAAAGTAAATAGTCCCTGCAAGCAACACGAGTGACACTCACTGCAAAAAGTCAGTCAGTGTGTCAGGGTTTTGGTTAGTACCCTCCATACAAGCCTGGCAGACAGAAATGGTGATATAATTCTTGTTGCAACCCATAATTACATTCTTAACCTCTCTCTTTTCCTTTCTGATAAAGAGGAAATAATTCATTTCCAGGAAAATAAGCGGCTTTAATTCACTTGGATCTAGCCTCTTTTTTCTTTTTTTTCTCTTCCTCCCTTTTTTTTCTGATTCAGTGCCCGACTCAGAACCATCATTCTTGTTGCTGCTGTCAGACCATTCCACATTTCCCAGTGGTTTTCACTACTGCACTTTGGAAGCATTCTTCATTCTTAAGGTCCCCATGCCTACTAAGGCTTTTCTTTTCATGTTCTTTGATGTTTATTTTTACTCCCAATGAATTTGCAAAGATGGAGGATCAGCAACTTAAAAAGTTTATTTGTTCCTCAGCGTTCCCTGTATTTGCAGGAAAAGAGAGCGCCTGTAGGCAAACCCTGCATCACTAGGTTTCATCTTCACAAAAAGGAAGCTTAGAGAGGAAGGAAGGCACAAGAGTGCAAAGTTAACATTTAAAAAAAAAATAATAACCCGCTCAAGTTTTTCACGTAAGGCTGCTAGTTACGGACACAGTTTCTGGACCCTGCACTTACATGTTTCTTGAAATATATCAAAAGACTCCCTTGCTGAGCTGGCACGGAGTCAGTAGAAATTGCTGATTCCAGCATCTTGTCAGAATAATATATATCTTCAGATATATTTTTAAGACATTTTTTCAAATGTGGACATCTATGCTACATTTATATTTAGACACCTGAAATTTTCAGTGGCCTGACAGCTCAGGCTGGAAGGAGCTGTCTGCTCCCGTTCACTTCAGCTTTGGTATCTGCATCAGAAAACGTCAGCCTGGCGTGTTAGAAAAAGTAATGTATTCAATTTATGTCCTACATAAAAGTTTGGATCAGCATGAAGGACTAGATTCAATTTGCAGCTTTAATTCACACAAACAGCGCTGCTGACAAAACTACTTCTGTGGAAAAGGACTCTGGCTCACAGACTTACAAATTAGACAATCTTCCAATTCCATTTTAATGTGCATGTCCTTCTTCTGATGTCAGAAATTTTATGGCAAGTAATCCCAGAGACGAGCCAAGATTTGACACTATTAACTATCTAATCGTGTGAAAATTGCTGGTGAGACGGTACCATTAACAGCTTGTTCTGCAGCAGAATGAAACCCTCTCCTGTTCCCTGTCAGCTGTGCAGAGAGGACAGGGCTACAGATCAATGTATCTTCCAGAGAGACATTGCTCATCCTTTAGTCTGACGTTTTATAGCAACACAATCAACCATATTCACTAAGCACTTCCTACACTGGAACTATTAACCATTAACCATTGGAACTATTAACCTTTATTGGAACTATTAGCATTACCTGGTCAATGCTGTTTAATTTGGCATACATGACCTGTGTGGTCTCCTGCAGACTAATCCTCTATTTACTGTTTATCAGAAACATCTCCTGTTCCTTGTCTAGATATTCTAATGTGCCTCGTTTCCAGTATGAATCTATCATTGAATTGTCCATCAATTCAGCATGGTTTAGCTTGGGATATGCAAAACCAATGAGTATGAACTCCCACACAAATGTTACAAATACTTTTGTTTAAAATTTTTAGATTTTTTAGGCCTTCCATTCTCAGATCTTGTCAAAAAAAAAACAAACAACAAAAGAAAACACTCACACAGTTCAGTTTTCTACATTGCCCCTATACAAACTGAACTAACTTTCCATAGATGCAGTATCAGATCCATGCACACATAGAAAACACAGCACAAGAGTCGAATGTCCAGCTAAACTCAGGTCTAACACCCAGGTAGTTTTGTTCTACTGATATTATTTCAATATTAAGGCTATGAAAGGTGCTGGGGAAAGCGTTAAGCAGTCAAGGGGTCTGCCAGCAGATACCATGTTTTGTGCCCTCACCCCAGTGTCCCCCAGAGCAAATGAGAATAATCTTTTGTGACTAAAATCACTGTAGATGCAGATAAATGCATGCTAGAGAGGTGAGTCGCTCTGGAATACTGGAACAGCTTGGGAATGGAAAAATCTTTTGCTGGCAGAGAATAAGGGCGTTGCTGCATTGTCTGCAGGAGACAGCAACATTCAGCCTTCTGGGAAACCTAGCAAGGATAATTCAGTGCAACAGGAAATCATTCTAAACAAGCAGTCAGCCACCTGCTCAGAATATATATTTTATGTTGTAAAAACTTCCCTGTACCTCTATTTCTTATAGTCATTTTCATTCAGACCTTACTCTTTCAGGTAGTTTTAAGTAGTCACCTAAAGTCCCTTTTAAAAAAAAAAACCTCATAACTCATGCAGGGGAAAAATTCTTCAATAAGTTATTATTATTATGATTATTATTTTACACCTCTAACCACCACTACTGAATATGTAATTTGTTCCATATTTTTCCTCTGCTTGCAGACTCAGTAAAATGACTGTGTAACACTTGGCATTCAGAACACTACACTTGCAGCTAAAAGGAATACAATATTATACCATTAAAAATACGATACAGCATAATGGTAAAAAATTTGTGGTTGACAGAGAAGCAGCATTTTGAGTCATAAATTCTCATTTTTAAAGGACAGAAGGGACTATTACAATCATGGTCTGAATTTCTATATAGCAGAGACAATGTAATTTCACTTGGTAATTCAAATGTTGGCCCCCTGCTTTCTGATTCCTAACAGGGATCATGTGAATTTCTACTTTACATGTTACACCAAGCAAGCCAATGACCCAGGCACTCTTCATTTTTACCTAATGACCATTATCAAATGGATTTACAAAAATATTATCAGAATCAAAAGCCTGGCTCGAAACAATCTCCAAGCCAGATGAATCAGCACAAGGAAATAATGATAGGATGGGAATATCTTGTAGAGACATCATCATTTACAGGATGAGCACAGGGTAAAAGCAAACTCTTCTCTACTTCACAAAGTTCATGTAATTGGATCTTGCAAAATGGCTAAGGGCTGTAATGGATCTGTTGTTTCATTAGCACGCACTCCGATATCCCTCATCCATCAGGCGCTCCGTGCCCCCGGGAAAGGCCGGGGAAGCGGATGGCAGGGATGTGAGTCAGGCCCCGGAAGGGTGAGCAGACCTGTGACTGCAGCCAGTGTCCAGGTAGCCTGGACACCAGTGCGCGGATGTTGGACTGAGAGCAGGTTGCTCTTGAGCAAGTGACCAGTGCTACTTACAGGTGGATGCTGATGTGTGCATGGGAGGTGATTCCAAACAAGACTGAGAAAACCAGGACACTTTGCCCAAAGAAGTTACAGGCCCATGGATTCAAGTAGCCAGCCTGGATGAGAATCTTTGCTCTTTGCCTGGAAGAGTCACAGCTTTGTATTTCTAAACCTTCCTGCCCTTACACAGTAAGTTAGGAAGAGCAGAAAGAGCTGTTATGAGCAGCTCAGGTTAGAAACATCTCTAACAGCACAGATAAATCTAGGAATCGTGACCTAGTTAGTATTAAAACTCCAGAACAGGATTTTAAAAGGTTGTGAGGCACCCTGCCCCTCTTTAATCTCAACTTCCATGTTATATTGCTTCTCTTTTTATACATACTTTTCCATTTGGGTGGTTTTAATTTGTAACAGCGTAAATGTTATTTTCCCTGAAACACCTTGCTAGTACCACAGAAACATTAAGCAGAAGTCTCCATTACAAAGCTAGGATTATGTTAAAGTGAGAAAATGTGATATCTGTCTTCAAATCTAACCTATCTCATAGATCTATAATTGAGACCTGATGTCACAGGCGGTGGCACAGTAAGCAAATGATCTTGCACTGAATAGCCCCAGAACACACACTGAACAGGGTATTTTTATACACATACTGAAGAGGGTATTTTCCTGCTTGGAAACTCCAGGCATTGCCTAAGCCTGCTTACAGCTTATACCTTACGTTATTTCTTAAGCTATGAACACTTCATTTTATAACATGAATATTGCTTTCTGCTTTATTTTTGCACACGATTACGATTAGACTGGCAGTGACAGTGACATCATTCCCGTGCTATGAATCCCCTAGTTACACTTCTCATTAAGAACAGCATAACACAGATTACTTGGCTCAGATAACCCACCCATGGGGAGTAAACACAAAAAGCTCACTTACCATTACAGTTCTGGAATTGCACTGGGGATGGACTTGTCCCTACGGGCTCTCCCACCGCACAAGTCCTAAGCCACTGCCTACGACATTCACCAGCACTGCACTCCGGCGCCGTTGCCCTTAGGTTTAAATAAAAAGCCCATCAGCTGACTGGTATCGCTTCACCTTCCCATTCACTCCTGGTTGAGCAGATATTTGATTTTTCAATTCTGTGTTTGCCTGGAACTATTTTTAGCAGCTAATAACTGCCACCCCGGGGAGCGTGATGTCAGCTCTTCGCACTTGCGGAGCTCTCCAAAGGCTCCAGCAGCCAGCGACGCCCGGCACGGCACAAGGCACCAAGCAGGGGGGAAGTCTGGTAGGGGCTCAAGGAAAGGACAATTCCCCTGGAATTTGGGTCGGGAAAGCGCCCACACCACAAAGGAAACATGCTGGAGCAGCAGGCAGCACCGGGCGGCTTTATTAGGGATCTCTGCAGAGAGGCTAGGGGTGAGCAAGGAAACTGAGCTTATCCAGGTGTCCCAGCATATTTAAGGATGCATCTCCCTAGCAAGCCCCCTTTGGTAGGGCAGATGGAGTGTTTCTGATTTCCCTTCCAAATATGGAGCTCCATTTCTTTACTCATCCTGTCAGCTCTTCTTTGCACCTCCAGCAGTTTATGTTCATTCAACTAAATAGTCCTAAACAGAACTATAGAAACACTTGAAGGAAGTCAGAAGCCCCCGTAAGACAGTACCAATATCTCTTCTCTCTGTTAAGATGTTGTCACCTCCCTGGACGTCACTATCTTTCCTTCCAGTCCTACATTACATTGTCTAAGCAAATTTGTACTTAAAAATGTGCCCAGATTTGTTTCCTTCCGTTATTTCCAGGTAGTAAACCCTCAGTTTATAGATTAACTTAAAATTACACAAAACCCCCAGACTCGCTACAAATCTACATTATTATGTTACTTAATTTTGGAAATCATCTGGATCACCTAATTTGTCTTTCCAGGAAAGTAACATCTGCTTCCATCCCAGCAACTTTAATTTTCAAAGTATCATAATCTGAATTTATATGATAGAATTATCACTATTCTCATTGACTGAACTGATAACGGAGGCAAAAGATTAATTCAATATACGGTGAGATATATATAGTTTACCTAGTAAACTGTAAATCTCTACCCTGGCCTCCACGTGAGGTGACCCATTTCCTTCTTATTTTATACCCAATATGATTTTTAGATAAAGCAAAATAAATCTTGTTTTGCATATGCATGCAAATGGCAACTTATGTTAAACTTGCTTAAGGTAAAGTTGTTGTTTATGTAAATGACAAGTATTAATATAATGACCTAGGTAGGTATACAATTGCTGAAGAAATTCTCGGTATCATATTTTCATTCAGGAATACTCCCTTTTTAACAGTTTTCATTTTTTTCCCTAAATGCACTTGACACTTTGAGAACCAGGCATCTCACAAAAGGCAGAAATTCATGTGAATTTTTTTTTCTATAAGCAATTAAGCACTTGGAATTTCGCTTGAATTTTTTTCATTCTTAGCTACCAAACCGCAATCTCCCGAGGCAAAAACGTAAACAGGAATGTTACAAATCTCCTTAGTATCTTGGGCACACAATCTCTCCAAACCCGAGATGAAAAGGTCCCTTTCAACTATCAAAGATGATGTCCCCTGCAGAATCATGCTGTGCTTCCCTTGCCCACTCCTTTGAAAGGCTGCCATCAGGAAACCTCCTGTTATCAGTCACATGAAAAACACCAAACCCTCCCCGAAGCTGAGCTGACGTCAAAGAGAGACTTTTAAAGGGTCGCCGAAGCGCTGCTGAAAGGCTGGTCGCGAGACGCCCGTGTAGGAGCACCCACATCAGACGAGCTCCGAGGAATTGCTGGCAGCAGAAAGGAGGGGATGACAGGAGCAGGGAGCTGGGAACAGGCTGCTCACTACCAGTTCTGCCCGGAGAAAAGCATGTTTGTAACTGTGGTCACTTAGAGTCAAAATGTACGTGCAATGAGACTGGTAACAACAGTAAAGCTTGACAAAGGGGTAATTAATAGCTGTATGTGTGCATACATTTTGCTTGGCATTAGAAGAATTTTGCACGGACACAGATACAGGTTGCGTGCATTGCAAAGGACTGGATTAAATTATTGTTCATGAATCAGCATCACAGAGAGAAATCTTCTCTCCACAAGTCTGCATACACGAACAGCGTTAGCATATTTTTCCATTGAATTGGTGACATTTCTCAACCACAGGGTTGAAAATAATTTGTGTCTCTATGTATAACTTCCCAAAGTCATTTATTACAAGAGTTATATTTGGAAGTTAAAGTCTACTTGCTTGAATTCTAAACACATTTTCCTTTAGCTGCCTTTTCTACCACTTTGCACACTTTTTATAAATGCTGGAGGTCCATAACACATCCTGCTCTACATATTCTACTATTGTGAAAATGTTCCTTAACATCTGTTATACTTTCTGCTTTGCAACATGACCATCACTGGGAACTGGGCTTTCACTAAGTCATGCCAAAGAGCCAGTGCAAACTGGGTTTCAGCTCAGTTCTGCAGCATTCAGCACACACTTTCTTCCTCAGATTCCCTCCCATATTTCCTAAATCTAATATTGATCTTACAGTGATATAAGCAATGAGTCTGCCATTAATTCTGTCACAGCAGCAACCTGCAGTTTGCGACATCAGTACCATGGCAAAGTGCCATTTTTTTTTCTGCAACAGTATTTACTGTATTACTCGAGTTAAAAATTTGTCAGCCATTTTGATGAAAAGCCAGGTTTTACTTATAATCCCTTTCAAAAAAATACCGCTTTCTTAGTAAATCAGATATAGCACAAACACTACTGATCTTGTTTTCAATATGATCTTTGCTCTGGTTTTCATAGATCTTGTTCAACCAAACAGTATAATTTATTATGTTGCCAGAACCCACTACAGAAGCCAATCCCGAATACAAGAATAACCTTCCATCTCCAGGAAGGAACACAGAAGAAGGAGAATCCTTGAATCTATCCCACTTTAGATTCTGTTGCAAATGTACAGGACTAAGGTACAACTGGGTTTTCTATTTTTTAGTCTCTCTGTTTCAGACAAACCATTCAGCTTCCACACGTGGGATCTAAATGTCATATAGAGACCAGACAGGGAAATTTGAGAGGAAAATGTAATTTTCCTATGGTGGTGGCACAGGAGGAAAAGAACATTGCCAATATCAGATTTGTAGTCCTGCCTACGAGGTCGCCTTTGCAGTGATGCTACAGACACCAGGTTTTTACACTGCCTAAATTTAATACCTAGCTCAGGTGCTCAAGGCAGGCAGTTAATTTAACGAAGTATCCTATATAGTCAGTGAAGAGCCTCAGGCTCTGCTAGAAGTGATTCAGAGCAGGAGCCATACTTGTGGATTCTGAATTACTTTCTGAAAGGACTTTATGTGCAGTTAATCTCTCAGCAATCCAGGAACATTGTCCTCCTCATATAAGCACCACGTTGGACAGATAAGGTTAAACAGTCAGGGAGGTGGTCAGAGGCCAGGGATGTAACTGCCTTACTCATCCTTCCCGGCGTTTCTGCACCCTCATTCTGTGACTTTCATAAATTTTGCTGAAGTTAAATGTAGCAGATCTTATCAGCACTTACTGGTTCAACCACCCTCTTTCCTGCCATGATACTTTTGGCTGTTTGCATGTCTAAAGAGCATCTCAGTTTGTGATACCCTCCAGTGAGCATATGCTCTTAAATCTGACTGCTCTCAGTGCTTCATCTATGGCCATCTTCTGCAAGATGAAAAGTGTCCCTATCACCGATAGCCTGGGATAATGATGGCTACGTATGTTCATGAACTGCTCACATACGGATGTGTGAAAATCCCCATACAGGCATAACATTTTGTATTTTTATAATTAATCAGATACACAGTATGACTGTTACAGTCTCTTGTATTTCACCTGGATATCAATTCATTTACTTCTTGTAATTTGTCACTCTCTGATAAAATCAATTTCCCATTTCTGAGAAGACAGTTTTACAAAACCCCCAGTCTACTGGGCGTCCTCCTGTGACTCGTGGGCATGGAAAGCAGTGATGCATTTTCTTCACTGGGCTACCAAGTGCCACAAGTGACATGGACTTACAAGGTTTATGGTTTAATCTTCTTGAAATCTTCAAGCACAAAAATTGTAATAAAATTCTTACGGAAGACCCAATATTTTAAGCATGCGATTCCCTGCCAACAAAAGCAGTAACACAGGCAGTATAAATGGCAGCAGAGTGGAGGCCAGGAGTGTTTGGCCACTGTTTGGGGTTCAAACACAAAGGCTCCACTATCTCGGGTCCCCTCTCTCGGAGCCCTAACTGGATGTATTGGGTTCAGATCCAGGCCGCACGTTACAGTATGGACCACTACCAAGGCTCATAAACCATGATCCACCAGCAACCCAGGCATAGCAGCTAGCAGCAACCCAGAGGAGAAAAGGAATAAGCAGGGAGAACCAGGCTTGCTTTGTCACGGAGCAAATGTCAGCATCTCTGAGGGAGGTCAGAGAGAGGCAAAGGCCTGCAAAAAACATTCCCAGCAGGCAGAATACAAGGGAGAGGTGTGGAATCCATGCTGAGGATTTATGAAAATGTCAAGACAACGTGCAGCACAATACTACACATTCAAGAACATGCAAATCTCGGCTCCTCTGACGACAGAGAGGAGAATGTGCATGGGGACTAAGCAGGTCCTAGCAGGCTGCTAATGAAACCCTGGGGACAGTCTATCCAGCCATCCTACTTCATAGGAATTATGTCTTTCTTAGCAGGGTGGTAGCTTAAGCTCAGCTTGCTCTGATTACTAACGATTCTAGGAGAAGAATCTGTCCTGACATTTAGGTAAGAATTTTGTAGGAAATCACAAGATGAGAAAATTTGGGCCCGTGTGTGTGTGTGTGTGTATGTGTGTATAAATACTTATTTTATTTTTGTCTGGAGTTTAATATCATCACCATCTGAAACACTGTCAGCAATTAAACCCCAAGACATGATGAAGCTTGTTTCAGATGCACAAATGAAAATGTGAGAGCTGCTTTGGTTAGCTAGGGTGGAAGAGCATGAGAACTAGAACTGGGTTACAGGATTTGGGTCTCTTCCTGCTTCTGTCACCAGTCCGCTGGTTGATCTTAGGCATTGGCTTCACTTTTCCGTGCTTCCATTTCTGTAAAATAGGGTCATGATACTGACCTTCATTATAAAACACCTTGAGATCTATAGATGAAAAGTATTAAGTAAGAAGTAATTACTATCACTATGCTGGATGCAAAACAAACAAACAAAAAAAGTCAGTTTTCTAGTTCAGTCTCACATATGACTATAATTATAATCTCATCAGAGGAGTTTGACCTAAAAATAATTCAGAGCATCTCAATGCTGTTCTTCAGAACCCCCAGCTTTGCTTTAAGCACGTATCTCAAAGTCTGGCTTTTCTAAGCCTCTTCTGCATGTCACTGTCTTTCTCCACAGCTGGAATCTGCTATGGAGAATGAGAAGGTCCCAAGACAGAATTCCTGTTTGCCTGTTTGCCCTCAAAACATTTGTTTCCCCCTTTACTACAAACTGAATGAAAGCAAGGCAAGCACAAATGGACATCTATCATTTAAGGCTGACTAGATTTGATATAGTCATTCAGCAAATCATTTAAAGTGTATACTGTGTTGCTTTAAGAATAAAAATGTTATCCTCGATTCAGTAAGCTTGCAGCTCTTTCTTGACAACTCCACTGCTCCTCTTGGATGCCTTTTAATCTTTTTTTAAACCTCTTTTTAATAGGCAAACTGAAGCCTGCCTCCTGACAGCCTACCAACATACCTAAAACAAGAAAGGATAATGAGTGCTGAGTGTTTCTTTTACTATAAGCTTCAGATCAAGCCTTTGATGAGAAAAAAACACATTCTCTCTATAAGGTTCAAACGTTTCAACAAATATTGGTGCTGCTTTATAATAACGAATATCCTTTTTTTTTAGAAAGGGATCTATATTAAAATTCCCCAACTAAGCTGCACTTCAGAGTCTGAACTTCCTTGCCTGCTAGCATGATTAAAACACCTCCCAAAAGCTAAACTCATTCTGGTTTATCTGTCCAGTGGAGAATTAGGGAAACCCCTTAGTAGTCTCATATTGCCTCCAAGTAGAAGATGGCTAGGGAAAAGAGCATTTTTTCCAAAACAAATGCTTTGGAGAAAGATGGAAGAACCCTCACTGAAAGTGGTCAATTGAGGAATTTAGCTCTAGAAGATATTTTTTAACCTCTGTTAAACATAAAGGACTGTAACTCTTAATTTCTAACTTGTTTTATAATGTTCTTACTACGTTACATCATGTTTCTCTGTGTATAAAAACAATGGAATGAAAGCCTCTAATTTTAGCTGTCAGAAGTTAAGGAATAAATGGCAGTAGAAGCTTTCATTTCATAAATGCAGGATTTCAGGTAGCTGCAGAAAAAGTTCTCCTTCCTGTATTCGAACAACCATTGAACAATGAAGATTTCAGAGACTAAAAAAGTTGTGTGTGCCGGAGGGCGTTTAAGAGTTAATGGTGAAGGTGTCACTGTGCTCAGAAATAGAGCTGAGCTTCCATGTCACATTCTCCTTATTAATAACCCAATTATTTCTGTCGCAATGGCACATGTCTCTCTCTGCCTTTTGTTATTGTTACGCAACTACAATAGCTTTCAGGATCATTTTTGGCTGAGCTTGAACAGGTAAAATATAAAATCCAGATAGAATCAAGGTTTTATGCTGAAACACTATTGAAATTCAATAGATGCCTGTTGAGTGACACAGAGCAGGCAATTATGCAAGAAGACTGTTTGCAACAAGCCATCTTGGAACTACTTACATTTGTGAGCGGATTTTTTCATATTCTGAATCTGAATACCTTAAAAAGCTTGTAATCAGCTAACAGAGTGAAATCTGCAATTCTTAGGTCTGAATATCTTCTGTAAGGAGATGAGGTTCTCAGTTCTTGTGAATAACTTACTAACAAAGCCAAATATCAAGAAGCTGGTTCAGAAAAACCAATGCAGGGAACCAGTGCCAGTTTTCTCATATTTATTTATTTCTCCCTTAGAAACCACTGAAATTTATTCTGTTTTTATCATGTGCTGTACAGGACTATATGCATTTACAGCAATTTCTATATAAAATAATACTGATCTCGGTAAGATCTTGCATAAATATATGTTAAAATAAAATACAGGATCCTAACAAATTACCAAAATGGCCCTTATACTTACAAAAAGAGTGCATCAATCTAATTTAATCACTGTGTGTACATATGTATGACAATGCTGTCATAAAGCTGCTTTGTTTAGCAGTGTATTTTTATAACCTTGAAGCTCAGGATACAGTATTTTTATTCTGTTCAGTATCTTCACACAAGGGTATCTACAATCATTATAAAAAAATGTCTACAGTTAGAGGAGGAGGGAAAAAAAAGGACTTCAACTGCTCGGTTTCTAAATTAAGCTACATGTGAAGTTAAAAATAGCCTTTCTGCCTGAAGATGCTATGCTGCTTGAATTTAAATGGCCTGTTTCTTTCTCTGACAGATAACATTTATTGTGCTCTCTGCAGCAAAAAAATTGCCTGATATGAGCAGACTACTTTTTTTTAGTTCAATTTCACTTCACAAAGATGACAGAATTGAATACATACAGTCACTGTTCTAGCCACTACATCTATTTATTTCCCTGTACATAGATATATTACTTAAATTTACAACTTAGACCTAAAATATGAATGATTTTTCCTAATTCTCCCTGCAGATGTTTCTGGGAAGATTTTAGATAGTAAAATTTTATTACCCAAAAGGTGATCATTTTTTTGCAATACATTTCCTAAAAATACTTATGCCCATCCCTGCTAACTGCTTTTGTTCTCATTCACTTTCTATAGTTCCTATACCTAAAATGCATTTTAACATAATTTCTAGATATTTCATTGTATTTAATACTTTTTTTTTCTAACCTAAAGTGAAAGTTTTCGCATACTATACATGAAGATGTTAACTCACTGCTTTTTCCCAAAGCGCTGAATGAAAGCGAGCAGTAACCACATCCTGCTGCTAGCACAGAGCAGCATCAAGGACTTCTGTCCCACCCATATTCCTTCTGGGATCGGAGGCCGCGTGGTCAGAATTCCCTGCAGAAGCTACTCTAGACCTGTCTGTGCTATTCTGGTAGAGGAACTGGGTACTGGCTTTAAAGCTGGTGTTTGCAGCACCATGGTACAGGCAGAGTGGAAAGGTGAATGTTCTGTCAGGTTGTTCAGCATCTCCTCTTGTTGAAGCAGGGTAGTTCTTTTTCTTACATGCTCTGGTGCTCCACTGCAGGTAGTTTTAAATTTTCTAGAAGTGTATCCCTGATTGCTCATAGGGAACTGTTAATTTTTCCTCAATATTCATTCTAAATGCACTATATCTTAATTTCATCTTTCTATGGGAATTAAAATTAACTGGACTCATTTCTACATTTTAGGCAAGAAAGAAGCCTTACTTCTAAAAAAAAGAAAAAGAAAAAGAAAGAAAAAGAAAAAGAAACTTGAATCTTGCTCTACTAAGACAATGCTCCTTTCCCTCCTGCCGGTTAAATTGCATGGTTTAACAGGAGCCCTCCCCAAGGAATAGCACAGCAAGAATCAGGAATAAGTAAATGAAAGATGAGATGGATATAAGTGCTCCTCTTATCCCCAAGCAAGACTTTCACATTGCAGTCAATTTGTGGCCTAAAAGCCTGAAAGATCCCTGAAAGCTTTATAACCATCAATGATATTTGCAGTGATGTAAGCCAAAGGCAGTGATCTAAAGTCTGAAATCCCTAATTGAATATAACACCCATCAAAGTCAATAGGAAATGCAATCAATTGAGCTGCACAGTATTTCAGGTCCACAGTGTTTCACATGATGCTGCTCTATGGCACTTCTGAGTGGGTTTATTGCTGTGAGATTATGTTCGCAAGATAGGAGGTTCTGTGAAAGTGGGCAGGATGGGGAGACTCCAAATCTAGTTCTTTTTTTTTTTTTTTTTTTAGTTTCAGTTAAACTCAACTACTCTCCAAGCTTAACACCATAAAGGAAAGCGTGCTCACTACGCTGAAGATGCCCATTCACCAGACTCCTATCTGGTTACAATACAGTTTATGTAAGGTCTCTGGAATGACAGCAACTGATACTGTCCCTAGCTCTTTCACCCCTTCCTCAGTTTCATCCCCAAGTATGTGCAAGACAAGGCTGTGCTGCCCAGGGGAGCGGGAACAGGAGCTGCTCTGCTCCTGGCCCTGCGTTCGGGCTGAGGTGGCTCCTGCCTCTGGGCAGGACGGGATCGCGGCCCACGGCACGTGGGAAGCTTTGCAGGAACCTCGAGGAACGCACGTGATGAAGCTCCAGCACCACGTTTGCGAGGCTGGCGAGCGTTTCTCTTTCCAAATGTGAATTACTGAGTCATCCAGCTCATTCCCTCAGACAGACTGCATGCTCTTCCCTGAGAGCCCCTTTGAATCACTGTTATCACCGGATAGCAGATGTTGCTCTCCAGGAAAGTTCTTCAAACAGGCTCTCATAATCACAGATTATTGCAACTTGACCTTGTAACTGCACTAGAAAAACAAGATGAAGGGGGGATCTCTGAGGGCTGTGTGCTGTAATACTTTGCATATCTAAGGAATCAGGTCCTGAACACTGTAAGTACTCAAAACACTATACAGAGAGAATAGGTAAGTCCAGAACCTCCGATGTAAATACTACTTATGCCCAGTCTATGCATGGGGGGAGATGCAAACCCTGAAGTGTTTAATGGTCTTTCCCAGTATCACACAATAAAAAAAACAGTTCAGGAACAACTGAACTTACTTGCAATGAAACTCGGGTTAAATCATTTCAAAGTAGGTCTAAGACTACAAATCAGAAGCTTTCAGTAAAATGCTTCAAAATGTCCATCTCTGATAACTTCTCCTGTTTTAAACCACAAGACTTTTTTTATAATTAGTTGTTCAAAGTGACCCTTTAGAAGAGATGTTGAAAAGCACTGTAATACATACTCAAATTCAAAATTTCCTAACTTCATATTTCTGTTCAAGCATTAGTAGCTTCCTTTCTACATGTCGTTCTTGTGCCTGGGTAAGAACATGCTCCTGGACTGCAACTTTGTATGATAAAGTGCATTTCCACCACCCTTTTTCAGAAAGGCTAGTAAGTGGCAATTAAAAAACAGATATTTTCATTCCAGTTATCCCTATGCTTTCTGGTGCCTCTAAATTAATGGAATTATATTATTTCTCTAATGCCCTGAATACACATATTTCATGCTTGCACATCAGAGCCTTCGGAGTTAGTCACCAGCTCCCAGAGGCAACAGACCTATGCTTATTCAGAGCAGTAGACATTCATGTCCAGGTAATGCAATTCCAGCTTAGATTCCAACAACAGTAAAATCCAGAACCACCTGGCTTTGCTTAGACAAAAATGAATTAGTAAACTTTTCATTACACAGCATCATTAATCATTACAATCACCACTTAAACCTCACCATGTGCCTTTAATAGAGACACTGTTCATATAGACAAAAAAAAAAAAAAAAAAAAAAGGAGAGGAAAGGGGGGAAGCAAATCCCAGGTCATGGATAGATGCTTTCCACCAGATAAAAATCACTTATCAAATCTCAAGGGGCTCAACCTCTAACAGCAAAGGCTGCAGCTTAAGCTGGGCTGTCCAGCGCAGTGATAGTAGTAATGCTATTAATAATGATTTGTATTGTTGTCCTCTATGTTTAGAAACTATTGTTGACTCAACAGTTATTCACCTCCACTTCCTTCCTTATGTTTTTTCATGGAATCAGAAGTTGGTGTTATGGACTGTTTTCAGATCTTCTTGTACTTAATCAGCATCTCTCAAACTTTCGGACAAGCACTGCTTCTCTTTCACCATCCTAACTTGC
>NW_010581220.1:34905-48875 GCF_000705375.1 Tinamus guttatus | reverse complement strand
CAAAGCCAGACCTTTCAGCCATGGAGCAATTTGTGCCATTTATTCTTCATCACCTTTTTTTTTTTTTCCTCAGTATTCAAAAGCAGAAGATAAGGGAAAAAAAAAGACCAGAATTCAGCACTCCAAATTTTCCAGCAAAATACATTGTATTAAAAGAGTCTAATATTGCTCAACAGTGCTTATATTGCGTGGTGGGGAGAAGCTGCTAAACAAAGCAGCTACTCAAGTAATTCTACTGTTTCCATAGAAAAAAACAGTATTCTTGCACTGGATTTTATCGTATCCCAAGCTTCTGTCTCTATGCAGCCTATCCTCCCCTGCTTCCCACACCAAAGACCAGCTTTATCAAGATGCTCCAGGATCTCTCTGCTTCCTGGATCTCTTCATTGCTTGCCTAGTTCACTGCCCTCCCAGGCAGAGAATCCCTAAAAACACTTGTTTGCACCCACCCTTATGGTTTTCCTTCCTTAGCCTTTTGTCTCCTGCTTTTCCACACTTGTCACTGCCAAGTTACCCATCTCCTACATCACTCAGCTCCTCAGAGCCATGAACACCTTTTGAGACACACTCAATACTGGGAGCAACTCTCATTGCAGCTTTAACCCCTTCTGCTCTCTTTACCATCTCTCTCTCCATTCCCCTGCCTCCAACTAAATGCTGCTCTCTTCATAAGACAGCAAAGAGCACGTTAAAGGTGAAGCGCAGAAACAGCAGATAGGCAGGAGGAAGGTAAACACAAAGACAGGTCACGTTTTTCCTGGGGCTTCCTACACTAACTGCTCCAAAAGCAGTTTGTCTTTGCATCCTTCATTTGAAAAAGTGCTTTACTAATTAGCATGCTTTTCTTAGCTGCCATCATGTTATTTTACTGTTGTAAGATAACACCTAGAATAATAAAAAATGATCTTGTTTTTGCTTTCCAAATTGCAAAAAAAATCATGGAGTCACGGAATGCAGATAAACTAGGAATACAGATAGTGCTAATTTTCTACAGACATGCTGATTGTTCCGCTTTAACCTAACCACTTAGCTATAATGCTTACCTCAAACTGCTTAAATGCAGTATCAAGAATACAGGTGTCAAACAAAAAATACTTTCTAAACTGAGGAAACGGAACTACTTTCTAAACAAGCACAGTCTTTATAGCCTGATGAAAAGATCGTTTTCCTCTCAGGCTAAATTGGTCGCTCTTAATGTTTTTGCTTTCTCCTATACACACATCCACACTCGCTGCTGTGCTCCAGCTGCTCTGATAATGCAAAGCTATGGCTAACATCTGCACACACAGCAGCATGTAAGAATTTGGTAACTGGAGCTTAACATACTAAATGAGATGCCCTAAATGTATATTTCCATGGGAGAAAAACGTAAGGCAAACATTTGCTCTGAATATATTTGCAATAAGCACAGAGCAAGAGTGAAATAGATTGATGTGCTCTCTTCTCATTAATACGTCACACCCATCACAACATGCAATATTTCCAGGATGTGAAGCACATGGAAGCTTTGTATCGGCACAAAATACATTAAGCAGTAAATGGTAATTTTGGTGAGACAGTTGCTATTTTAGGCATCGATACCTTGGATATCCTCAGAAAACAATACAACAACCTCTTTGATTGCTGCTTTTTGCCAAGCAGGAGGTATATGAACAAAGGCCCTTTACCAAAAAACACACCCGACCCAAAATAATTTCAAACTATTTCATTAAAAGAACTCCAAACACGACTTCAGTCGTATCTTTCATAACCCCAATCACACACAAATACTTCAGAAAAGATTCTGAGGTCATTGAGAACTTCCAAAAAAAGCTTTTTTTCTTCTTTTGCCAAGTAGTATTTAGGCGCCCTCATATGCAAAAATAAATAAAGAAATAAATAAAAAATAATAAAAACAAATAAAAATTGGGGCCCATTCTGTGAAGCACTTAACACTGTCATCTCCTACTGGCAGAATCGTGTTCAGAAAAAAACTGCAGCTTTGCAGCCTCGAAGCTCTATTTTCTTACTGCCCACAGGTGATTCCAAAGCCATTTGTAGGTGAGTGAAGAGTTACAACTCTTTGCTGAACAAGCCTGCAAGTGTCTTTTTAAGAGTCAGAATTTAAAGACATTGGGAGTTGAACATCTTATAGGATAGGGCTTAACTTTGGATTTTCATTTTTCCATTCGATGAGGCCTGTTGTACATACACAGCACAATGAAGACTATTCAGAAATTCCCAGTTGCCTTAGAGGCAACCACAGCTAGCATTCTGTAATCTGCATTACAACACATTGTGGTTTTTTGTTTTTAATTAATTCTTCTGAAAATATTTGGGGGATGAGTGGATGTATTTGGTGAATGCAGTAGTGGGAAAGGCTGTGGGATTCATAATTACAAAGAGAACAAAATACTGACCTGTTGTATACGCAGCATTACTAAGGCTTCATTGTTCAAAGTATGCACAGCCCCTCCACTACTATTAATTCCAAGGTCAGTTACATGTAAAGCAAAATATATATATATATATATAAATATATATATAAATACTGACACTCAGTGTTTTCATTAAACGCAGATATGGCTGCTAATAAAACAGAAGCAAAGAAAAGTCCTCACTTACCTCAGTAGTTGCAAGCTGTTATTTCATACTCTGTAAACTTCACTCCCTGCTAACTAAATGAAAGTTCTGCAATCTTGCTGCAGGAATAGCTCTGAAACACATACTGCAGAACACCAAGAAAGAGAAAGCCTATGTTGTCCTTACTAGCAGGCATCTCTCCAGGGATGATTGGTCATTACCCTGGCAACCCTCACAAATGGCAAATGACGTAAAGAGAGTGGGAAAAAAGCCACTGAGAGCAGAAAGCACTATATGCATTATAGATAGTTCTGAGAATCCCTGCTCACATATGCACTAAATGGCTTCAGAAGAGCACAAGGGACCTTCCATTTTGTAGAGATGCCTGTCGAGGTGAATAAAAAACTTTCTAATTTTTTCTTAATTAAAGCACTAAGAGGATCCTCAAGTGTTTAATTGAAGCAAATTGGTTTCTGTTGATTTCAGTAATTCAGATTACTGTTTTTTATTCTCTCCTTTTTCATTTATATTAAAAAACCCATTAAAATAATTCACACTGGAATTCAGACAAAAGTGGATTTTTTTTTCAAGATTCTGTTTTACTTTATTATTATATAAAGTTACTTATTACTATATTTATTCACATTAACCCTCACACCTTATTTTTCCCTAACAAAAATAAGCCCTGCCCTTATTTTTCCCTGTAGCAAAATGTACAAGTGACATGTTTGTCATTACAAATAAAAACCTTAGCAGTTGTATTTAATGTTATTAGCAGTTGTATTTAGTGTTATTGATGACTATATTCTGCCTAAAGAAGATATGCTTCTGTTTCCAGCCAAACATTAGAAAACCAGTGTCAAAGTATTTTGTTATTTTTGCAGAGAGTGCTACAGAAAATTGGGTGTGGCCAGTTTTCCCAGACTAGATGGAAAGGAAATCACAAATAGGGTAAAAACAGAAATTGGCTTTGAGATTCTTTAGCATCTGCAATCTTCTTGGCACTGTGAAATAAGATTGTGAAGGAATTCCGGGTCCAAACCCAAGACAAGCCTCTTCCACCCCTGCTTGAATATCCTACATGTTACAGTTTCAGGATCATGCATCCTTTTGCTTGCTTTCCTGTAGACTTGAAGATTTCTGTATTCCTAAATGCACATAGCCTAACTTCGAAAGGGTGCACTGCAAAACATTAGTGCTCAGGTCATTTTAAAGCCTAAAGGTGAGGGTAAGCTTTCTCAGACACAGAATGCAAACAGCTGAGGAAGTAACTGACCTCTGGTAGCTGCTCAGACCACTTAGCTATTATGCAAAAACTGGATGGGAACAGCTCTGCCATGACAACTGAGTTCTCTGCTGAACTCCTCAAGAAAACATGTTAGATATTGTTTGAACTCTACCCTCCTTCAAACCTGAAATGAAAGAGAAGCCTAAGTACCCAACAGCTGCAACTAGGATATTTCTGTACTTGGCTCCTCAAATTCAATCAGATGAAACTGTATTGGAGTGAAATCTAGCACTCCCTGAAATATAGATGCTTTCAAGTGTAGGTGTCCTTGAAGAAGAGGACAGACAGTCTTTACAAGCCCAGCTTGTCTGCACAAGGATAACAGAAGGAAACTTTACCATCACCAGTGATAAAATATTCCCACTTTACACCCAGGTCCTTCGAGAGTAAGCAAACTCTCATAGGTAGGAAGGATCGGCATAGTAAGCAAATGGAGTTGCACAGCATATGCATCTTTTACCAAAGAAATCCTTTCACTAAATGTGATCTTTTAAGTGCAAAAGGAAGAATCTGACCCGATACATGCACAGGTAAGTACATGGGCTATATCATCAGAAAATGGAGTTCAGGTAAAAGTAACAAATCTTTATCAGAACAACTGCTCCAAAATGGTGAGATTTCGTTACAGACCCAGTAACCCACACTCCCTTCATTTCAGTGGAGGTGTACCAAAGGTGTGACATTGCTGCACCTTTCTTGCTCTCCTCAGAAACGGACTAGCTGCTAAGCATAAATTAGTCTCAGCTCTGTTGCTGTTGTAGTTTTGACTGAGTCCTGTTCACGCTACAATTCAAGGAGGCCTATCAACAGAGAAGATGAGTGTCTTCACTCCTTCTTCTTCCAATTGTTTATTCCAGAGTAGGTGTTAGTTCAATCCAGAATCTTGATTGAACTGGCAGGAAGTGCAACTAGGTCAGAGGCAGGTACCCCACACCTCCATTTGTCTCAGTGACCAAGGTAATGAATGAAGATTTAAGATGACCTAAGTTAAATTCTCAGATCTGCTACTGGCTTTTGGATGAGTTCTCACAAAATATTTGACCACCTGTGTAATATCAGTAAAGATACTAAGTCCTTCAGTGCTTTTGATGGTGTATATATAAGCTTATATAAGAAATGGCCTCATTTTACTTATCTTCAGAATCTCATGGGCTCCTGCAGTCAGGAAGAGGGCAATACACTCTCACCTGACAATTTTTACTGAAGGCTGAATGAGCCGTTGCTAATGACTGAATTTGATGACAAGGCAAGTAATAAACAAAGGACATATAACAGATGATAATGTTACATTAGATGTACTTTTTATTTGCTGAACACAATTCATTTTTAATTATTTACAACTCCAGCAACATCACAGTAGCAAATGTTCTGCTGAGTTGTAACTTACAGAAATATCTTAGTCCGAGCAAGGCAAAACCTCGGTATAACATTACCTTTGCTACTACATCTTTCCTGACAAGAGGAAAGAAAGCACTATTTTGTGGTTATAAACCACAGAAGACAAAGTTCACCAGAACACAGGCATGCAGGCGTGCTCTGTGCTTCCCATAAATCCTCTTCTGTATGGTCCAAACCCAAACTGCCCACTTTTCCCACAATTATCTTTGCAGAAGTTTAGCTGCAACTGCAAACTTTGCAACTGTAGACTGAAAAAAAATCCTACCTTCGGTGTCCCCAAACTTGAGATTTTAATAACAACTGAATTCTGACATGGCTATATTTTCTATGCAATATTATTATTATATATAAGACCCCAACATATTTCTATACATATAAAACTTCCTATATATGTAAAATTGGAGCTTAAAAACTTTATTAAGTATCTTTATTCCTCAGCATGTAATATGACTGTGCTGGGCAGCACAATGAAGACAAATCCAGTCAGTGAATGGGAGGAAGGAAAAGGCACTGGAGTAGAGATGCTGCCAGGGAACATGGTGACTAATGGAGGCAACATGATAGAACCTTTTATCCATTTCACGATATTATTTATCTGCCAAGTTGCTGAGTCTAACATACACAGCACCTGAAAGGAAACTGGGTTGCCAAACATTAAATATTTCTTTTCATACAATTTCAAAAGTTGTTGAAAATATTCAATATATTAAAAAAAGAACAGAGATAGAAATAATCAGATAAACTTAGTCCCTTCCTACTTCTCCCCACTCAGAAATTTTTATTGATTTTATTCTAAAGGGCTCATCCCAAGAAATTATCAGCTCCCTCAAGTCAATGGGAGTTCAAGTCTTCAGTATTTCTCAGGACTATATCCTTCCTTAAATACTCGTGAAGAGCATCATGTTGCTAAATCAAGCAGTTCAACATGTCTGTAGTGTTTTAAAATATGATTAGAAAATTAGCTCATGTGTTTCAATAAACCAAATGCACAGTTTTCCAGAAGGTTACAGAAGATCAAAAGTCTATCAGAACATACGACTATCAAGTCCGTTACACTGCTGTGTCATGTAAACATCAAAAAGGGATGTTTGATGATTTTTCCTGATTGATGATTTCCTGAAATATGTATATAATTCTGAACAATTTACTGGTAAGTAAAATAAAACCTTTTCTCCTCCTCTGTCCTTGCAGAGGAGAGATGTGTGCCTTGTCAGATAATTCCAAACCCCTTATTAGTGTCCTTGCACTTCCCCATTAGCCATATTACAGCTGGACAAGATGATGTCAAGGGATGTCAGTGTTGAAAAATAATCATTCCTCAGTAGCAGAAACTATCAGCTTTCAACATTTTCTTGTTTTCCCACGATTTGGCTTCAACTGGGAATATTATTACAGTGTAACACAGAGAGATAGAACTAAAGAATATAAAGTAGTAAACGCTGGGAAAATGCAAACATCTGAATACTCACACATGACTTTTAGCATCCATTAGTATTCACTTTTAATGAAATTCACAGACACAATCTGTCATTTAACACTGAGGCATTCAAATCAGGCAATTTATTACTCTAGCTCTATCTTTTTTTCCAATTCCACCATTTTTAGTCTGGCACTTTTGCCACTCAGATCAGGCCCTGCTGAATCCATAAACTATGTGCCAAAATCTTCCAATAGCTGACAACCACAAAAATCAGGCAACCTTGGAAAAGGAAATCTCTGGAGTAGTCTGGACAAGAGAAGACAGTGGCTGTCTGCAAGTCCAATCATTCCAGCACAAAATATAGCAAGACTATAAGGCCACTGGCATCTGTTGTCTCTGCTGATTCATGTCCTTTCAGAGCTGGTTGTTCAGGCTAACACTTGTCAACCCTTGTCAACCCAACTGTATTTCTGGCCACACAGTAGAGCCTTGGCATTTGTGTAGTACTTAGACTTCTAATAATTTACATGCATCTTCTGGGCCTAGGGCTGGTTACTCCTGTAGAATCATAGAATAGAATCATAGAATGTTAAAGGTTGGAAGGGACCTCTAGAGGTCATCTAGTCCAACTGCCCTGCACACGCAGGGTCACCTAGAGCACGTGGCACAGGACTGCATCCAAGCAGGTTTTGAAGATCTCCAGAGAAGGAGACTCCACAACCTCTCTTCTCAACCTGTTCCAGTGTTCCGACACCCTCACTGTTAAAAAATTTTTCCTTAAATTCCTGTGGAACTTCTGATTCTTCAGTTTCTGGCTGTTTCCTCTAGTTCTGTCGGTGGCCACCACTGAAAAGAGGTCAGCACCATCCTCCTCACTGCCTCCCTTGAGGTAGTTATAGACACTGCTCAGGTCCCCTCTCAGCCTTCTCTTCTCCAGGCTGAACAGGCCCAGCTCCCTCAGCCTGACCTGCTAGAGATGCTCTTCTTAATGCAGCCCAGGATCCCATTGGCCTTCTTGGCCACGAGGGCCCACTGCTGCCTCATGGTCAACTTATCATCCACCATGACACGCAGGTCTTTCTCTGCAGAGCTGCTCTCCACAAGGTCGGTCCCCAGCCTGTACTGGTGTCTGGGGTTATTCCTCCCTAGGTGCAGGACCTTGCACTTGGCCTTGTTGAATTTCATGAGGTTTTTCACTGCCCAGTTGTCCAGTCTGTCCAGGTCCCTCTGGATGGCAGCACAGCCCTCTGGGGTATCGGCTACTCCTCCCAGTTTGGTATCATCAGCAAACTTGCTGAGGGAGCACTCTGTGCCTTCATCCAGGTCATTGATGAATAAATTGAACAGGACTGGACCAAGGACTGACCCCTGGGGGACCCCGCTAGCTACAGGCCTCCAACTGGACTCTGCACTGGTGATCACCACCCTCTGAGCTCTGCCATCCAGCCAGTTCCTAATCCACCTCACTGTGCACTCTTCTATCCCACACTTCCAGAGCTTGCCCAGGAGGATGTTGTGAGGGACGGTGTCAAAAGCCTTGGTGAAGTCGAGATAGACGACATCCACTGCTCTCCCCTCATCTATCCAGCTGGTCATTCCCTCATAGTGCTGTGCTGCACTTGCACTAGTGGGCGTAAGCAGCAGTGCAGATTGAGCCTGCACAATTCTAAGCCATATCTAAATAAGCCATTGAAAACAAGCAGCTACTAAGCAATACAACTTACGGCCTCCTAGCCAGAATGGTTAAACCACAGCTAACTTTCACATAAAAGAGTAAATACTGAAGATTATTCACAGCCATAACGTGCATGTCAGGACTCGAGGAAACTCACCATCTGTAGCTCTTGTCAAATTCTACATTATACCATACCTTCTCCTGACAACATTTGGAAACACCAGTTCCTCACAGTTTCACTTGCAGGGCAGATGTCTTAGGCCTGATATGCCTCTCAGTTACGATTCTGCTGCATCAAAGACGTGACACCAGTGTAAACGTGACGGGAGAGGAGAATCAGACTGCATGATAACTGCTGAAATGGAAAATAAAAAAGACTAAGAATGTGCCTGCAATATAAAATCAGGATTCTCATCATAGTTATTAAAAATGCCATGAATTTATTTGTTCCAGAAATTTCAATGAGCAACATCATACAATGCAAAGATCTTACCCAATACCCCAAAGATTTTTCAAATGAAGCATATTAATACAGATGTGTGTCAATGCTGTAACTGAGCAACTGATACTTTTGAAAAGCAGGGTGTGACTGCCCCAGAATACTGATTTTCTGTGAATAAATATTCAGATAGTGCACTGCAATCCTCAACATCAAACTTCGTGCCACAGTGCAATTGCATAGCTCTTTGTACTCATTTTGGATGACTGGTAGAACAAAATATATACTTGTCATAGTAATGACCTGAAGGAATTTAGGAAAAAAAAAAAAAAAAAAAGAGATAATCTCTTTGTATACATGCATATCCAGCAAACATCTTTTTCTCCTTCCTCAGTGACACTCCATGTAATAATTAAGTTTATAATCATTTCTCTTTTGTGATACAGTAATAAAACCTAGAAAATGAAACCAGTATCCTGTTTTCTTGAAGCCAGATAGAAATCATGCTACTTTTGCTTGCATTCTAAACCAACTACATTAAAGCTCATCTCCTAAGTGTTTACCCCCTGCTTTGGCTATGCCCTCTCCTGGCGGTAAAACAAATACCAGCGAACAGATATACTTGGTTACACCACAACCTCCCCTTCAAAAGGCACATTTATAGACATCAGGCAAAAACAGTTTTCTGTAGTAGAACAGACCAAGTACTCTAATTTATTTCAAAAAAAAGTTGTTAAAAACTAACATGACTCTATAAGATAGCTGATTAACATCACAGCCCTATTCACGGGACTGTATTACTTGACCCAGTAAGAAAAATGCATGAGCAGAAATAGGGATTTAGGGCTCTTCTCTCCCCATGAAGTCTGTTAACCAGCAGACCCTTGATCGGCCTCCCTTCCTCTGGCTACACAGAACCACAGTTCTTCGATGCACGGTATCACAGTTCAAAACTGCTAGTGAGAAAACACAGCATCTCCCCTAGGAAGCTGGGAATAGGAATCTGAAGAAAGCACATCTGCACAAGAAACGAGAGACCTGTGCTCCATGCTTCCTGCTCAGCTATTATATTCAAGTCTCCAGTCTAGCAGGGGAAAAAGTGGGAAATCAAAATGCCCTGCGTGATGGTAAGGTTCACTTGATATAAAGTTCTACTGTTTATCAACATAAGCTGGCTCCACAACTGTAGGTGGCTTTGTTTGTGCAGTGCTTGTTAGGAGACAGAGCGAGCCAGCTCAGGTCTGGCCCAGCTGCCAAGCTAATAAGCCCTGCAAGAATCCAAAGAGACAGCAGAAACAGTCTGAAACAGTCAGTGCTGCCAGACCTGAGCCAAAGGAGGTATCTGTGCAAAAAGGACTCATTTGAGACAGCGACAGGGACACTTAAGAGGTTCTGGCCAGAGCTGGCTTAGCCCAGCACACCTATTACCTCAGCACCAATTCCATGTACTATTGTTGCACCATACTCAAACCTAAGCTCTGGCTCTGCGAGCTCATTCTGTGTTTGAAGTAAACAAGGAAAGTGGTTTGGACTCCTCCTCCAAGCTGGTTTCACAAGAATGAGCTCAAGTTCAGAACAAAATAGCGGCATTTATATTATGTGGGTTTTTTCCATTCCTCAGAATATCCTAGCCCCTATTATTGCAACTAGAGTCAGCAGAAACCTCAGCATTCAAGGCCATTATTTTTCTGAGAACTAGTCAGGCTCCCTTCCAATGATGGAAAGTATATTACATATTAGTATGCTACTATGGTCTTAGTATTATGTATTAATACAGTACATATATTAGGTATATTAATGGCAACCATCTTTTCCTTCAATCATGTTCTAAAACAAGACTGAGTCATGGTCCCTTTACAAAAAGGCAGGTTAGAGACTAGCTCCAAAAGAGGATTCTTGGATAGACATCCCTATTACTCTCTAACTAGAATCACAGGTGCATTTCAGATCTCTCTCTTCAGCATTTTCTGCCAATAAGCCCCAAAATCCTGTGGAGTGATTGCAATTCTGTTGCAAAACCAGTTTTAAAGTGTCTCATTTCTTCCATTTTGTATGACACAGAACCTGGCTTCCTATCTTTGAGCAAGGTACCTAAAGGTCAGATGTGACAATGTTGAGACCCCTTAGTGAGATTTAGCATTTAGCCAGTGTTCTAGTTCTTCTTCTGTAAAAGGAGGATGATAGTGTATTTATTCTCACAACATCACCTGTAAGGGAAATATTGAAGTTGGAAAATACCCAAATACTTTAGAATTTGAAAGTGAAAAGTTGAGAGATCATATAAAGTTATGAGTAAATGATTGATTGCCTTTTCCATCTACAGACAGTTTTATAATTCACATAAACATCTAAGACCTCTTCTTAAAATTAGAGAAATAAAACCTTTAACATGTATTTTGCAATCAAGAAGCAAGTATGAAGTCAGACATTATGAATAAGCCATTGTCACAGTCCCTGTGCTACCACAATCTAAAACCTACCAGTGCTGACAGGCACTTGTATGGCACCGTTTAGAAAAGAACAGGCCATTGGCAGACCAGCGGGGACAAGTGCCTTGCTGAGAAGAAAAAAATCTTTCTGTTCCATTTTGGCTTGAAATATCTATCATTTTCTACACTGCTTTACATTACCAGAAAAGTTCAAGCACATGCTTGAAACAATTACATCTTAATGAATTCGAAAAACTCAAGGCAATAATTAGGGAGCTCCAGATTCTCCCGACTGCTGATGATGAAATTAACTTTTGATTACTAGCAAATACCATCATTTGGTGTCTTGATTCATGACCCACTTCTAAAATGATCATTCTGTTTATTCCTGCATGCCAATTTATGCTAGTCTGACTCCGGAGTTATTATACAAAAGTTACATACAGTAAAACAGAATTCAGTGTTACCGTGAAAAGCAAATGATTAGTATCATACCTACACATTACATAAGTACAGTTACATCTGTAACTACTGCTGAGATGCTATGGCCTTTTGTATCAATATGGGATAGGTAAGACATATTTACGGTTTCTATCTATTTCTATCCATTCATCACCCTTGCTTCTGAGGAAACTAAGCAAAAAAACACTTTTTTTTTTTTTTTAAAAAAGGGTATGTTATAGTCAGAAGTGGCAAAATTCTAGGTTTCACCTACTTTTATGCAAACATGGGATAAATTGAAAGAATTCACTGAAATAACCCAGAAACACATCCGCCCAAGCAAGGCTGGACTCTGCTAAAAGATACCTAAATCCTGTTTTTCTATAGCTTTCTCTACTGCAGCTATTCATTCACACCACTGTAAAGGAAACAAAGTCACTGCAAAATGTTATCAATCACAGTGACAATGTTATGCATGCTCTTTCTAATGATGTAAACGCCTGCAAAAGCACCAGGCAAAAGCCAGACCTCGACAATTGCAGCCAAAATGTCCCTTCCCCAAATCCTGCCAGCTTCTTGAGGCTTACACAGATGTGGTTTCATATCTCGTGCTCTTTAAATCCTGAGGCTTCAAGGTATCAGTATGATCTCTAGTGCATGTTACTTAGCTCACTGCTAAGTCCCCAGCGCCGCTGTTCTGGGGACTGTTAGTGGCAAAGATTAGTCAAGGACAGACTCTTCCTCCCTCCCCATCACACGCTGCCACGTGCCCCCTTATTCCACCAGGCATTTTTTGCTGGCATCTCCAAGAATTACTCTATGTTGAAGAAATCCTGGGGGAAAGGAAATAAGCACAATGCTGCCTTTGTTTCTGGCCTACAGATCAACCATCAGTAGCTCTTGCACAAAGCAAGATCTGGCCCAACGTGGCAATTATCATATGAATACCATGAACATTACTACAGCAGTAACTGAAGTACAAGCACAAGCTCAATGAAGATCCCTTGGTTATTTTAATTCCAAATTCTCTGAACTGACTTCTCCAACAGCAATTAATTCCTCCTCCTCAAACAACTCTGCCTTGAGTATTAGTGCCACACACTGGAAATCGTGATAATGCATTAAAAGATTTTATAAGGCAAGTTTGAGGTGCACTGATTTTATCTGGCCCAGTTAGGGCAAAAGCAGGATTTATATCTTTCTTCCTAACTCTAGGATCTATGTTTTATAGTTCTAGGAAATTGCAAGGTATGACAAAACTACAAAATATCTTAATGGCATGAAAAAACTTATGAATTTTGCTCACTAAAGAAACAAAGAACCAAACTGTGTGTTAAATTAACATAATTATCCTTGAGAGCTATTATGTTTAACCATTTCTTGATTTTCTCATAGCTGCATTCAAAAAAACCTCAATGTTGTTGTCCCTTGCTGTTGCATTTTGGTTAAGAGGCTTTAATGGAAACTGTTAAGTCAGAAGCCCACCCTGAACTGCAGCAGGTTGGAAGCTGTAGTAAAACACACACATTTAGCCTCCTTTTCTCCTTCACTATCAGAAAGTTCGCTGAAATCTGTAATAAACTGTGTGATTCACAACAGCTTTACAAAATCCAGGTGTACCAAATGAAAATCTTATGCTTAAAACATCATTGATTTGAACAAAATGATCAGTGCAAATAAAGAGCTACAGGGGAGACTCAAGTCATAATCTGAAAAAAAAAAAAAACACCCCACCCACCCCATAACTTCGTAAGTTATATAACTAAACTACCAAATTAAAATAAGCAGGACTCATAGCACTTTTTTTTTCTACTTAGAGAAACAAGAAACACATTTTTTTCTATTTATAGCCCAATAATTGCTACTGTGATGACTCATGCAATGCAGCACTTTACAAGTAGATGTAAAGACACTTAATCAAATGCTGCTCCATTAAGCTGCCTGCACCTAATCAGGCCACCCGAGCGCAGCACCCTCATTACAGGGTGACCTCCGCATCCCTGCGAATCCAACGCAATCCCATGGGATGCAGCAGGCCACACGTCCAGAACAACTCACGCCAGGAAAGCCTGGCATCTAAACTCATTTCTCTGCTCCTGAGCTCTTAGGCTTCCCTAGCACTAACCTCCAGCTGCATCTCGGCTCTCTTTCTCCCATAAAACACCTACAATTCCCAAAACTTCCCCCCTTCCCTCCCTGCTGATCCCGCTCTCCTCACAACTTCTTTCCCCTCCTCGCACGCTGCACGCAAACTTGCTCGCTCCCTCGCCCGCCCACCGCTTCCCGCCTCAGGATTGGCTCCCCCACGCCCTGTCCCC
>NW_010581220.1:19589-34587 GCF_000705375.1 Tinamus guttatus | reverse complement strand
GCACATTATTATTTTTTCTCTCTCCCGCCAAAGCGGCCGTTTTTTTACCTCACGGGAAGCGATTTGCTGCCTCGTCCCTGCTGAAGCGCCTTGGCGGCTCTCCAGTGACTTGGTGTGTGAGCAGAGAAGTTTACGGACGCGTTGGAAATGTCCTTCGACTCTCCCTCCTTCCCTGCCGGCCCAAGGGACCGGGGACACCGGGATGGGGGACATGGGGACAGGGTTGTGAGGGTGTCACTGCCGCTGGTTACCCCCGTGCTAACTGTGTTTGCAGATGAAGTCGGGGCGCTCGTGTTTGACATCGGCTCGTACACAGTCAGAGCGGGCTACGCGGGCGAAGACTGCCCAAAGGTGAGGATCTGGGTGGTGGAAATGCAGCATAAAACTTAGAGCTTGTCTTAGGACCATTCGCAACAGCAGGACCCTGAATACTCTTAGTTGATGGATTTAAAGAGTATGTTGGGGGGCTTTATTTTTACTATATTCTGTAATGAAAGACCTGAATTGCATGAGAAATCCTCCCAGAGCATGGCTAGTTCTCATGAAGCGTCCGCCTTTTGCCTACAGGTTGACTTTCCCACAGCTATTGGTGTGGTGCTGGAAAGGGACAACGGCAGCACTTTGATGGAGATAGATGGTGACAAAGGCAAACAAGGGGGCCCGACTTACTACATAGACACCAATGCCCTGAGAGTTCCACGGGAAAACATGGAGGCCATTTCACCCCTAAAAAATGGAATGAGTATGGTGCTCTGTCTCTTTCTTTCTGCTCTTAAAATAGCATTTCTTAGGTTGCAAGAGATCATAGGTTTTGTATTCAAAATTGTGGTACACTGAAGTGTTTTGGGAGGAGGGACATGAAGAACAGGACTTAAAAGTAAAAGATTTGCTTTTCCTAAACAAATTTCAGTATGGCAGTGATCATTTGTGTGATGAAGGGAAGGCCTATGGAGTTCTTTCTTAATAATGGCTTAGCTTTAAAATTTGATAAGAGAAGAAAGAGATATTTTGTGGAAATAGATTGGAATCTCATTCCTGTAACGTGCATAAGCAGAGACTGTAAAACGTTAGAACAGATACCTGATACACTAGTTGCATAGAGCATAGCTGGTTTGCCATGTTGATAGATTTTTAGCATAATTCTTAAGCATTCTTTAGCATAATTCCTATGATCATGAAGTTATATTATGCATGATATTATACCTGAAGTGGAACAAATGTTAACCTAAACCGCTTGCTTCAATGTTATTACAGTTGAAGACTGGGATAGTTTCCAGGCAATTCTGGATCACACATACAAGATGCATATTAAATCTGAAGCAAGTTTGCATCCTGTTCTAATGTCTGAGGCACCAGTGAGTAAACTTGGCATTTTTGAAAAGTCTTAAATGCATCTTCTTGTTGAGTTTACAAGCATGTCTTGAACAAATTTGATACTGGTTTGTACATTACAAGGGTTAAAAGTTAACTAAGGAAGTTAAAACTTAACTCAGTAGTTTTAAAGAGCTTTTCCAGGCTGTAGAAAGTAATCTAATTAACAAAAATGCCTAAAAAACACCCTGATTTGTAATACTTTCTACGACAAGGCATGGAAACTACTTACCATGTACTATTGTTTTTAATTTATTGGAAAGAAGCAAAAAATAAAATAAGTTTCACTTTATTTCCTGGGATAAAAATGAAAAAAAAATGTTAGAACAATAGAGTTGTATTGAGTAAAGTGCCCTTGGAAATCTCTCACTGCCTTTAGCTTGCCAACTAATACTATATCTCTTGGTCTTGCTAAAGTATCTCAAAACAAAAACAACACCAGCCCCTGCCATGTTTTTCAGACACCGTCTGAGAGGGTGTTTGTGCCTTGATGGAATATGGATGAATTTGAAATGGTTATTGCCTGTTTGGCTCAATGGAAGTCCCCAGTGAGGTTTCCATTAGAATTCCCCTCACGGAATTAACCTTTTGAATCACTGGCATAGAGGAAGATTTTGATTTTTCAGTGATGTACTGAATACTTGAGAGAGATCTTTAGTTAATCATAAGTACAGTAGAACTGTAGGAAGGAACCTTGAAAACAGGAAAATCTGGATTTATTTTTGTTTCAACCAGACAAGTTATTTCATCTGTCTTTCCCCCATAAAATGCATGTGATACTTGTTTTAGATTTTTTTTTTTTGAGACTAATCCTGGAAAAGCTCTAGAAGTGTGAAGGGATCTCTAGTGTAACTGTGAAGTTGTGTGTCTCTTTAGCCTTGGTTATTGGGAGGTTGTCCTGTATTTTTAAGTTGTTATTCCTTCAATTTTATGTAATAGATGAACACCAATCTCTTTCTAATAGAATTAGAATGGAAAGGCTCTAAGGAAGTAAAATTCTGGCAATCAGTCTGTGTAGAATTTAGATTTGATTTGAAACCATGCTTCTAATAATTGTAACTATTTCATTTTGTTAACATTCCTTGAGCACGCTCTAAGGATCCTCAGGATAAACATTTTCTTTGATCACTTGTTTTTTTTTTCTTTTCCCTTCTAGTGGAATACTAGAGCAAAGCGTGAAAAACTCACTGAACTGATGTTTGAACACTACAACATCCCTGCTTTTTTCTTATGTAAAACTGCTGTGCTCACAGCGTATCCTTTGGAATGTTGTGCCTTTTTCTCCAGGGGGAAAACAAAGTAAGCTTATGCTAGGTAACATCTAGTGTAAAAATATATCAAATTGTTTTCTTTCCAATTAATGTTTCTATAAACATTTAGAGAGTAAGTTATGCATTTCCATTTCTGAACTTTAACTTCAGAGCTCGGTTCTGAAGTCCTCCCAGTCTCACTGTGTTCTTTGGAGGCAGTGTCTGTTCTTCATTGTAAACATCTGAAATGGTGTCCTGGCTGCTAGCTACAATAATTACAGTTTGAAGTTCCCATAGCCTGAAGTTGAAATCTGCCATTATTCTAGTTTTTAACATGTTTCCAGCTTCAGAAACTGAGCTGGAAGCACTTGGAGCTTGTTTTATTATTGGACCTTGCTGTATTAGCTTGAGTTGTCATCATTTTATGTCCAAAGCTCAAGTCAGTTTATAGATAGAAGATATATTCTGTTCTCTCTGTGAGGCCGGGTGTTCTTTTGTAGAAAAAAAATGCCCACCAGAAAATGGTAAGTCCCTTTGTAAAGCCAGGATGTAAAACACTGCAGTCCTTTGTTATACTCAAATTTTATGATAGGTGAAAATTTAAATATTTTCCTTAGTCATTTTGGCCAGTTTTGCTAACGGGCGATCGACAGGTCTCATTTTGGATAGTGGAGCAACACACACCACTGCTATTCCAGTGCATGATGGATATGTACTTCAGCAAGGTAAAAGATTCATGATTAACAACATTGCAGTGTTAAAATAAGTTAGTCTTCTTACTGTTTTTTTTAAGGATTCATTACTGTTTTTAAATATGCATGTGTCCTCTTAAATAGGAAATAACCAGTGTTCTCTGACAAATAATTTGTTGGGGGAACTTACTCATAACTTCAGAGTTCCAGGTATTTTTCTTTTTCTGTCTTTTAGGGATTGTGAAATCCCCACTTGCAGGAGACTTTATTACTATGCAATGCCGAGAACTGTTTCAGGAAATGAACATAGAAATAATTCCTCCATACATGATTGCTTCTAAGGTGGGAAAGTCACTTTTAATGTTAGTTTTGCAGGGGTTCCTCAGCAGTTAACTGATAATCCATATTTCCCACCATCTCAGGAGGCAGTTCGTGAGGGATCACCAGCAAATTGGAAGAGAAAAGAGAAGTTACCCCAGGTCACGAGGTCTTGGCACAACTACATGTGTAATGTAAGTAGGTCATTTCTCCTGCTCTCATGCCTGTATAACGTGCCTATAAGGAAATTTTGTTTGCAAGGATATGTCACATTTTCCCCTCTAAAACCTGGAAAATGATTGTGAACATATCTAAGTCTATAACTTAATTAAGAACTGACTCTTATTCTTATCTCCATAGTGTGTTATTCAGGACTTTCAAGCTTCTGTCCTGCAAGTGTCGGATTCAACCTATGATGAACAGTACGTCTTTATTTTCCTCCTTGTAAAATTATTAATGAGTTGTGCATGTACTCTTGGGTGGCTGTATTACAGAGGAAAGTTGCTAGATAAAATTTATTCATTTCTGGAAGTAAGAATATAATATACATCCAGGTGATCAGATCTTTTTGATATTCCAAGAAATCACATGTCAGTATTATCAATGGTGTAAGTCATATCAATCACAATATTCTCTTAGAAAACTTAGCTGATAATTATTAAATAACTTACCATAGTATTTCCGCAGTATCTTACTGTGTTACTTTCTGACTAATGCTCCAGGGTAGCAGCACAGATGCCAACAGTTCATTACGAGTTTCCCAACGGCTATAACTGTGACTTTGGTGCTGAGCGTCTAAAAATCCCTGAGGGATTATTTGACCCTTCCAATGTAAAGGTAAAACAACTGATATGTAATAATAATATGAAGGCTTTAAATTTAATCACATGGCTTCCTTTTGTACAAGGTTCTCAACTTGTTGCTTTGGATGTATATATTTACACTGTGTGGCTCTCTTGGGCATCAGATTTAGCTGTGGGGCAGTATTAGAGTTGGGGTATCAGAGATGGAAATGTAGTTTGAAAAGAGCGGTGACAGGCTGAATAGGAAACAAGGGTTTTTTGTTGGTGTTGTTTTTTCCTCTCCCTTGAGAAATGTTTAGCTGCCTCATTAGTAAATAATATTCAGAGCTATAATGTGCCTTCCTCTTTTGAAGCAATGACATGTACATTACGAATTTTGTCTTAGGGTTTATCTGGTAACACGATGTTGGGTGTGAGCCATGTTGTCACAACAAGCGTTGGAATGTGTGATATAGACATCAGGCCGGTAAGTGTTGGTTAGACTTGTATTATTTAAAGCATTGATATTTTTGTGGCGATTTGTTTTTTGGCCAGAACATTGTTGCTGAAGAATGTGAATTTTCTAGGATATTTGTAAACTTGCTAGAAAAATAGGTATTATGTAGTTGTGTGTGAGAACATGTAGGATTACTGTTTCTGTCCTACAAAATGTTTATTTATTTATTTATTTATTTATTGACTTTTAGTCAGTGTCTCTACCTATCACCTAGTTGATATCCAGATTTTATAGCTGGCGCTTGCTAATGTGCATTGGATTGCCTTTCTGTAATCCTTTTATGTTCATGGAGTTTCGAGAATGATAGATGTGCTTCCTAAAGATAACTTACACATATCTGATTTCCAGAAGGAGGGCAGAAGTAGAGAGGCTGTAAAGGGAAAGTTTCTTCTTTAAATCTTTGTTTTTCTCATTTTCTCAGGTGTCAATATGGATAGATTGAGGTGACCCCTTAACTAGCATATCAGGATGAATGAGTAGGCTCGGCCATGATTTGTGTTCACTGACTGCACTGTTAGTTGGTAAACTATTGCAGTGCTGTTGGGTTCTTTTTCCTCTGTGACTGGAAAATCCAGCTATAAGGGAATTAACAGTTTAGGGTATAGGAGGTGTTTCTAGATTAAGATTCTCCATAGTAGATTCTACATAATCATACTGCCTCTGTCTTCCTTGTGTAGTTTAAGTTCTCTTGAAATACTTGTTTATGCAGTTACAAAACAGTGTTGGATTGGTAGAGGTAAAATTGTGGGCATCCCGTGATGTATTATTGCTGTTAATGATGTGGATTTATGTAGCAATCTTCTTTATTCTGTGAAACAGTTGTTTTTAAAATGCTTTCAGAGTTATACTGAGAGTTGTTATTCTCCTTTCAGGGTCTCTATGGCAGTGTGATTGTAGCAGGAGGAAACACTCTAATACAGAGTTTTACAGACAGATTGAACAGGGAGTTGTCTCAGAAAACTCCACCGGTAAAACAGATTGGGAAATTACTGCTTTGCATTACTTGTTATTTTGCTTTTCTGCTGTATGTTTATCTCTCACCTTTCTAAATAAACAAAGGAAGATTTTCTTTCAGAAGTCCTACTGAACTTTGCCATTCATGCTTTTGGAGTGTGATTCGAACGGGTTGAATTCTGTAACTGAACCTAAGCAGCTATCACTATTTCCCTTGATAGTCTCTCTCCTGAGATGCTGCCGACTAAATTGTCACTTTGTAACAGGAATTGTTCTTCCTGGATAGTAAAGGCAAAACATCCTACTGGGAGAAATCTGGTGCTTAATATATTTGTAAGTTTTAAAGTACTCAGTACAAAGGGAAGTATTAATACCATTACATAGTATGCTGAAAACTTGCCTTGGTATAGAATACAAGATTTCTTTAATTTTCATATTCAATAAAAATGTTCAACTTATGAGGACTCTTAAAATCATAAGTGTTATGAAAGGTTGAGAAAGGTACAGGACATTGACTGCTTCTTACCATGTATGAGAGAGAATCCACTGAAATTATCTATCAGTAGAATTATAATCTATGTTTAAATCATGTAACTCAGCTACAAGGTATTTTAGAAGCAAAAAGAATGAATGGGTTTAAAAAGGGATTAGATGAATTAAATTCAACAGTATTAAACATTTTTGTCCCAGTGTACACTTCAGGCACTCCATGGCTGGAAGTAGAAGTCTGTGCTCTGTATAGGGTAACTCTTTACCTGCCTTGTTCTCAACCTTAAGTATTCGCTGCTGGTCCCTGTTAGCAGAGAAGACATAAAGCCCCATATGCTTCTGTTAGTGTATGGCCCATTCTTGTATTCTAAATGCAGAGCTGGTGAATGCCCTTGCAAGTTGGTGTGCAGACATCTCGTTCTTTGTGCTGTCTTTTTCGGGCTCTTCAGGGTTCCAGCCTGCAACTTTTTTCTGATGGCTCTTTTTTTTTTATATGCTTTTCTATCCAGAGCATGCGCCTGAAATTGATAGCAAACAACACAACAGTGGAACGGAGGTTCAGTTCATGGATTGGTGGTTCCATTTTGGCTTCTTTGGTTAGTAAATCTCTGTTGCTATGTTGCTATGCTAAGCAGCAATTGGTACCCAAAAAGTTAATTCCGAGTGTGTGTGATTTGGAGAGTTTGTGCTACTGAGGCAGTCACGGTCCTTGCCTGTGGTTGGGTATAAGGTAAAGCAAAATCTATTAAAACAAAAAAGAAAATGCCAAGTCATTGTGATTTTTAAATATAAATTAATTTTTTCTACTGTTTTTAATGGACAATGCATAGACTTGAAATAAGATGTCTAGAAGTAACGAGTTATATATCACAGAAATTGCGAACTTGTTGCTATATCATATCCCTGAGCTTAATGGTGCAAGTTACTGAGCACTGTGATGTTTGAGGAGACTCATTTAGCAGTATTTGGAAAGGGAGGCTGAAATTAAGGTTTAGGTGCTGCAACTTTCCAACTTTAGTTTAATCACTAGCTACCCCGTTTAGGGAAAGGCTTGTTTCTTTTTCCTTCTATGAAAAGCTAGTAATGTTTCATGTAGTCTTAATTTTTTTTTTTTTTTTTTTTGCAGGGTACTTTTCAACAGATGTGGATTTCTAAACAAGAATATGAAGAAGGAGGGAAACAGTGTGTAGAAAGAAAATGCCCTTAAACTTTTTACTGTGAGAACTGCTGCCTCCCCGTCACTCCTTCTCTTTTATAGCTTTAGCGGACTCAGGAATGGGATGGACTTTTTTTGTAGAAATTTTATATTGTTTTTTTCATAGCTCAAGTTCCATTTTAACAAGCTAGAAATTTTGGGACACCTAATTGGTACTATGATAGAAAAAGGAAGTTTACATCCTTTGTAAAGCAATAATTCATATAGCAAGCATTTTATAATTTTGTATAAAAGTCTATTTTATCTAATATCTTTTCCTGTGAACAGCTTTACAGGTTAGCTAATAGATAGAGGCCTAACTTTGCGAATGCCTGTGCATCAAACTTATTAAAAATCTCTTATCTAGTTTCACATATTAGTCTTCCTCACTGATGTTTTGGCCTTAAATTTCTCTTATTTCCCTCTTAAGAATAAAATTGGCTTCCACAATTGAGCAGCTTGGTGAGTACTAGAGAAACAGTTACTCCTTTGTTTTAAAAGTTGAAAGGATTTCTGATTTGCCATAGGTGATTCAATTCAGTGCAAATTTATGAAAATGTCACATTCGAGTTAAGAGAATGTTATACTATGCACTGGTTTGTTAGTCGTGCTGTTATGGAGCGATTTCATGTTGGTAATCAGTTAATCCTTTCCACCTGATCTGTAAGAATGTATATAATATGCTGAATGCCTTTGTGATGTAGGTGAGAAGCACCACTTCAGAGACAGGGAAGTTGAGGCAAGAATTGCCTCTCCAAAACTAGAACAAGACTCAGAGGAGACCTCAGGATGTGGCTTAACATTTTGCAGCTAGCTGGTCCCTGAAAGGGACAGATCCTACTTGTTTTTTGCTGGTTTGGCTCCCTCAGCTGGCTTAGAGCAGGGTAGTAAGTGCCTGTATTTTGCAAAGGCAGTGTGCACTCAGGGGCAGAGGAGGTAGGAGGGTTTCTTTTCTCAGCTGAAACTGGCTGGCAGGATGCAGCTTCATGTTGCTGTTAACCTTACTTGCTTTTATGACTGTGTGATGTTCTGTATGGGGACACAATTAAGTCTTTGCTTAAAACCTGTGTTTTAAGTTATCTTAAAAGCTTTGGAAAACCAAATAGCTTATAACTGTTAAAAAAGAAATGTAAACAATACTGTTAAATTTTGGGTACCCTAAAGACTCCTTGGTTAATAATGATGGGCTTTTTCCTTGAAAATAGCTATGTGTTACCTCTGAACAATAAAATAATTTATCAAAAGTCTATTTTTGTGCTACCATGATGACCATTACTTTGTTCTTGCCTTCAAAGTTACTGCCAAAACACTTCTCACCAAAAGAGGCAAACTTAAGTGGACCACTACTAGCATACACAATCACCAACTATAGTTGGTCATCATATATAGAGATAAATGTATATATAGTATAGTCATCATAAGAGAATAATAAGGCTTAGGCTAGGTTGCATTCAAGAAAGATAAAGTTGGAATGGTGGAATGTGAGCAGTATTTGTATCTTAGCTTTTACCAGCCAACTTAAGGACTGTGTCAAATTGTGTAATGCTTCATGATGTTATCCTGGCATCAGTGATATACAGTTTGTAGCTCAATGGGAGGAGATAAAGTAGCTCTGGGGGGGACGCCTCTGCCTCGGGCATTTTAGTTTTTCCTTCGGTGTCAGGCTTAGGGTCTGGTACATCCATTAACTTTTATCTTCTGTATCTTAAAAGAATTATGCTATGATATTATCCGTGGATGCTCTAGCAGCATTTCTAGAGCAAAATACTTAATAGTTTTCTTATGTTTGTAAAGAGAGTATGTTAGGGTCTGGTACATCCAGTAACTTTTATCTTCTGTATCTTAAAAGAATTACGCTATGATATTATCCGTGAATGCTCTAGCAGCATTTCTAGAGCAAAGTACTTAATAGTTTTCTTAAGTTTGTAAAGAGAGTATGGGTGGTGTTTAGCAAGGGAAGGGTGCATTTAGCCTGCAGTTATTTGATTCCCTTAAAGTTTCCACTGTGGATTCTGCAGATTACATTGCAGAGAGCTTTTGCTTCAAGAAAGACTAGTCGTTGTGTAAAAGGCAACTTTATTCTAAGTTCGGAACTTAACATTTATCATCATAGTAGTAGTGAGCAGGATGAGTTTTTACTTTTCTACCTTCCTTTCACAGAAGCTTATTACAGACTTGTACACAGTGAAGAAAATTACACAAATACGTGAATTTGACACAAGTATCTACAAATCTAGGTATAAAGACTCCATTGTTAAATGTTCATGTGCCAAATACTGAACACTTTCTACCAAGCCAGAGAAAAGTGTAATTCCTTGCAGCATGTTAAATAGGATAAATATCCCTACATTTTATACTTTCACCTGGCTGAGACCTGCTGCTTCTTACTGTTGTTATATATGCTTCACTTTTTAATTTACCGATTTTCAAATGCTTTTAGAAACAACTGTTAAGATCAATTTTAATGAATGTTTCAAAGCTGCTCTTTAATTCTAGATCACAATTTAAAGGTGGTCAAACTTTGTGAGATTTAAAAAAAAAAAAAAAAACTCTCAGGAAAGCTCAGTCAACTTGTTCACTGGCTTCAGAACTTTCATTTCATGTTCCAGTCACAGTCAAACAAGCAGCTGCTGTGCTCTTCCAGCACGTTACTGGCTCTGAGATGCTTCAGCAAGATGAGGGAACTTCTTTTCTAAAAGTTTCTTCCTCTTCTTCTCTAGATTTTGCCTTCTTGCCCTTCTACGTAAGTTGTTTTCAAGTCTGAGCCTAAAATAAAAACATTAGCATGGTTAAATTCTAGATATTCCAGATTTTTTTTCTAGCTTATTTTATCCAAACAGTATGTAATGTTCTACTTCAGTTTTGCCACTTTGAGTTTACTAAAGATACTCTTTATCTATTGGGAATGCTACCAGATACTGCACTTGACAGGGGGTGGAATGAGGACTTCAAACTAGGATCGACACAGATTGAGCAGTCAGTGTTAAATGGCTGCAGTTTCAGGAGTGAAGAGGGGAAAAAAGTCCCAAACAAAAAAAAAAAAAAAAGAGCAGAAACAGGATATTACCAAAAGAGAGCTGGAGAAGGAGGCTGAGGCAAGGTAGGAGGTCATTAGACAAGAAGAGCTGGCAAGGATTGTAGGGATAAACTGGTTTCATACCCCTAATCAAATAGAGGCTCCTAGCAAGGGCTCATTTTGGAGTTAATTTGCTTTAGAGGAGCAGAAATGTTTTTTGCCTGCAAAAAAAAGTGTCTGCAGGTTTTGAATGCTCTGGGAAGTTACAAGCTTTGGGAGCACCTTAGGCGTTTCCCAGGTAAAATGACTCTTACAATAGCAACGTAATAGCTACACCTTAATTACTCTGGGAAAAGAGCAAATCCCCCTGATCCTTAGCTTTTGTCCATTTTAACTTTTGAAACATTTCACAAATTTCCTGGGAAACAGGCACTGTGATTACTGAAGCCTTGTTTTCAGTTTTTCAAAGCAGAAGGAGAATGATGACAAAAGATCAGAAAATTTCAATAACAGAAAAAAGAAAACTTTTTACCTGATGAAGCGCTCTACATGAGGTAAGTAAAAGAATCTCTTCCTTTTATGTTTTTTGTTCAAGTACCATGGTATTGGCCACTCCTTGAAAGAATACCTGTTAAAGGTAAATTAAAGCCATTATACAGCATCCTCCCTCTTGAATTGTACCAGAGTTGGTTCTGCTTTTAATTTTAGTGCCAGTGTTTGACTGTAACATGAAGTGCCAAACTGCTTGAGCAAAAGAAGATTTCCCCTCTAAGCATAAGACTCCCTTATTTCTGCTTGGCTCATAGACTTGCCTCCAGTCTGCATTGCATCCAGACCATCAGATCTGCTATCATATGTACACGGCAGCTACCTGCATGTGCTCAGAGACCCTTTTGTGTGGTGTCCACCCAGCCCCTGCTTTAACTGTATGCTGGACTTTCAGTAAGTGTCCAAACTCCTCTTTGTGGGCAGCTTCCGTGTGGAAAGAGAAGCACAGAAGCCTTATCTACAGAAATATAAATCCAGGGGTTAGTATAGTTGGTATTCTATTATCCATAGTTATTTACAGAGTTAAAATTGATTATTACAATAACACATGCCCTTTAGTTACCTACACTTTAACTACTGAGCTAAATTGCAGAAGTACCACTTCAAATGCCAATACAGTAAGGGTAAAACACTTCCTGCCAGGGACCTCAGAATCACCATTACAGATTTAAAGTATCTGGACATTAAATAGTTTTAAGGTAGAAAGTTAAGCTTAACAAAACTAAGTATCTGTAAAGAGTAGCAGGGAATTCCAATGTATATATCCTCCCCCTCAATATTCTGGGAGATGCGGTCACAACAGTTGTCCCTTGGCACGTGGATGCTGCCTTATGCTAGGAACCTCCAAGCCAGCTCAAGCTGAACAGCACTCTGTGCTGCATGGATACATGTTAGGGAGCCAACACAGTAACAGACATCCTCTCCACATGGAAACTGTATTATTTCCATGGAACTAGTTCTGTTTCATTTAAGGGTGGAGTTTAGTGAAGAATTATTTATCAAGAGTTACAACAACAAAACCTATCAAAAAGCACCCTTCTACATACAGATTAGAGAAGAAGGATGTTTTATGCTATACAGTGAAGTACTATAAGAAAAGTTCCAATATAAAAAATAATATATTTTCCATACCAGTAAGTGCGTCCTAAGAAGTCGTGTCTCCACTCACCGGGTACTGGCTTTTCCTGACCAGTTTGTAGAAGCCTCAAAGCATCTTCTCTTTCTCTGACAACCATATCTATTCCTTTCATAGATTTTGCTACCTGAAAATATGAAGTAGTTGCAAGATAGGCCAACGAAATACAATCTGACAATTTAAAAGAATCTCAAGTGAAGATATTTTAAACAAAGTTTAAAGAAAAGACATAGGTAAGATATATTAGAAGTTCCATCATGAGTAACCTCACATTTGTGGACTAAGGGGAACATCTTAGCAAGGCCTATGTGGTAGCTACAGCACTGTGGACTGGAATACTATAGCATAGGTGTTTTAAAAAGCTGCCTAGGTTACAAGTAGAACACAGATGAAATAACTGATCATCTGAATATTCATTAAAAACTGTCTGCCTAACGCCCAAAGACTACATGGTGGCTCTAATGCTGATGCCAGAAGTATGGAAAGCTCTGAGGCAGGAGAAACAAAGAGGAGATAGGTTATCCATACCTCTGTCAGGTGCACTGTGATGCCTGTGTGTTATTATAGTTTGCACTTTAGAGCCTGGTTACAATCTCTGGGTCTGTTAGTTCATTAGAAATCTGCACTGACCAAACTGTGACATTCGTGTTGAAGGGTTTTAAGTCTGTCACATAAGATTACTATAACATACATTACATATGGCCATGTGTTAAACTCTCTGGGATAATTTTAATAAGCTGATTGCTATATTTTATCCTATTGCTATCAAATCACTTAACTGCTGCTTATAATCTTATTGGTTGCCTCTTTCTTTTGGTGTGAGGCTCACAGAAGCAGATTTTACTTTTTCAGGTTTCATCAAAATAAATTTGGATAAATAACGAGCTATCTAAGAATGTATTATACATCCAAACAGCTCGGTTATTTAACGGGACGGTCAGAGGGGAGATCAACAGCTGTGCAAGTAGAAATGACAATGAATTCCTAAGTAAATTAAGTTTTCAATAGTAAAGATACAGAGGGATGAATTTATTACGTCAGTGTCAGAATCATGATGACAACAGGGCACAGCAGAGAAATAAAAACACAAGTTTGGAGAAGACAGAAAATGTCTTTGCAACAGAAGCTGAAGAAATATGAAAGAATACAGAGAAGGGTTTAACTTGAACTGCATAAGTTTCTAGAAATCTTCAAGGGCAATTTCTTGGAATAATGGCAGTAAAATATTCCATAACTCATAGCTCATAGGAAAAGGTTACCTTTTCTAAGCGCTCTGGACTGGGCATGGGCCTGTGCTGTCGCTTTGATTCTTGTTCTAAAGTTAAAAGCATGTTTCTTTCCTTCAGTAGGACATACCTATATGAAACACAGTAATACTTCAAAAATAAATTCTAGATTCATTGGCAATATTCATTAACTTCACAATGAGACAAAAAGATGCCAGTAAGTTGGAGAGAGCCTGCAGAGGTGGGCAGGGCTCACGCACATGACACAACAGAGGCTGCACTACCAGGTTATAGAGAAGTTAGAGCCAGGCTCTTCTTACAGTGCACCACAAAAGGACAAGGCATCTTGAAAAACTTCAAAGCTCAGGATTCTACAGTATCAATCTTGACCTCTTTGCCGCAAACCTGATCCCTCTATGTTGGACACAACTCCACCACTACAGCTGCATTACAGTTTTCATCCTCTGACTAGTAGAATTTAGACTGCTCCCAGACCAAAGCTAATTTAAGCAGGTGGTGCTGCATGGCAGGCAACTACTTACTGATAAATGCAGTCACATTTTCATAAAATCTCAACAGTTGCTTTAAAAAAAAAATGTTATTTCACTGAAGTTACTTACCAAAGTTTGTGCAAATCTTCACTACTTTTGCCCCTGAGCTGCTTTACATCCCATGCATCTCCTGTAAGTTACCAAAAAGACAATTCAGTCCAATAGCATTGAGTTGTTTTTCTGCAAAAGTATCCTTCTTCTGCAGACCCTGATAGCTCAATAATTAGGATCTACTAATTAATTAAAAAATATTACCTCTTGAAAAACTATCCTTGTTTATACTGAATTTTACTCAATTCAAGTACATGTAAGCTATAGGATTAAATAATTAGATGAGATTGTTTAAATATACTGCTGGGAATGAAATTAAAAATGCTTCTACTTGGGAGCTAGTACCACGTAAGGGCAAGACAGGTAGTTAATCCTGAATTTCGTGCTTGTATAAGCACAAAATAGACAAAGATAAGGAAGTTAACAAGCCTAAGGATGTGTGGGCACATAAACATATGCAAGCCACACATATATTTGTAAGTTTTGTCATTAATGAACACTCTGACGGGGCAGAAGCCCAGACGTCCCCCGAGGCCCTAGCGGGAAGGCGCTGCAGAACTCACCGGACTTGACGCTTTTCTCTCCCCAGTTCTTCGGGTCATCGAAGAACTCCTCGAGGCCGCGACAGGCCAGCGTGGTGTGCACGGGCCTCGCGGGGGCCTTGGCGAGCAGGCCCAGCGCTGACCTGTGCGAAAAACAACGCGAAAAGGCAAAAATCACCCTCTGCCGCGTGAAAACGCCCCTCTCGTCTCTGCTGGTAAGGGCGTGACGAGGCCTAGGTGGCTAAAAGGGCAGGGTTGAGGGCAAAAGATGGAGAGTCAGTTCTAAATAATGCATAAAGTGATCACGGAATACGTACGAAGAGAATAAATAGGAAGGGAATCGCTGGGCCCCCCGCCCCG
>NW_010581219.1:218216-239103 GCF_000705375.1 Tinamus guttatus | reverse complement strand
CCCCCAGTCCAGTGTGTGGCGAGGTGCTGTGGCCCCGCAAGAGCTGCCTAGACGCATGGAGTAGGGGCCATGCACAAGCTCAGGCTGCGCATCTCGATCACAAATTCACCAGAAAACTCATCTATCAGGGATGGGAATACACACAGGACTTCTCTTTTTTGATTATGTTTTTTTCTTTTTTCTTTTTTTAGTTCAAATTTACAGGGTTTAACCCAATGAGTCATGCAGTGGTGCCGGGATGTGGGCCTGGCCTTGTGTCAAAGGCGCATGTTGGGCATTTCCTTGTTCGTGGTGGATTTTCACTCTTCAGGACGTGTTTTTGTTGGCTGCCAGCTGGGTGCTGGCGTGTAGTGGTGTGTCCTAGCATGTCCTGGCATGTGTGTAGATGTCCTGTGTCCCCACAGAGCAGCCCAGGCTGCGCGGACACCCCAGAGAGCAGGCCCGAGCGGGGAGCCGAGGCGCCGCGCAGGCCTGCACCCCTCCTCTCCTACCTTGGCCAAGATCGGAGCATGGAGATAACCCTCTCTAGGAAATGCAGTGAATAAATAAGTTATGCTAATGCACAGTTTGTAAGGTAAAGCTAGTAGAAGATCCATCTTCATGACTTCATTTCTGTAAAGCTGTTACAATTCAGATAAAATATTTGATTCTAGTTTTAACAGCTGTCAAGCAGTACAAAACTAGGCATCTTTTCAACTTCAGGCATTAGCTATAGTCTATACTAGATTCTTACATTATTCACTTTGTGGCTTTCACACTCTCTTCCCTCTTTTATGCTAAAACTCTTTCCTTCTTTCCCACCCTCTTCCTTATTTTCTACTGAAACTCCCTTTCCACTCTTGACATATGTTTGCTCTTGCAACACCTCCACACATTGCTGCCTCACCCACCAAAACAGGTACATCAGGTGCATTAAAACAAAGTGATAAAATAGAAATAATTTTATTTCTCTTGTCACTGCTACTTAGTGGCGTATCTTCATGATATTTTTAGAAGTTACATGTGCAAAATTATTATATCGGTGATTTAAAGTCATAAAGTGGCCCAAAAGGCTCCACTTGTAATGCTCATGTTCCTTCTTCTCCTTTGTTTTGATGTGATGTGATTTATTTTCGCTCATAGTATTATATTGTGGATATTTTTATTGCAAAATTAATAAAAGATTAGTATGATAGATTATCAAATATGGCTTATTTAAACAGAGCTTATTACCTTGTGTGATTTGTAGAAAGCAAATAGGGGTATCCTTAGATGCAGCCAGATTAGCTGAGAGGGTAGAAAGCCACACAAGTTTAAAATCTCACTCAGTGTAAATAAATGTGATTAAACTTTCCTTTTTAGCAAGGCTTTCTCATTCTTCATTGTATGTCTTTTTAATTCAAGCAAGTATATTTGTAGCAGGCAGATAACTAGAAAACACCATTCTTTGCCAGACTTGGTGCTGCTGGTGCTGCTGCACGAACAAGGAAGTAAATGCAGAAAAAAACAGGTTAATTTTAAGCTCTGCTAGTAACAAGAAAATCTTATCAGTTTGCCAACGAAAACCCAAGTCATGTACTTGCAATAAATCACTGATTCACTACATCAAAACAAAGGGAAAGCTGTTTTATATTCAAGCTGTTAAGAATGTTTTATTTAATGATGCATCTTTCACTGCTGCTCTGTGACATTTCTTATACCTGTATTATATTTTTTAAAATGCCCTTTTTTAGTCATTTTGGATATCTTTGTAGACATTTAGAGTGTATTTAGGTAACAGTTATGTTCAGTCTTTGCTATGTGTTTGGGAAAAATTACATTATCATTATGTTGTTTTTGCTGTGTTTATTTTTCCACTTGAGAAGTGCTTTGGATGAAGCATACGTTATGGTCAGAAGACAGAATTTGTCTGCAAGACTGCAGGGTCTGCTTTACTCACAGATGTAGAAGTACAGAGCAAAATCTGAGTGATGATGACTTGCAATTCTGTTCGTTGCCTCATTGCCAAACTCTTAGCCATATGGTGCATATGTACCAGTATACGTTAAAAAAGATTCCACCTTTCTTCTGAGATAAATCAGAACATTTAGGAGTTGAACCAGTCTCTGCTCAGGTCCCTGTGTGTTCATTGGCTCAAAGAAGTAACTTCTCTAGTATGCAAACAGAGTGAGACTTGGAACCTTCTGTTTGATGACCTGCTGATAAGACTAATATTCCCTGCTACGCATGAAGCGCACAGATGTAGACACCTCTGCGGGGTGCTGCTTTGATTCAGGAGAATTCCTGCCCAAGTCAGTAGTGGGTTCACTCAGTAAAGAACTAAATTGTTTGACTTCCTACCTGCTGTTTTTTTTTTTTTTTTTAATCTTCACAGTTGGCTGTTTCACAGCACCAATAACACAATATGCACTCTTCAATAAGTAATACTGATGTGCAGCATTATTACTGCAGCTGAAGATGAGCATGTGTTGAAGTCGTTTGTAATCAGGGGTATAAAAAACAGAAGCTAAAGTTGTGAAACTTCTTTAGCTATTGGATTTTTCTGATGCTTCATTAAAAAGATGGTGATGCAGGTGAACAGACAGCAGGATGTATAGCAGCCCAGAAGAGAGGGTGGTCAGGAGCACCTTCAATTCTCTTTATTGGCATCAGTAGTGATGTGTGTGGTATGGGGTAGTTGGGGAAGACATACCTTACTTAAGGGAAAGGGGTTGTGAAACCAGTCACCAGACATGCTAGTTGGACCACATGATAGATCAACCAATGCTGCAGTCTATAAACAAAACTGGCATTGACTTCCTCTGTGTCTAGCAAGATTTGGTGAGGAAGGTTTATATGATCCACAGCTAGCTGCAGGCAAGGGCAGCGAAGCCTAACGTTTTTCAGTTGCTACCTCCTACCATGTAGCCTGACTTTATCTGTTTTCTTCCCATCACCCATTTTTTGCTACACAAACACACCTTGGATCATCAACACAATATGATTAAAAAAAATGGTCACTGCAGAATGAGCAGCTCTTCTCAGACGCAGTTGCTGGGTGGTTTGGTCTACTAAAAGTTAGATCGGATTTTGCTAGCTATTCCTCTTCTGCGGGCCTTGGGCTGCTGCTCTCTAGCTCTGACATCAACTAGATGAGAATTAAGGACAACCTCTGTCCTTTAGGCTTCTTCCAGCAAAGCATCGATTGCAATTACTGTGAAGGAGGAAGAACGATGTTCTGGTTTTGTTGCTGCTTTACAAAGACAGTGTATCAAACGTAGCCTGGTATCCTGTGTGGCTGTCCTCAAGTGAGCACAACTAGAACAAACCTTATTTTGCAGTTTATTGCAAATTGTCCTTTAACTTTCGATGTGCAAAGAGTTATTTTCTCTCAAATTTCCTGTGATACAATGCGGCCTTTGCCCAGGCAACTACGTGACCTGACAACCATCATAATTTGTTCCATCTAAGTTATATTTAAAGCAAATGTCAAAGCACTAGGCAACCAATCTCCGCAGCTGGTTAAGCAACTTCAGTTTCCTAATGAAGGTGTGTGTTTTCTGCAAAGCTTAGAAAATACCGGGTTGCTTAAGAGCATGAAGAAATGAAAGAAGACTTTACTGGAAGGAAGTCGTGGTTCTGAGCTGTCAGCCACTCGTCTGTATTTTCCCTAAATGCGGTTTGCTCAACCAGATGAAAAGACATTTACTAGCAACTGCAGCATAAACTCAGTGGTGTTCTGTATTTGCCACATTATCTGTCCATTTTGAAGCAAAATTTCTTCCCTAAATATGTCTTTTTTGATTCAAAATATTATCACGTCCTTTACAAAAAGGAAGGCAGGTGAGAATGTTTCAAATGTGTTCTGGAAACATAAAGACAGCACCACAAAGAAACGATACCAATTTTCACAGGTTGCGCAATGAGTGATGCCATTTACATTACTGAATATACTTTTAAATTGCATTTCAGCTACCCAAAGATACAATTGATTTCCACCTATAGAATCTTTATTGCATAGTTAGAACTTGAGGAAAACATTTCATCTTTCTATTGCATGGATATTTCCTTATATATTGTTAAAAAAGAAATCCTAAAAATAAAAAAGCAAAGTTTGCTCTCTTCCTTATTACATCCGTGATCCCATTCAATCCTTAATGTTTTTTACCTTAAAAGGTAAAACATTTTAGTTACTTAAAACTTGTTTTAGTCACTATTAAGACATTTTTAAACTTTGAGACAAAATTTGTTCCTTTGACATGTAAGTAGTTCTCTATAGTGAGACTCAGACTGCAACTCTTGTTAAAGCTGGGGCTAGGGCACTACCTGCTGGCCAGCTCGGGGAAGGGCTCGAGGCCTCGCCTGCAGAGCGTGAGGTGCGTGTGTCCCTTCAGCCTCATCTCAGGCCTGTTCTTGCAGTGCGTTTTGGAAGGGGAACACACGAAATCTGTGGAAAGGCAGAGCAGTTACATACTAGATTCGAACAGGCAGAGGCATCTTGCCTATGAAATTGCTCATAGCATTTTTTCAAACTTCTATCTGAATTTAAATAACTTGTTATTTAAATAGAGAGAGGATAGAGAGAAACTGGGACTGGCTTTAGATGAGGGAGGTAAGAAGGAAGATTGTTTAAGTCCGAAAGTGGCTGTACCGATCTCCAAGTGAGGTCCTTCTTGTGACTCTGCAATTGATGCCCAGATTTTTCTCACCGAGGCCAAAAACATTTTTCTTACCAAGGCCATGGGGTGTGAAGAGGGCGGGAGACGGGGGCCGTGCACAGCGCGCGGGGTCCCTCGCGCGGCGCTGCAGACGCAGCGGGTGCCCAGGCTGCGAGCGCCCAGTGGAGCGGCGCAGAGGCAGCAGTGCCGCCAGAAGGCGAGCTGAGCGGAGTAGAGAGCCATGAGATGCCATGTCTGAGCCAGGCCTGTTCACCCTGGGACACCGGGACCTGCCTGCAGCTGCGAGCAAGGAAAGGGCTCTTGGCAGCTCCCTGTAAGGCAGGTAGAGGGAAGAGCTAAGCATTTCCAGCGGCTGCCTGTTGCTGGGTGTCCCCAGGCAGCTGCTTCTCGCGCTGGGGACCTGCTCCATGGAGCCTGGGGAGCTGCTGCTGGGGGTATCAACTGTCATTACCCAGTGACCCCTATTAGTGACATTCTTCTAGCATCTGTGGGGGGACTGATAGTCTACAGCCCCACCCAAGGAAACTCGATTTTCAACATAGGCAGCGCAACGTAAGCAGCCGAGTTTCTGCCTAACTATGGGAACAAAGGACTTAACTACTCATTAGATTTCTTGCCTGAAATCTACTTCATGCCTGAAAGCTACTTCTAAACGCCAGCCTGCAGCCCGCTTGGTTTCTTAGCCATCTCCCAAAGCAGAAGTGTTCTGCAAGAGACAGTACATATGTACAGTGGTAAAATAAATGAAGCTCTGGTTCAGGTATGACATTTTAATTAATAAAGCTTCTGGTATAGGAAGGATTAAATGTCAATACATTTTATAAAGTATTTTAGCATTAAGCAAGGATAGCATTAGTTCAAAAATAAAATAGAATTCTGTTTATTTTCTTCTGAGGATCAGAGTGCTTCAGAATGTAAGAGTGGGATGCTAGGGTTTGCAGTTTGCTCTGCACAAAAATGCTGTATTGACTCATGTGAGTAGGCTGTCATCAAGCTGTATCTGTGTGTCAGAAAAGGAAGGTAACAATCACAGATGAAGACAGAAAAGCTTTTTCCCAGTGCAGATTGTTGGAAGAGGCAGAATTCCCACCGGATGGGAGCTGTGCAGTCAGCAGCACTATCCCGGCATGGCTTTGGGAAGCAGTGACACTGGCTTTGCATAGCCCTGCTCAAACCTTGCATGGCTTGTTAGAAGTCATATGTTGAGAGATGTATTGCAAAAAGGGTTTTGCAGGCTGAGAAAAGTGGGATAAGGGTGTGTAAATCATCTTGTGATAGCCACAAGAAAATTGTAGGTGTGCTGGAAAGCTGCTTGGAAAGATGCACCTGAATCTTATTTATACTAAGGCCCTTTTCCTCTAATCTGCTTTTGAAAATGATCTTGTGGTATCTTTACAAATTCTATTATATGCCCTTTCCACTTCCAGAATACTTCCAGTGTGTATTAGATCACTTATTCCAGGTAGTTCATCGGTGTTACTTTGGGATGATTTTTCTGTTCCATAGAAGCAAGTATACTAATCACTTGTGCTTGGATATTTTTATACTTCTGTTGTGCTTATTTATTCTGTCATTGGGAGTGTTAGGAATTATAATGTGTGTATTGTATTCCTCTATTTTTGATGTCAATTAATACCAGATTCAGAAGAATACTGGATTCTTACATGAAACACAGCAGTACCAGACCTTTGCCCCAACTAATCTACAAAGATTTTAAAAAGCATTAGAGGTAGGTCCTGCAGATCTAAATTTTCATTTGAGTTTAGTTAGACTTTAAACCAGGGAATGTACTTGTCAAAATCTCCTGGAGATAGACACACTGATTCTCATTTTCTGAGGCTCCTCTCTGAACTTCTTCCAGTTTTTCTATAAGGCCTGAACACAAGTCTCCCCACAAGGGGTGAATACAGGGTTTAAATAACATTTTGCCAGTTGCTTTATGGCTCTTTCCCCATACTTTATTTTATATCAGCTTGGACTGTTTGAAGTGTAGTTACTGCATAGGAAATAGCAAGACTTGAATTGTCCTGTCTGAAGAGACATGATTCATGGTAAAGGCTGTCTCCAAACCAGGTTAAGCTTGAGAATTCACAAAACAAACAGCTGCTGTGACACTCAAAGACAAGAGAGAGCAATACAAACAAATATTTTATAAGACAGCAATGTGAAGTTTAATAATTGATTTAATAAAAACCACAATAAAGTAACACATTTCTGCTCTTTTCTTCAATTAAACAAATGTATAGTAAATCATTACAATAAAAAAACTCCAAATACAATACATCTACCATACTTCAACTTCTAATAACATTGACTGTAAACCCCAATTTATTTAAATTCTATTTGAACATCAGTATGTGCAAAATACCTGTTTTTTTTTTTTTCAGGAAGTTCGTAAGGATGGGATACATTTTTTTTCATGAACTGTGATATGGCTTAATTAGTGATACTGTTTGTAGTGAAGCATTAACTTCCCAGGTATACTGCTACTTTGCCTCTCATGCCATAGTAAAGTGTTCCCATTTCTTGCCAGAACCAGCGCAAACATAATCCAGTGTTAGGTGTGCTTTGTTCACATGAATACTGTGCTGTCATTTTTCACCTCTGAAAATTTGTCATCTGATCCCTATGTCCAGATGAGGAATGAAAACAAGCCAAACTTGTCACCACCAATTGCAGATATAAATCAGCCTGATGAATATATGAAACCCTAGCAAGTTTCAAAGCAGATGATAGCTTAAATATTCACAGCTGAAAATTGCAGCATCCATTAGAGGGCAGATTTCTAGGTCATATTCATGTAGCCCTTGCAGAGCCGGGAGGTATCACAGCTTAGTGGCTGTAACCACAGGCAAGGCAGAGGCAGGTAGGAGATGTTGTTGTCCCGTACACACTCAGAGTACAAGGACTCTGCCATGAGGCTGAGCAGTTCACTTTGGTGGATTCCGAGCTGTCAGGATAAGGAAAGAGTCTCTCCAAATTGCCTCTTCCCTCTGCCAATGTAAGGAAGGGCCCAAGGGAATATTCCCCCTGTAAGGTGGTTACAATATTGCTGTCCATCACAGGTAGGAAAGGATCATGGATTCCTTGACTGGTAGAAATGGAATGAAATAGCTTACTGAGCTTGCCTGGGTTTTGTTTTATTCACAAAGCTAAATAGTGAGGTACTGCTGTTTCAGTGGCACTCCTGTCAGGATATCTCCACTGCTGCGCTTGGAGCAAACATGAAATGAAAAGGTCAGAGATTCAAGACTGAGCAAATAGTATTTATCTAAAACTTCTGGTCCCTACTTTCCTGCTAGAAGAGCTATGTATTTTACATGTCTACAGATTATATGTGAGAGGATCTCCCTACCAAGTACACTTTCTATCATTCAGATTCTTTTAGCGATGCAAAACAATAATGGAAAATGTTCAATTATAGCACATTTATTAATTATAATTAGAATGCATGCTAATTAACTGGCTTTTGAATGTGAATCAGATGTTTTAGATATTCAAGAATATTAATAATAAAGTCATCTTAGAACTCAAAACTCTGTAAAATAAATACCTGTTTCTAAGGTATGAAGCCTATTCTAAAATACATTAAAGGTAACTGATCACTTGAAACATTTTGGGTCCCGCTTTGGGTCTCCAGTTAACACTAGAGGCTTGCGCAAGGATCAGCCTGGCTGCATCTCTGAATGCCCAGATTAAAGCTAAATTTCTGGTCTGGGTACAATAAATTGTGTTTTACAATGTTTCTGAAGAGACAATTTTATATTAAAAAAATCAACTATCACTGTATGCATCAAAGTTTAAGATACTGTATAAAAATGACTATTGCAAAAATACTGCATAATGAATTCGGGGATCATGACGTATTGTGCAACCCTGGCATGATCAGCATTAGAGGTTGTAATTGGAATACTGAACACTTGATGCTCCACTCAAGAGTGCAAGTACTTTATGGTACACACTTATCAAAAGACAACCTTGATCTGTAATTTGTGAGGTATCTGCAGAGCCATGTTGCAGTCTGTAAACAATAATCTTCCAACAACTTTGTCTCAAAATCATAATAAATTGAATAGACCAGTACAAGGGAGAAAGTAAAATACATGTTCTGTAGGGCAACTACTGCACTTTTTGCAGCACCAGTTCTTCCCTGCTGCGTGTTACGTGATATAAATCCACATGTTAAGGGTTCTATTTGATCATTTTCCTTTTTCATTTATTGCTCTCAGTCTTTGACTACAAGGTAAAGAATAAGGCAGCAGTTCCCAAAACATACGAAATTAGGCACTAGAACTCTGACAACTTGCACAGGTTTTGTTCATTTCCTGTTTGTAACTCTGAAGCTGGACAGAGCACTTATACATCCCAAATGTGTTCAGCAGCAGTTGTCTGGCCTTGGACTGAACTTCCTCCCACTTAGATGAACTACCAGGAACTGGAAAATCAAGAAAATAATGAATACAACTCATTCCTCAAGAAACTTGACAATTCAGTTGTTCTCACATTTATTATGCAGTCTCACCAACTTTGTTCTCACTGATGGTATTTATTAATTTAATATTGTACTTCAGTCAATATGTACTACATATTTTACACCTCTAGGCCTATATCCTATTAGAATTGTATTTTGATAAAACTGTGGATCTTTTACTCAGAATATTCCTGCACTATATTTAGGTATGTCTAAATGTATTTAGATGTCTAAAACAGAGGAGGTTTTGACAAACCACAATATTAATTTTCCCACTGTTCCAAATACTAGTTCAGAACTTTACCCTATCTTTCCCAAAATAATATAAGGAATTTCTAAGGAGAAATACTTTTTTTTTTTCCACCCAAACATCTAGTACAGATTAAGTATGTTTAAGTATGAATGTATTTTCTCCCTGAACAATTTCCACTTAAACTTTGTCCTTCACAACTGAAGGGTTTTTACCTTGCTGTGCAAAAGCAAAGTTAGTAGTTTTTTTTTCCTGAATGATGCTTCCTGAATTTACTTAATATGAAGAGAAAATCAGAATTTTTTCTATACTTTATCTTAACCCGGAATTGTGTTACACAGCACCTTACCTAATTGCAAGTGGACTATGGCAGTTGTTTTTCCTGCAGTGAGAGACCAGATATTTAAATCTTCTATAGAATAAACATCTTCAATTTTCATCAAGTCTTCCTTAATACGATCCACATTCAAATGCCTTGGAACTCCTGTGATACCAGATAAGAAGTAAAATTAATTCTGTTTTCTGCAAACACTCACTGGCCTTCAAAATAAGATGCCCTGGCACATCTCAAGAAGCCAAGAGATTTTATAGTTTGTGTTGAATTTGAAGGGATTAACAACTTCCAAGTTATCAATAGAGAAGAATATGCAAACTGGCACATGGAATCCCATCACTGGCAGTAGTAGTGTCAGATCATTTGGCTCCATGTGCTTCTACAGACACAACTTCAGTGCAACCCCTAACTACTGGAAACTACTTAGACCAGACTCTTCAAAAGAAAGTACAATGAAGTACCAAAACTCCTAAATAACATTTCTTCCAAATACCAAAAATTAGTTGTTGGCTAATGGCCTGAAGCATGAATAACCATCACTTCTAAATGTTTAGATTAGCTAATGCAACTACAAATATTCCTTTATTTATATATATATATAAATTCTAACAAGCTCTTCACTCTAGAACTTGCCAAAAGTACATATATACATTTTGACAATCAGGATGCCTATGCAAACAGCTACAAGTCAGACATCTGGAATGGGATACAACATTAACCTGTCATATCTGTTTTCTTTGGCTAAATCTCAGTTGCTGCCCTGGTGATTGCTAACGCATTTCACTATTTTTGTCTTCTGAGTGAATTTCTATTTATTGCTGCTGCTGTTTTTCCTAAATGACAAGAAAAGCACTGGCCATTGAAGATTTTGAGGTCCTAGATATCAGAAGACCATACTAACTGGCACATGAGACACCAATGAAGGTACAGGTTACAGCTAGGATTTCCTTTAAAAGTATTAGATTAAGCAGCAATAGTGGATTTGCTAGTTGTAATGCAGCAAAGAATGTTGCTGGCATTTTTCTCTCTAACTCTCCACACAGGGTAAGATTATTCACCTTATGTTCAGCACTCTCCCCATCTCCCCTTCAACATCATTCTTGACTTGTGCTTCTACTGCTCTTACTACAGGAGAAAGTACAGAGGTGACAGAGCAGGAATTGCTGGAAAGGGCAAAGCAGGACAGGCATCAACCAGCTGTCCAGCCACTTGGCCTGGATTTGCTGCCTCCTTTTACATGCATTCCCATTCACTTCACATATAAGCTAATGTGAAAATGTAGACCTGAACCTGGGCAAAGTTTCACTTAGCCCAGCTGATGTCCAGTGAAGAGACACGAGAAATTCTGTACTTTCCACTTTTACCTTCTCTGGATTCTGAATTACCTGTGAGCAGAGCTAAGATTTGTGCCACCCTGGCAAAGGTCAAAGAAGCCTGAAGGCTGCTGCACCTTAGATCAGCTCTCGAGAACCAAAAGACCGGAGCAGCAGTGGGATAAACAAACCAGCTAGACACAGCCCACATTGATAGAGTTATCATCTTGTCAAAACAAAGCATCATGCCTCACTGGTATTCGACATGCAGCACTACAGACTGCACACAGATCTTACCTTCCAGAATAATGACTCCTGTGTCACACAGAATTCGAACTGTTGTCAAAACCACCAGTATGGAGAATACATAAGTACATATAGGATCAGCAATCTTGTATTCTGGCTGCAAGGGAAGTTCCAACAAAATACTATACAATTTTTTAAAACTTACAAGACTCTCTTTAATTTACTCACTGGAGTTGAATAAAGAATTCCACCCTCCCTCAAAGACTGGCCCTTCCTTACCTTGAAGCGTATGATGTACGCAGCTACGAGAACACCAATACTTTGCACCAAGTCTCCAAGGGCATGGACAAACGCTGCTCTCACTGCCAGGCTGCTGTGGCCATGGCCGTGGCCGCTGCTCTGGGCTGTGTTAGGAGAGCTCAGCTGAGGAACGTGGGAGTGAGGGTGCGAATGGGAGTGAAGGTGGCCAGACTGGTTCAGCAGAAAACACATTCTGAAAATGAAAGAAGAACACTCCAAGAAGCAGGTTTTATGGTTCCCTTTTTTCTTCATCAAAATAATGGAGAAAATACAATGTCATTCCCTTATTTTATGAGAATGAGGAGGTTCAAAAGAAAAGCCATCCGATAAGGAAGTTACAGGTCATGAATAAATTAGCACAGAATATGAGTATTAATGGGGAGAAAGAGAGATCTTACATCAAGTTAACTGCAACACCAACAGCTGCTGTAATCAGCATGATATCGCCATTTATTTCATAGTCCATATGGATAGTTCTTTGAACAGCTTCATACAAGAGGAATGCCATAAGTATATACACCAGCAATACACTAATGATGGCTGATAATACTTCTGCAAACAGAAAAGGAAATGACATTACAAAAGCGAGTCTCAAATCTATTTTCTATTTGTTTATAAGGTGGACAGAGCCTTAATTATTTCAACACTATTGTACGCTTATTAAAACACAAATAAGTTGTGCAGTAATTCAGATTTAGAAAATAGAATTAACAAAGGGAGTAGTTCATGGTAATCAACTCCTTCATGTTTCCTGTCAGTTTATGCTTCATATGATGTTCTCCCTGATTAAACTAAAATTTCTGCACAGACAACGACTGTGACTTCATCAGACTACCTGGAACTTCTGCCTGAGAAGTCACAAAGTCACAAAGTCCTGTCCAGGGGAAAGGAAGATCGGCATCTGAAACATCACCAGCCCACCTACAAACCAGAGAAAGTCTTGTTTCAATTGTCCACAATATTAAGCTGGTTAGAGAGGTGATTTTTATGTATTCTTTACTGTTTAGAATGAAGAAGAAGATATAAAAAGATTAATGCACTCAACAATGCAAATTCACCACACAATAATATTAATACTCAGATTCCTGACGTATATATACACATTATTTATTGAACATTTCAGCTATGAATCATTGCTTAATATAAGTCCCTGTATTGCTCTATTAGCTGTTTTAATGTTATGGTTACAAAATTTTCTTTTTTTTTTCATAAAGAATATCATTAATTTTGGGCTTTTCAGTCTCATAATATTATCTTACCAGCACGGCTTTCAAGAGGGCATGTACGTCAAAATAAAAAGAAAACAAGAGACTGAATAAAAACTCCTGATACCTCACTGCCCTGCACCTTCAGCTGCCTCCTGCATCTGTGAACAGTGGTTTTGACTCCCCTCAGGGCTTCTGCTGTTCTGATGTGAGCTAAATGGGGCTGTGATCTGAGACGTGCCTCAGTTCCCCTCCCTGTTCTGAATCTGTCTCTGTATAGTATAGCTTTTGTTACTGCAGAAGGTGATGTTTGCAGAAAAGCATTGTCTTCTTTTAATTTATTGAATATTGTAGATAGAAAAGAAAATGCAGCTATAAAAAGCATTTTAATAACACCAAAATCACTTGATCCATAGACTGCATTTTAACGTCGTTACTGGCGGAGAAACGCACGCCAACACATTGAGCTTTTTGGTAGCATGTCAATGCCTGGATGAGGATCAGCTTTGCCAGGCAGTAACAAGGCTCTGAAAAGCAACTGTCACAATCCCCGATGATTTCACAGCGATACGAAAATCCTGGAATCATCCATGCAAGCACAGAATCACAGGATGGCTGAGGTTGGAAGGGAGCTCTAGAGATCATCTAGTCCAACCCCCCTGCTCAGTAGCATTCTTTGTAAAGAGGCAGATTATTCAGAACAACAACCTTAAACATATTTGTTGAAAGTTCTCTAGCATTCTTTTTTTTTTTTTGAATTTATGAAACCACAGCACATTAGTACCAGATAAATAATATGTTGTATTTTTAATCTAAAACCATGTACGGATTTCTTTTTTTTTTTTTTTTTTGGAGTGGAAACGAGTATTTTCCTTACAGTAACTTTCACAAAGTCACTGCCTTGCTGGCATAGTAGATTTGTGCTGAGATCTTTCACTTCTTTTGAAATTAACTATGCACTGGACTGAGCGAGTCTGTCATTGCTAACAGTGTCTCTGCAGGAATGGAAAGATGCCAGGTTCTGTATCTGTGCTTAAATCTGTTCTGTATCTTGCTGAAAAGGAGATATCTCCACTTGGTGAAACAGAAGTATTTTTGGCTTCAACAATATAGCTTTTTTCAAACAAGACTGCAATTTCCAGTGTTTCATCTTCACTTTTCTAACCGATTCCTGAATCTATCAGCTTCCTTTTCACCACTGAAAATAAGAGCACAACCAAAGACAGACCAAACACAGTATGTATTCAAAGAGAATCCAATTTAATAGAAGTAGTGCTAATTTTGACCAGATAACCAATCGGTCTGTTGTGTTGTTATTACCATGGTTATGGAAACCACTTCGAAAATTCATGGTTCTACAAAGAAAAGTGGTAATAAGCACTGGAAACATTGTTCATTATAAAATTTTCATGCTCACTCTATCTATAGTTTCATGCTCACTCTATGCAAAGCAGGTCAGCTATGAGATAGTTCTTGTACATATTCCCAACTTTAAACAAATGTTCCTAGTTTTTCTGTGACAGATGCTTAATCTGTACCCAAATTCTAACACTGTCATGTTTTAATATCTTTTCATGAAATGTAAACTATTGACAAACTCAAATTATTTGCTGACAAGCTTCTTACAGTATAGAATATTTGGGAAAACATGCTACAGCAAAGATACAGCACAGAAGCAGCTTTGTTCCATTGCCAGCATTCACTGATGTGTGAAACTGGGCTCTCAGGCCACAATGTTCCAGCTGGGCAAATTAATCTCACAAATGTGGCTTCTGAAAACTATGTGCGGGCACTTTGAACCAGCTCATCTTCAGGACTTGCAAATCCTAGATGCAGGTTTTGGGGCCTCCTGCAAGGCAGACCTTTGGTTCCCTTCCTCTAACAGAGCGCAGCCCTGCTGCTCGCAGGGAAGGTACCGCTGGAGACTGCCTGGTCCAATCGCCTGCACAAAATGGCCACAACGAGAACACGTTGCTCACGACTGTGCCCATTTGAGCTTTGAGGAGTTCCAAGAATGGAGACCCCCCCAACATCTCTGGGCAGCCTGTGACAGTGTTTGACCACATGTTGTCACTGGGCCGCAGAAAGGCAGGAGTAACTGCTGCAGGAGTGAGTAGCTCTCCTTACCATAGAGGAGATGATGGGCCATATGGACAAGATATATGGGTTATCCCACAGGCCACCACTGCATCAGCCTCGCCAGTGCTGGTTTTTTTGGCAGTAAAATGGAAAAATGATTCAGAAAATGGGGTGACAGGAATCATCAGGAATTCATGCTTGCAAAGTGCTATGGATCCCTTGAATTAATTGAAAATACAGTGAACATAATTCAGTAAGATTTTGATGGCTAACAATGTCATAGTTTTCTTAAGATAAATTGCTCAAGCTTCCTGTTTTAATTTAGGACATGGCATGCTCATTCTACATACACAATAGTGTAAAATCATTTTTAAATAAGGCTAAGGTGACTTACTATGTCTAAATGCTACCAAGCATCTTTGTGGAGAATATGAGCAAATGCCAGGGGCATACTTCCAAGGTCAGGTTTCAGTATTAAAGGAAACTCATACCACAAAATTAAAACTTCTTGAAAGAAAAGTTTGTAATGGGAAATGCTGGCATTGTTAATCCATTTGTGCTAAAGCCTCAAGGATCTTTTTTAGTGTACAGGGTTAGGCATTCATGCATTAGTGACTAACTGATGACATACGACCAGGAATGATAGAATTGTTGAATTATATTGCTGTTCTAGCAGCCAAAGAAATAATTGCAAATACTGACTACACCAGACTTTGAAATTATCTGAAATATGTATGTTATAGAACATATAGAGGAGAGAGAAAAAATCAATCTATTTCATGAAACCTGACATTTGAAGTTCTTGGAAAAATATCTACAAGATTTGCTACTGTATATTATGAATAATTATTAATACCTGGTACAGTAACCAGCTACATGAAATCACCCTCCTCGTCTTATATTTGCAAATATGAAGTAATGAATCCTGAAAATTCCCTTCCAAGGTTTAACTCATTATTTGTCTATACTTGTTTTACAGACCCAGTTAAGTACCTTACTGTATCGCATGCTATGGGACATTCTGACCTTCGCTGTATGTTTCTGGGTGTGCCACAGATACGAACTTAAGAGATTTCTTGCAGGACAGAGCTATGCTATGATATTACATTCAATAGAATTTTTTAGCCCTGAATTTGTTACTCCTTTTCTTCTAGTATTTATTTCTGTAAAATTCAGTGTTCTTTATAGTTGTTGCTTAAAATACTGTGTTAATAGTAAAAACTGGTAGCAAAATACTGTGTCAATAGTAAAAACATACCTAAGCGATGAAATCCAAAGGTGAACCTCTTTGTGGGAGACTTTGCCGACAGCCAGAGAGCAAGTAGAGTCAAAATAATTCCACTAAGGTCAGTTAACATATGAAGTGCATCTGTCATAATTGCTAGACTGTTAGCAACATATCCACCTGAAAACAAAAATGGAGAAGTCAGGACATGCTAGTAAGGATAATGGCACAGTTTACAGATACTTATTTTCAAAATACAGCATTAAGCACATGAGAGTACTTCTTACAAACACTGAACAGACACTTTTACCCTTTATAATCAACCTGTTCTGCTAGAATTTAAGCCTGCTGCACAAATGCAGTGAAGTGTGCCCTCTGTTAAGAGTAACAGAGAAAGGATTCTTCCATGTAATCCCAAGGAGACTACTTGTTTCATACGGCTTGCAAGATCAGATCAAATAGTTTAACATTTTTTCCTCTGTAGAGTGTGTTTAATCAGCTGATCCTTCCATTAAGCTCTGGCTGTTAAATCTTTTGACACTACAGAACAGGGACAGAGATCCAGTGACTCAAGAGCAAAGATATTCACCATGCCCTCTCTTTTATTTTTACTGCACTATCTTTTAAGTGTCATCATTCCCTGTCCTGGCAGGGTTATATAACTTCTGCCCCTCTCTACTGGAGACAGCAACTTTCACTTGCAGGACTTCTTGCTTTGTTACTTACTACCATATTTTTTCTCACAATTATGAGCTGCATAGAGACAATCTCAAAGGTTAAAATCTTCATTTTGATTGAGTTGCCCAGTGTTACTGTGGGATGGGCAAGAGAGATCTCATCTATGTGCCTCTCTTTTAAACACTCCTTACCCAGTTGGGGAATCAAGGATAGGCTTTTTTGTCTTCCATATGCAGGAAGGTAAGCCCATCTCCTCACAAAAGATTACATCTTCAGAGGCAGTTTGCAATGATTTAGTTCCTCTTTTCACCTTGAGGTTGTCACTGAACCTGCAGGTCCCACTGAACAGAGCACGCAGCTGGTGTGACATGTGGCAGGCTTGCGGCTCTGGCTAACATTGCCGGCTCGAGATAGCTTCGTATACCATGAGGAAACAGAAAAGGGAAATTCACAACCAGATGATTGCTCTCAAGACCAGTCAGAAAACGTGTGTGTGTGTGTGCACCTGGCTGTACATGTACACCTGCAGACAGAGCTACGCTCTCCTCCTCATGCAAAAATGCATGGCTGGGTACTGTAGTGGTAGCTTGCACGGCCACTAACTATTGAAAACCAAGGACTTTATTCTACTGGAGCTCCCTTCCCCCATTCCCTTTCTTTAGGTGCCCATAACTTTCTACTCAAATTCCTGGGAGCCTGAAATTTTCCAGAGGCCATCATGGCTCAAAGATAATGAGCTACAACTTAAGCTTTAGCAATTCAGCATCTTTTAGCATAAAATGCGTTATACCTTTCCTTCCTGAATTAATTTGTATTTTTCCATGATTTCAGAAAAAGATGACTTAGAGATGGGAAATTCAGTCTGTTTTATAGTCAACACGGAAGAAATAATTCATGTCTAAGGACATTCAGTTCAGCAGTGTAAGCGTATGATCATTTAAAGAATGCTGTTAATCCACATAGATTAAATTTTGAGTCGCTTCAGTCCAAGATGAATCAATTTCATTTCAGGTTGTTTCTCTTTAAAGTATCTTTAAAAACAAAAATATAAAGCAGGACTTCAAATACTGTAGTTAATTTTAAGGTAACATGAGGCTTAAGAAAACATCCCTTAGATTTGAAATGAAATGAAATTCTGAAAGTAAAGGTTCTCAGTTTCCAGGTGTATTGCTTGCTTGCTTGGAAGAAACTGCCTGAGCAGCAATTTAGGAAAAAAAAAAAATTATAATCTACAGTCCCTACAAATAGAAGGCCTGATGTCTCACCGCTGTTTTCACTGACCCATTAAGGACAGCAGTTCTGCTGGATGATCAAATAGGGATCTCTGAACATATCTGAACACATCAAAACCCTAGCCAGAAAAGCTACCTAGGACACACAAAATGTTTTTCACTTCTTGATGCAAAACGTACCCACAAACTGCAAGTTGTTATCTTATCTGACTTTGACATAGCCTGCTCATCAAATTTAATACTGAAGTGGGCTGGGTTAATGAGCTTGGCTGTACTTAGAAGAAAAAAAAATGCCAATCAAGATTTCACAGAGCTTGGCTACTGAACCAGAACTTCCTTCACCTTGATATCAGTAACAGATAGCAGAAAGGTTTTTATTGAATAATTTAATTGTCTGATACGGTCTTCTGCCTTCTCATCAGAAACTCAAATCTGTCAAGGATCATAGAATAGATTTATTCAAAATATTCCAAAATCTGAAACCGATAGGACCTAAGTAGAATAAATTAAACAAGGGCAGTGATCCACAACCTGAGGGGTCCATCTTTAATTACTTGTTCCGCTGCTGATTACCTGTCCTAGAACAAGGCATTCCAGTCAAAATCCACAAGAACATTTAGAGAGCTAATTCCTGTTTATTTCTGTGGGAGTTAGGTATTTTATGGACCTGCACCCTAGTTCTTTAAGCCTCAGGGCCCAAATGACACCAGCAGGCTGGTCCAGCACACGCAGACCAGATTCCTGCGAGCCCATGCACGAGTACTAACACTTTGTACAGCCAAATCAACCACCCTGGCCAGAGCTCGCAGAAGTCCTGGCTGCAAGTGAGAAGCAATGGTGATGCAACACTGAAAGGAATATTTTTACCCTCAACACCTTTTATTTCCAGTGCTGTCCCACTACTAGCTACAGAGGGGCGTGCAATAGCAAGAAGCAAGTCAGGAACCCTGGTACAGATACAGTCTCAGCAATTCAGCATCAAGCTATGAAGAGCTCAGCAATACTGTCCAGCAAGTGGCCTTTCAGATGGATTAAATTCAGCATACATCAGGACTCCAATATGAACACAGTCTAATAAAACCATCCTAATGATAGAGGACGTCCACGCTTGACGTCCTCTGCTACAACCTTTGTCTAATTTGCTCAAGTTCAAGCTGAACCAAAATCTCAGCCAGAAAAAAAGAGAGCCAGAGAAGGGCCAACTGAGGCATTCAAGCTGATCTCCACAACAGGTCGGGCGCCAAGTACCTTATCAATGATTAGGTAACATACTGTGGAAGTGCTGTTAATGACTAACCAACCACACACTCAAAGGAAGATTTTGAAGGGCAAAAACACTATTTTCCATCACCCCATGTTCCTGATAAAAGGCCCCAGATAAAAACATGGTGCAAATAAAGTCAATCTTCCGGACTCTCTGAAACTAGACCTAAGAGTTGTATTTTTTTTTCCATGTATGTGGGACAAATTGTATTATTTACACCTAGATCATGGTTTTGGCCCTTACTCATACTGTAGTTGCTTGTCTTCAATATACCACTCATAGCTGCAATAGGATAAGAGACTACCCATTTCACAAGAGCGGTCATCAGAAGGAAAAAAAAAAGTCAACTTGATTTCTTTTTCTCTAGCAAACTATGGCAAATAAATTCTCTGACATAGACTTGTATGGTAAAATGAAAGCAATTTAAAAGTGATTAATTGGCACAGTTGCTGGCGAGGCCCATCTCCACCTGTCTGAATGTCTAATGATTGATGCAATGTCCTGGCACAATCTCACACTCCCTGCTCCTTGTTATCAGGGGCAAGAGGAGGACAGAGTTTACACGTCCTTTGGGAAGATGAGGAACACCCAGCGGACACACTAGTGTTCATGGACATATCCAGATTACAGATGTTAACAGGACAATAATGAACAGAGAGGTGAACAGTGATTGTAAGATGAATGCTACACTTACAAACGATTAGATAATGGGGAAGGCATAATTTTCCATAGCTCGCCTACAAATCCAAGGTGCTTTTAACTTTAGATTTTACTTCAAGCCTTTGCCACTGTAGTCTATTAAATGAAGTCTTGTTTCATACATAAGTACAGATTCTCTTGAGCCTGGATAGCTGGTAATAGCAAGCCTTGAAAGGGGAGCAATAAAAGCTGAACCTGACCACCAGATTTGCTCTTCCAACCACTAATTTGATCTTTATATAGGAACAAATTTCAAGGTAAAATCCAATGTACTTCATCCAAGCACTAATAAGCAAAACCCACAAAGAATTGAATTAAATCCTGTGAGTGAAGCAAATTAAAGTAATAGGTCTTTAAAAGCTTCCTATTACAACACTTAAGAACACAAGGGAGTTTGACTGCTGTCCATATGAAGCGAGAGCCAGTACAGACACAGCAGGAACCAGCAAGTTGTCAAAGAGCAGTTGCTAAAAACCCGTCCCCGCCGGCAGCTGCTCCTGAGGAGGGGGATCCCCTGCCGTACCCCGCCGCGTCACACATGCTCACATGCCCCCAAAACACTCGTTTGGCTCCTGGAGCCAGCGTCACCTCAGAAGCCGCGCTCCCCTGCTCCCGGGGCCAACACTCCAGTATTCCACGGCAGCAGTTAGAAAGTACTGATGGTGGAATTACCCATATTTGTTTATGGCTATGCGATACCATTCTACTCGCCCCTCATGAAAAGCCGCTTACAAAAAAGAATTATATATCTCTCTATATATGTATGTAACGTATATAAATGTGCATATGAGCGTGCCCCGTCGGGCCCTGGGGGGAGTGCTCCGGCAGGTGAGTGCAGCCCTGCCAGCCCCGCTCCCGCGGAGCCCCGCGCCCCCCGCTCACCCACAAGCGCGCCGGCCATGAAGAGCAGGTAGAGGGCGGCGGCGAGCGCGAGGCGCCGCTTGACGCGCCGCA
>NW_010581219.1:193323-206443 GCF_000705375.1 Tinamus guttatus | reverse complement strand
TGGGAGGGACCACCAGCCGACCATGGCTGCTGCTCAGATGAGGCGATGGTTCCAGGCAACGCGTGTGGGAGCAGCCTGACCTTTGGCTCACGCGGATCCTGCACTTGCCGCCTTCTGGCTTAACCAGCGTGCGCCTGGGCCGTGCAGCGCCGGGGCAGCGCTTGGTTTATTGCGCTGTGGCCGTGGTGTCTCTGGGCATGTCGCCTGTGCGTGGAGGGCTGCAGCCCAAGGCCGCTCACGCACTGGGAGCTTCCCTGGGGGCAGGGTGGTAGATGCGTCGAGGGCTTTAATAAACACATCGCGAGCCCTTCACTGGGCTCAAGCAGCAGGAGTGTAAGAGAAAGCACAAATTCTCGTGGATTAAATTATTGTGTCGTAATTAGCTGAACTCCCTTCGGTTTCCAAGTCCCTGCTCCCAAACGTGGGATGCCCAAGGGGTGCAGAGCGTGACTTCTTGTCTGGTGGCTGCAGCAGACAGGCGGCTGCAGTAGGTCCCCGCGCGCCCTCCGATGGCCTCGGGTCTGCACAGAGACAGAGGCAGCGCCTCGTCTGAGGAGCATCCACCCCCCTCAGCTGGATTTGCCCTTCTCTATTGGTTAGAGTTTGGAATTGGTTAGAATGCAGAAAAGTATGCCTTTGTATGTGTGCATTACAAAATAAGCCTCTTTCCAGCAAGGTTTTCCTTTAAATGACAGTATTTTAGAATCTGCTGGTAACCAACCTGCTTCTTTTCCCATACCTACAGAACTGTAGTTTGTTTTTTAAGAGTAATTTGATAAAGCTAGTTCTTGGCTGCCTTTTTTTTTTAGTCTCTCAAATGGTATTTAAGCACTAATTCTGGAAAAGTGTGTTGGTTTATATTTCCTTTTTAATTGAAAAGTTGCTCTTTTTCTAATCACTTGTGATAACTTGATTTCCGACTCTCTTTCAAGTGCTAATATTGGGCTCTCCTGCTTCACCTTAACTGTGCAGTTTGAACAGGCTTTTTTCTCAGTACTGATTCAGCAGAGATATTCAAAACCTATGCCATATGCGTGGTGTTTATGGGGCACACCAATAGAATGCTGGTTTTTCTCACGCTTCTGCAATGAGGGACAGGAGCAGGAAAAAGAGTTATGTGTCTGAAAGGAAAGTCTCATCTGGTTGACTGTTGATGGAGGTTCCATTTGCCATGAGCTTGGCGCAGACTAGACAGGGCGCTGCGTGGAGCCTTGGTTTAAAAAAAAAGAAAAAAAGATTTAAAAAAGTATTCTGAAGTACTCTATTGAGTGGCAGCTAACGTCAGTGGTTTTGTGCTGTGTAATGCTAACATTGTTTAGCTGCCTATAGCTGAAAGCTGGAGCGAGTATGCTTTATGTTAAAATGATGTTTGTAAAATCTTAACATCTTCCCCTCAGTTCGGTAGATTTATCTGCTAATTTTCTACTTACTTTCATTCTTGTCCTGTGATTCCTGTTGCTTTATTGCCAAATCTCAGGGTTGAAGCTCAGGTTACCTAATGATTCATTCCTTCTACAGCTGCTAGCCTGGGAGTTTACCACAAAGGATTCATGGTAGAGCATCTCATAGGCAGGATAATACTGCGTTCAAATCCATCAGGCTGCTGAATTGAAGTGAATCCCACCTGTGTGTTCATAGGGTGCTGGCTTTGCAACCTGTTTGCTCCAGGGGTTAATTGCTCCTCACTCAGGGCGCTGCAGAAACCGAGGCTTGTTCTCTGGTCTGGGTGTGCTGTGCATCTCCTATCCCATTTGTGCTCAATAAAACCCAGAACAAAACCCCGACTCTGTGAACTCCCGGAAGCAGCGGTCCTTCCTAACACTGTGTCACAGGAGGAAGTTGCAAAACTCACTTCTTGCCATTCTTCTTTCCGACTCGGAGCTGGACACATCTTTACCTGGTAAAGCTTTTTTCTAGGGTTAGCACAAGTGCTTGGGCTGTCCGGCTGCATTCTTAGGCTGCTGCCTGCACTGAATATGTAGCAAAAACAGTGTTCTAACCAAAACCGCCTTGTTCTAGAGTTGCTTTTTGAGTGTGTGTGTGTTGGGGGGAGAGAAACATGTCTCCATCTTGGAAACTGCCTGTGAAAGAGAGTGATTGAAGAGTGATTCCCAGATTTTCCTCCCCCTCTTCGAAACTAACAGGTGGTAATGGGATTTGTTGAAGATTTTGGGTACTTGGGAGAGGAGAGGTGTTTAGGTAGCATGGGGAGGTGCAGACTGAGCACTGACCTCTATCTAACACAGCAGGAGGAAGCAGGATTCCTGAAGTCTATATCGCTGACCTCAGAAAAACGTGCCTATAACTGTGTTTCTTTGTAAGTGCCATAAATCTAGCATTTTTACATGAAAAAAATGGTTAAGTCTTTGTCTAATGATTCAATGAATTAACTGCAGGGAGGTAGAGCAGGTAATTTAATACATGCAGGTTGTGCCATGAGTTGCTTTTTCAGGTGGTGATACTGACTCATCCTGTATTGGGCATTTTGCAATAAGGAACTAAAATCAGTCACACCAGTTTTAGCACTGAAAAGCTAAAAACTGGTATTCAGTGTGTGTAAAGAATGGATTTATAACAGGAAGCAATCTTGTTCCCTCCAGTGGCTGGAGGGAGAGGGACGTGTCTATAGGGATTAATCTTGATTGTCTTGTAAATAACCAAAGTTGTCCTAGCCCCCGCTGTGCTGTGCGTGTGAAGGCACCGCGTGCTTCTTGCTTCAGCTCCTCTTTGCCCGTGACAAGGTGCAGCTCTAGCAAGGCGAGTGCGGGCTTCCAGCCTCCGTGTCCAGCCGCTTCCCTGGTGCGGATGCCAAGAGGTGACCATGGACAGAGAGTTGAATCTTAATCTTTTGAGAATATTTAAAGATCCCAAGTGGGATAAAGTTGTCATGCTTAGGGCTCATGACATCCTCTGTGAGAGAGGAGTAAGGCATGTGCCTGTACTCAGAGCACTGTAAAAGCTGGCACACTTACCCTGGATGGGTGCCTGGAGGTGGGGAGAATAGCGTGCTTGATGTGTGCATGTGCTTGTACACGTTAACATTAAAATGCAAATGTAGGGATTTATTTCCTTGTCTGACACGTTACCATTACTGGAATAGCACTTAGGATGAACTTGTTTGGCATTTCTCATCTGCAGCATCTAACAAACCCTTGCTTCCTCTTGTAGCATTCTGTCTCTTCAAGACTGTAATGTTATGGCTTATGTCAAAGGATAAGAAACACCTTCCTACCAAAATAAGTGGAAAAATATTTTTATATTTTGTTAAAATTCATTTACCTGCACAAAATTTCAGTTTACTGGCAGAGACCAACATTGATTTTTCAACTTGATTTTAAACAACTCGAAAATTCACTCTTGTGGCTGTTAAAATATTTTACTATTAAAACTCTTGCCTTGGAGACTCACTGAGCCATTTAAATTAACACAGACGCTGCTGCTCTCGTTGTAGCGGGCGCCTCTCCTTCCCTTGCAGCGGAGGCTACCGAAGGATGTCGGCGATCGGGGTAGGAGCCGCCTGCTCCCGCCTGCGTCGCGGCGGGCGGCCGCTGAGAGGGGCCGTGCAGAAGCTGGGGGCCCTCGGCCTGCACACGGCAGCCCGGTGCGCTGCCAAGGAGTACTACGAGGTCCTGGTGCTGGGGGGAGGCACCGGGGGAATCAGCATGAGCGCTCGCATGAAGAGGAAAGTGGGCGCAGCAAACGTGGCTGTTGTGGAGCCGAGCCAGGTAAATCCTCATGAGGTGTCAGTGTGATGAGAAGTATTTTACCTGCATGATCAGTTTGATCTGTCCTTGAATGATTTTAACTGTGGAGAGGAAGCCACTTGCTAGTCTTTAATGGCTTCTCATGAAATTTGTTGCTCCAGCCTAAAGCTATATCTGTATTTCCAGCTTTGTCCTGGTGATTTATGTAGTTTTTTTTTTTTTGTTAAGAATAAAGTGTTAGGAGAAAATTGCTTCCTGTTTGAAGTTCCTTCATCTTAAAGTCAAGTTAACAGTTCTTAAAAGTGCGTTTACACATTTATTTCAGACTCATTACTATCAGCCACTCTGGACCCTGGTTGGTGCTGGTGCAAAGCGACTGGCAGCTTCTGCGCGCCCAACTGAGCGAGTAGTGCCCCAAGGAGTCGAGTGGATCAAGTGTCGAGTTACGAGGCTGGATCCAGATAAGAACTGTGTTTGGCTGGAGAATAATAAAAAGGTAATAATGGCACAAAATTGTTATTCTGAATCTGTTGTTCAGTGTCATGAGTTGCCTGTCAACCTGCTGCAGGTCCCCATGGAGCTCTCTGATGGGGAGCGGCTGGGCAATTCACTTACTCTTATGGGAAGTACTTGATCCTAGGAGCTGTTCATAATCAAAATTGTTGTGGATAGCTAGATTGGAGTAACATCAACTCATGATATTGTCATCATAGTGCATTTCCCTCTTTATAGTGATCTGAACAGAAAAGGTAGTTTGCTCCAAATGATTGGTTTCATGTGTAGCAAAGATGGTGTGTATAACTCTTCATGCAGTTAATATTGTAACAAATTACTACAGGCTTAATGTTACTAATATTCCCTACATCCCCTTCCCTTGTAACTATTAAATGTTCTCAAAAAAACTTAAATGTACTTCAAGGTGATGTTTTATCTAAAATATTATTTTTCCTTGCATAACAGATATCTTACAAGTATCTGATAATTGCCCTTGGGATCAGTCTGCATTATGAAAAGGTATTTGGTTACAGTAATCATGTTTTTACGACTTTTAATGACATCACATGCCCTCATGAGTCACTTGAATGATCTGGTACAGGTACAGGAAGCTGGGCACTAATACAAACTAAAGAGCCAGAGGACAGCCTAAAGAATGTAGTGTGCCTCTCCATAGGCCTGGATGTAATAATCCAAATGACTCTTGGGGAGCTCCTTTAAGATGGCTGTTTAGTCACTGTGGCAATAGTGGCTGATGGGGGCAACAAGCTGAATCTGGAACCCAACGCAGTCTCTAGCAGTGACATGGGGAGAGGGGTATGGTGGCTGCAGTCCAAAGCATCTCCTGTGTAAACAGAGATGAAGAAAATATCGCAGTTGGTAGAACCTGCTGTGCCTCGGTGATTTGCCCTGTTCTCCGCCACGTTTTCCAAAAGAGCCAGCTGCATTATTTAAGCAAGCTATATTTAAGTAGATCCTGGGCCCCTTCCTGTCCGTTAGGATTCTGCGCGTTTTACAGTGGCACACAAAGGAAAATATTAATATGGTTGTATTGAAGCAGACATTCCTTTAGCAATACATAGGGGGAGAGAAACACAAAATACACATTTGAATAATTCGACTCTAGTGGTTTAATCTGACCAGAATATAGTGTAGTTGCTAATAGTGTATTTGAGCATCTCTTTGAATAGTTCCCAAATTGCTCATTTAATTAACTGTCACCACAGTGAGAATTGCGCTGTAGAAATCCCTATACAGCACAACCTGGGAAAGCTCAATTCAGTATTCCATGGAGGAGGCCATGTAACACATTTAATCACTGCTGCTCCATAGCTAAATCTGCTAGTGAATAAATTCATAGTAACAGACTTTTGATTTTAAAAGCCAAGTGCCTAGTTTAATGGTTTCTCTTAACTGTATCTTCATCAACAGCATACTTTCTGGTATGGAGTGTAATGTCCCAAACACTCTGCAGTGCATATAACATGAATCAATTTTCTCACCAATGTTCTGTAACCCCTGGCTTTGCAGACAGGTGACTCCATTTCTCAGAGACCACTCAGGCACAGTAGTACTAAGGAAATAATTAATGGACAGAGTTCAACAAAATCAGAACACCTTAGGAAAAACAGATATCTGCAACTTACTATTGAAGAGCTTCATTCACCTCAGAAATGGCACCATGCCGTTTCTCTACAGTTTTCACTTATGCTGAAGTGGTACTGGCTTGATGCATCATTGCTCCTAATTTCATATTTTTTTTTACAAACTGGTTTGGTCTGGTCTGGTTTTAAACTGACCACTTGAAATACCAACCTTGCAGACCCTTGCTGGTTCAGTGAGTGTTACATCTACTAAGTTCTAATGGAAATCTCTTGGATTGATTGGTAGACTTATTTCAAAAATGCCAACTAGCTAGTGCATATAGACTTTCTTTTTCTCAGAGGCCTTTTAAATAGCTGTTTCTCAGGTATGCATTTAATATTTGAAGATGAACACAAACTTTCCACCAGTATTTTAAACTTTAATTTTACTTTCTCAGATCATAACTTTTTATTTGATACTTGAAAACAAAATTCTTGCCACCTGTATTTTAAAACCTTATTTTTATTTTCTTAGATCAAAGGCTTGCCTGAGGGTTTTCATCACCCTAAGATAGGTTCCAATTATTCAGCTCACACAGTAGAGAAAACGTGGAGAGCTTTGCAAGATTTCAAGGAAGGAAACGCCATCTTCACTTTTCCAAACACTCCAGTGAAATGTGCAGGGGCTCCTCAGAAAATCATGTATTTATCAGAGGCCTACTGGAGGAAAGTAAGTATTTTACCGTCTCTGCCAATGCTTGTTCCTACAGCTGGAAAGAGACTTATTTTGAAGAGTTTATACTTTATTTAAAATAAATGAAAACCACACAAGAGAAATTTTTAAATACATACACTGAATGTATGTAAATATTTAGCACATATTTAATATAGGGGAAACTTGTAGGATTTAGGATTCATACAGAATTAACTGCTTACCCTACTACCTGTGGGTAGAGCCAGCATTGTTCTCAGCATAACGTAAAGCTTTAGGAACTGCGTAAAAATCCTGGGGGGGCATTAGGTCATTCTTGTTACTCCACATCCCGAGCGCAGAACGTCTGCTGCTGCCTGTCTTTATGCCAGTCTGCAAAGGGCTCTGCATGCTCCATGTGGCACTCGGTCTCGGTGCCAAAGTGAGTTTTGTGGAGGCAAACACCAGCCTCCGGCGGATGTGTCCCACTTCCTACGTTCTAGGCTGTGTGAGCTGTCTGCTGGCAAGAATCTGAGGAACACACAGAACTGCAGGTCTCAGAATGCTGTGTGATTCTGAGCCAACGCTTAACCTGCACGCAGGAAGGTCGCTCGGGCAGTTGCAAACACCTCTTCTCACAAGCACTTCTTGCTTGTGAGAAGTTTGAACTCAAGATTAGCATTAACATGAACTGAAACACCTGCATTTCCAGCATTCTGCTATTAACGCTTTATTCCATAATTGAACTGCACTAATAGCTTTACTGGCTCTTCAGTAGCATGGCACAGTTCTCAGTTCCTGATGGTTCTGCTAGCTTATCTCACCTTCTAGGCAGGAAAAGGCTAATCTGATCTTTCTTATCTTTCTTTGCAGACAGGAAAACGATCCAAAGCGAACATAATGTTCAATACTTCGCTTGGCGTCATTTTTGGTGTTAAGAAGTATGCTGATGCATTGCTGGAAATAATAAAGGAGAGGAATATTACTGTTAACTATAGACGCAACCTCGTTGAAGTTCGAGCAGACAAGCAGGAAGCTGTGTTTGAAAACTTGGACAAACCAGGAGTCACTGAAGTTCATCAGGTTAGGAGCTTTTGGACCTCTAATCTGATTCTATTTATTTTCCTTATGTATACTAAAACATAACAACCACATTATAATAACAATATATATTGCTCCATTGTATATGTTATTTGCTTCCTTGGCAAATGTTAGTCTCTTAACTTCAGCTGATGAGTCAAACGCTAGGAATTCAAGTGAACAAAAAGAGAGAAAAAATATATATGTATATATATTTCAGGAGCCCTACACAGAGTTCTATGCATATTGTTAATACAACTGAGGAATATCTCAAGATAAGGTTCATGTTAATGAAGAATTCTGCAAGGGTGAATGTAAGATTTGAGAAAAATATTTTTTTCCCACTATCTATGCTAGTGTAAAAACAAACAAACAAAAAACCACCCTCTTCATAGTGTTCTCATTGCCTTATAACAGCACAGGTAAGATTTTCTCTGATAAACAGTTCATATTTATTTTCATGTATCTTTATTTTCTGTCTAGTATGAAATACTGCATGTCACCCCCCCAATGGGACCACCTGATGTGCTCATTAACAGCCCTGTCTCCGATGAAACTGGCTGGGTAGATGTAGATACGGAAACTCTGCAACATAAAAAGTATCCCAATGTATTTGGTATTGGAGACTGCACCAACCTTCCAACATCAAAAACAGCAGCAGCTATAGGTAAAGTGTGGGGAGGTGTGTGTATAATGCAAAGGCTGGGAGTGGCAGAATGCTGCTTTTAAACCAGACAGATTAAATATTATTTAGTTTGTTACTCTGAGGTCTGGATGTCAATTCTTCTCATCTTTCAAAAAGACCTAGATCTCCTGAGCCAACCTCCGTAGTACAGTTAGTGAGGTGCCAGCATAGTGACACTATTAACCCAGAGTTGAGTGCTCTTCTACATGACTCACATTTGAGTTACTTCTAGTTTCCCTGTGTGCAGAATTGCATAAAGTGAATGTAATATTCCCATGTTCATTACTTAGTAAAAAAAACTTCGTGCTCTATCTTAGAAGCTCACACGTTTATGTCAGCCAGCTGATAAGTCATTCCTGAAGAATCACGTGTTCAGTACTTGTTGCCACAGGATCCAGTATAAAAGCACTTTAGGCATGTTGTACCAGAACTTAAAAACAATATAAAATGTAAGGCTGAACATGTGTGTGCATGCATACAGAAAGGCCATAGCCTGTTTGTTATAATACTTGTGTCACTCCAAGAAAAGTACATTGAGCTCTTCCAGGAAATGAGGCTGGAGTGCTTCGCTTGCAGTGGTAAAAATGTAACAAAACAAACAAAACTTCAGTGCTCTGTGTTTGGGAAGACTGAGCAAGCATGCTTTGGCATAGCAAAACTCCTGCTAAAGCTATATAGCTTAAATTTTGTTAAGCCTTTGCATGATGGGAACAATAAAGCCAAAGCATTATTCCAATATGGAATTTTCCATATGTGATCCTTACCTGGGATTGTAAAGTTCACAAATGGCTTTGAAATAAAAGTTCAGTTACAGTCGACTTAGCAACACGCCCAGCTATTATTGTTTGCTCTAGTGCTGACAATAACTACAATAATTTTGCCTGTAGCAAAGCCTTAATTCGATTGTCTTTATCTTTCATGTAGCTGCCCAGTCTGGAGTGCTTGATAAAACTATCTCCATGGTAATGAAGAACCAGTTACCAACTAAAAAGGTACCTAGAGATCTTCTCTTAGGAAAAAGTTACCTTGAGTATTTTCTCCACTCTTATGGGGGAGGAGTCTTGCTAAGCAAGAAGTTAACCAGTGTAAAGTGAACAGAAGGGGCTTTGTTTCAGGAATGTGAGTGCTGAAGAACTGGCTAAGTATTGTACGTAATAGTCGTTTAGTGGCGTAATTCCCGTCCTTAATGCTGTCTTTAATAATACTATCAGTGTAATTTATTGATTTGAGTTGTCAGCCAACTTAAACATGTACCCTTTTCTGGAAAGGCAAGGCTGATAAGGCTGGAATTTTCAATAATACAAGTGACTTATTCAGAGCAAAACTGTTGATTAACTACTACCCTCCATTCTTTGGGGAAAAGATTGCAAATTTTACACATCTGCGCTACATTCAGTTTTTCTCCTCTGTGTGGAACTGTACCAGCTGAGGTGGAGCTAAGTGGAAGCAGCTGTTCTGCCAGTGACCATGAATAGTTTCTCTCATTTTATGTACAGCTTCTGACTTAATTTTTCTGAGAATACTAACCTGAATATCACAGCCCTTACTGCTGTGATCGTCTGCAAGTTCTTATGACTATATTCAAAATTGTGCTTATATGCTATTAAATTAATCTAATACCAGCTCATCCTAGTTTAACCGGTCACCTATTCTGCTGGATATAAGAATACCTGGCAATTAATGAGACAAATCTCTACTGTTCTAGATCAGTACTAATACTGGTAGTGCTGCTAAGCAAATGCACAACCTGCATTCAAAAGACAGTGTTTTGATATTATGGTTATTTTGCCTAACTGGCCCAGCAACCCCCCAAAGATTGCTACTATTAGTATACACTTTTTCTTTTTCCTATTTTAGTGGTGTGCTGATGTAGAAACCTCCTAGAAACTGGCTTTGAACTATGAATGCTAATCACATAGCTTGTGATATTTCAGCCTGTGGACTTTACTCACAATGAGATGGGCATGTGCTTTATTGCAGTACGATGGCTATACTTCCTGCCCGCTGGTCACTGGCTACAACAAGGTGATTCTGGCAGAGTTTGACTATGCTGCTCAGCCCCTGGAGACGTTTCCCGTTGACCAGAGCAAAGAGAGGGTAACCATGTACCACATGAAAGCCGATGTGATGCCCCTGCTCTACTGGAATGCCTTACTCAAGTAAGTCTGGGCAGGTGGTAATTCATACAGAACAGAGCCAGATACAGATCTCTGCTCTGGCTTGAAACTCCTCACTAGGAAAGCAGCAGTTGCTAGATGTGCAGGGCATACTGCACTTGTGCTTAGTCTGGGGCTTTCTCAGGGACTTTGGCACTTTTGCTCATAGAAAGGAGTTGTGGAAGGAGAGAGACTGGGGCTGACTTATAAGGGGCCCCTCCTGCCTCCTTTACAACAGCAGAGCTGAAGCAAAGATTGCTCTACAAACCCCGCCCCTCCTTGCCTCCCTGCCCCTGGCCATGTGTGCACATGCAGCTGGTTGAAAGCTTCTGCTTTTCTAGGGGCTACTGGGGAGGACCAGCTCCTTTCAGGAAACTGATGCACCTGGGCTTGAAGTAAGGGATGGTGCTGGATGCTAGGCACCACTTTTGAAGAAAAACAACCAGCTGCTGAATGGATCACTAGCTCTCCTTGCTCTTGGCCTCCTTTATAGGTAACTGATTTTTTTTTTCCCCTAAAAGAGGGTTTAAGCCTTGCTCTTTTTCTTACCACTCGTCTACACTCTTACATCAGTGCCTTACAGTGCTTTCAACTGCACAGCGCAGTTTGAAGAAAACTGTAGACTTGCCTTGAACTAGAAGCCACTCCTGGAATCTTGTGCTGCAATCATTCAGTTTAAAGCTGTTATATTATGTAACTCTACATATACATGACCCTAAATGGTGTAGCCTGGTTGTAATCAGTGTGCACTGGATTTAAATAAATGTCAGTGAAGCGGTCTGAACAGGCTCCTGTTCTTTCATTCTTGAGAAAATGACTTAAGCTGCACGTAAAGCCAATGCTAGTCTCAAGCACAAATTAAGACAACATGAGAGGGGGAAATGATTTTTTTTTAATTATGACCTCCTTTAACTGCGTTTCAAGGGAAGATTGAACAAGAGTTAGAGTCTTCACAGAAGCTGGAACTTTAGTGGTGGTCAGGTACACAATCTTGGAGCAAACAGGAAGCTTCTTCACCCACAAGGACCAAGAGCAGCTTATTTCTAAACAAAAAATATGAACATTTCTAAGTTAAAGCTTTATGCTTTTCTAAGTTAAAGCTTTATGCTTTTCACCTTAGCCTTTAGAAATGGCTATGTATTCATTTAAAATTACACCACTGCCTTTCAGGTATAGTGATAAGGATCAACATGTACCTGCACATTAAGTAGTTCTTCAATCTTGTTCTGAATCTGTCCATACACCTCATTAAACAGTTCCTCCTTGGACTTGGTTCCATTCAAGTGTACTTGAAATAGGAATGTTAAAAGGGGGGGGAGAAAAAAAAAAGCTTCAGTCCCTCTCACTTGACCAGAATATTTATGCCAGGTTTGAAAAGCACACAGTTGTGTAACAGTGCTTTTGTCAGTAAAAACTTACCCACATCAACTCCAAGATCTTCCATTATCTTCCTGTGCTTTACATACATAGGCCAGACATGGCCATCAAACAATCCAGGGGGATCTGGTACAGTGTAGTTTCTTGAACTGTATTAAGACAGTATTGTACATAAGTAGCCTAATTACAGTTTTATTAGAGTGTTCATAAAGCATGCAGTTTCTCTACTCTCTAGACCAACCACCTTATCTATTCTCTGAGTTTTAACCTGTTTCATTTGTAAATAAGAACACTATGTGTACGACAATCTAGCCAAGTCTAAAACCCCAGGATAGATCAAGCTGTAGAAACCACAATCATTGGAAAATGAGAAAGCTATTCAATCTGCTGAATTTGAACACTAGTCTGAGGTATACAGGAGGGTGGCAGAGTACTTAGGTGTTTGTTCAGTGAAGGAAGCTATAACTCACACAGCACCTACCTCAGTGTTTATCCTTTCTCATCTTTAAAGTCTTTAAAGAGAAACTGTATTCCTGGTTTAGGAGAGGCGCTTTTGAAGATGAACTTACCTTCTTCTCCTTTTACATTCTTCATATGGAATGGAAAGAAAGTACCGATGGTGGAAAACATCGATCAGTGGCCTGAAAGAGTAGGTATTTTAAGTGGTTATGGCTAGCCTATGGGATTAGTAGTAAGAAATAGAAAAGCTCCGTCTGTTTCCTCTACTTAGAACTATCTTCAGACTTGTGACACAAACTCACCACTACCCTGTATCAGCTGCTAACTACTGCTTTAGAACAGGACTTTTTATTCCCTTGAAGGCTAATCTAGGTTATGTAAAAAATATAAATAAACAGAAAAAAAAATCATGAAATGCAGTGATTACCTGTAGGTGTAAAGCAGGAAGCCTTCAACAATAAGAATGTGGATGGTGTTATCTCCTCCCTCTGTGTCTTGCAAGACTGGGGCATCCAGGGTGTTATTAATCCCATGAGAGCGTTCAAACTTGACTGGGTTTTTTATCCAAGCGTTTATGGTACTCATCATTGCTTCCATGTCCAGTGCACTAATCACTAAAGCAAAACACACAGCCACCAGTAAATAGTAATTAAGAATTTGAATCAGCATTAAAAAAATTGTACTAATATTAGAATCGCTACAAAAAATGCACAAAAATAATACTCAAGTAGTCTTGGAGAACTACAGTTTGATACCATTGTACAAACGACTTACCATCATACTGTTTAAACCCATCTTCAACTTCTATTTCATCTTGAGGCTGAAACAAGCACAGAAAAGCAGCTCGGTGAGCGCCGCTCCTCGGAGCCCAGGGCAAGCAGGGCCTGGGG
>NW_010581219.1:179150-190789 GCF_000705375.1 Tinamus guttatus | reverse complement strand
CTCCGCCCCAGGCAGGGGCCGGAGCGGGAGCCGTGCGGCAGCGACGGGCCCGGCCTCGTGCCAGCCCCTGGGGCAGGCGCCCGGAGCCAGGGCTAATGCGCAGGTTAGTTCAGCGCTGGGAAACCCGTTCCATGTGTCAGCAGGTCGGCTTGCCACAGGGGGATGATCCTCTGCAGCAACACGTTTGGTTGTTTTTAAGGGAAATCCTAATTTCAGCACAGTCTCCGTAACATGAAACAAACCAGAATGAGGTATAGTTAAAGGGAAAGGCAGGCAGGAGCCCGGGCGCCTACAGGTCCCCTTTTTGTTGCCCTTCCCTGAGGCATCCGCAGAATAGAGGCCTCTCCAAGAGGATGAAGTGCAGCAAAAACAGCAAATTGGCCAGACAAGGAGGTGCACTAAAGCCACCCCGGACAAATTGCACATTCTGCATTTGTTAATAACGTAGCATGGAGGCACCTAAAGATAAAGCAGGGGGGAATAAGGCAAATGCTATGAAATATAAATAGCAGAGCAGAAATGCAACCTTGCTATATAGGAGAACTGGTGAAGTGAGCAAGAGCTGCAAAGGTGAAAGACCTTGATGTGCTGACTGCCTAATTGGGGGCTGACTGCCTAATTAGGGTCTGATTACCTAATTGGGGGGTGATATAAGAAATGTTTGTGATAAAGGAACTCATGCTGTTTGTAAAGGTTTCAGTAGGGCTGACTTTATGAGACTACAGCTTCTGTTGATTTGTAAGTTTTCTTAAAATATTTTCTGTAAGTTAAATTTTTATTATGATAAGCTGTAGTATAAAAGTATCAGTAGGAAAAGGCACTGTATAGCCCTGCTTTTGGTGTGTAAAGGATGGTATAACATGGAAGTGGTTAAAAGCTGGCTGATTTTTTTATTTATACATATTTGCTTATAACTTAGAGGGCTCCTAGTCAGCTATCTGGTTGTGACCCCCGCTTAGGCTTCCTGTGTTAGTGGTTTTGTGTGTTCTGGGAAGCTGTAGGCTCTGCTCTATGAGCTGTTTTGTTGCTGTTGCAAAAACAAAAAAAAAGTCTCGCTTTGGTTTTATGGAATTGTAGAATTTTCTGTTTTCTAAATTCCACTATGTTTCAGAGGAGTAATTATGTGAGACTTAAGGAAGAAGGATTTTTTTTGTCTCTCTTTTTTTTTTTTTTTTTTTTTTTTAAGTACTCATGTATTTGAATATTGTATTTTATTTAGTTTGGGCTTCAAAGCTATGATCTCTAGAAATGCTAACAATTCTGTAATTGTTGGCCAGCCCTGCTTAAAAGGGGGTCACAGACTGTATGTTAAAGCTTAACTTAATTCTAGCATTACTTTGATATAGTGGCTTCTTCACAGAAAAGTAATTTTTTTCCTACTTCGTCTGTTTGGGAGTAAATGTATGTAATCCTAGCCCTCATTTCTAGCAGAAATATACTTTTTTTTTTTTTAAGTTAACATTATTGTACTATGCAGATATGCTTAGAAACTCTTATAATCTTGTTTCAGTTTTGTTGAAGTATTTATTGCTCAATAACTTACAAAACTTGCTTTTAGCATGTTTTGGTGTATTTTAAATAACAATTTCTGCAGGTGTACTCGTTATATGCCTGCTGTGATCTTCACCTGTGGGTCTACACAAGCGAATCCTTCCTCAGCTCTCCCTAGGAGCTGCCTCTTGGTCCTTGTGCTGCTGTAAAGCTGCAAGGAGTAACAGCACTTGCCAAGGCCTGGAATCCCCCAAGGAAATACGATGACGGAGTTCCTGGTGTGTTTTAGCTGGTGCAACGGCGAGCCGCCCCAGCCGGTGGGTAGATGCACAGTTGTCTGTTACCAGATTTCTAATTTCTTTCTGTTGCGCAGAAAATTCTTTGCCCTGTTGCTTTGTGCTAAGGAAAGCAAAAGCTAAAAGTGGACCTGTTACACCATGTTTAAAGTGTGTTTGTGTGCACGTGTGTGTGTTTTACCGTAAGTTACTGTACTGTGACTGCCTGCAGCTCACAGGCATGCTGTGTGAGCACTGACTTTTCCAGCCTTTAAGGCTTTACTAAAAAGCAATAATAAAGGTGAGTTAGATGCTTACTGTGAGCAGTCTGAAAGCTCCCTCCTGCCTCTGCGAGTCACTGAGGGCTGGTAGTGATGAGTTTCTTTAACAGAGCTGCTTGCTTCTGCTGAAAGCAGCCTGCTCTTATTTGGATGGAAATGTAGATATCCTCTTTCTTGCAGAAGAGGCGTCGGAGACTGGACCGGGATATGATAGGAGAGCCCATGAACTTTGTGCACACGGCGCATGTTGGGGCAAGAGAGATGAGCAGTGGCTTTCCATCTGTAAGTGTGCACGGCTTGGGCAAATCTCTGCTCAGTAACTTGTACCATAAGTAGCTGCTAAAATACTAAACATTTAGAGGGGAAAACACCTGCTCCCCCTGCCCTGTGCTAGGACAGTGTCAGAAGAGAATAACTTGTGTTGTGAGCTGTGTGTCTGCAATGCTGTGGGTTTGGCAGAGCCACTGATGTGCCCAGCATTTTTATGTGTGGTAAGGTGGTAAGAGACTTCTAGATACAATATCTGTATCTACTATGAAGTGCCTCCACTAAATCTGTATCATCCATTTCATGCACCAATTTAGAATGGACTTAAAAAAGTGTTTATTTCATTTCTTCCTACTACTGCTGGGACCCAGTGCTGTGAGCACATGGTTCATCTGCTTCCTCAGACTGATGTCTTTATTGCTTTTCTTTTCTTTTTTTTTTTTTTTTTTTCTCTAGGCTGTATCAATTCAGGACCACATGAAGTCCAAAGGTGGCTACACAAATGGTACTTCTGCAACTATTCAGATATAGAAAACTGAGAAGGCTAAAATTTTTTCTGCCTTATGAAGACCCCTGTGGACTGTGCTTTCATATTATCTAAAACATCTTATGATGAACTATAGAGAGTCCTTGAATTATGAATAGGTCAGTGCAAGCTTTGATTTTTCTTTGCTCAAGAAGTTCTCAATAAGTTGCTATAATTTTTTTTTAATGGTTTGTTGTGGTAGTATTTTCAGTAACACCTGTATTGCCTCACTGGAGGTCTTCCTGGCTTCCCAGCTGTGTCCCCACAAGCCCCCTTGTCTTGTAGGGCAGGATTGGAAGTTGGTACAAATTGCCTGGACTTTAATATCTCCCCTCAAGAAAGAGACTGATTTAACTGGAAGATATCATTGTTTGCACTTCCTCCACAGGCTAAATTGAATATCTAAGTAGGATCTTGTAGCCTTAACTTTAGAGCTATTCTTTTGAATGCCTTATAGCTCAGTATACCAATGCATTAGATTGTATTTTGGTATCTCCTCATGATGCTTTATAAGAATGAACTCTAACATAGTGCAGTTAGTTGTGTTTCAGGAGCCCGGTGAAGATTCTGTCTTACTGTAAAGTCTCTCTAACCAAAAGTTCAGCTTTTGCACATGTACCCTTTCTATAATGAGGCTTAAGATGCAATATTTTTTTCAATGAGTCCTTGAATTATGAATAGGTCAGTGCAAGCTTTGATTTTCTTCACTCAAGAAGTTCTGAATAAGTTGCTATAATTTTTTTTTTTTAATGGTTTGTTGTGGTAGCATTTTCAGTAACACCTGTATTGCCTCACTGGAGGTCTTCCTGGCTTCCCAGCTGTCTCCTCACAAGCCCCCTTGTCTTGTAGCTGGATTGGAAGTTGGTACAAATTGGCCTGGACTTTAACATCTCCCCTCAAGAAAGAGACTGATTTAACTGGAAGATATCATTGTTTGCACTTCCTCCACAGGCTAAATTGAATGTCTAAGTAGGATCTTGTAGCCTTAACTTTAGAGCTATTTTTTTGAATGCCTTGCAGCTCAGTATACCAATGCATTAGTTTGTATTTTGGTATTTCCTCATGATGTTTTATAGGAATGGACTCTAACATAGTGCAGTTAGCTGTGTTCAGGAGCCCAGTGAAGATTCTGTCTTACTGTAAAGTCTCTCTAACTAAAAGTCCAGCTTTTGCACATGTACCCTTTCTATAATGAGGCTTAAGATGCAATATTTCTTCAATTACTGGGCTGCTTCCCTTCCATCACTCTGGTGTAGTTATGTACTGTTAGATTTGTTGCTGTAATACCTATTTGCTAATCTGAAATGGAGCTACAATATTCAGAACTGCATGCTAATTTTGCATGGATGTTTCTAAGTTTTAAACTTAAGATCACTCTACCTGTGTTTAACAGTAGCCACATAAAACTTCCAGGGAAGTCCATTTGTTTTTCTAACTTTAACTTCAAGACTGCTTTCTTTAGTTTAAGTAAAATCTTATGTATGTTTTTAAAGTGTATGGTTTAATAAAATAGATGGCTTAATGGATACAGTCATGTGCAGGACAGAAGCTGAAAGAACATTGTGAAAACTTGCAGGAGGCCATTAAACAAAAACAAAGTCCTGCAGAGTTCCAGCATTTCATGTATGTGAATACTTAGCCACACACAGGCTACAGTTTATCACTCTGCTCTTACTGGACTTGCTATTAAAAGGCTATAATGACTACCCAAGATTACCCAATCACTGACAATTATTCCCTAGCTCGAAACTATGAACAACCACCATCCAGAAATAGAGGAAATGTGCTTGCTGTCATGGGACTAGCTTAAATAAGCGTTTGAATTCCTGCCAAAACAGCATGGTCATGCTGCAAGTCAGTGGCACTCTCCCCTTTTGCTGTAGGCATAAGATCAGCCATAAATTTTTGTTCCTGTGAGAATCTGTCTTCCGAAAAAATGTATCTAGCAGGTCTCTTAACAAATATGATACTGTTCATGGCTTGTGATACTTATAACTCTTACTAAGTTGTTTCCTCTGCATATACAGAAGGATTTTAAAGTATGAGAGCCTGCACAGTGTTTCTTTGTTCCAAAAAAGCATTTCCCCTGCCCTTCCCACATTTCCTCTTTAAAGGCGGAAGAGGAAGAGAGGGAATATTATTTCTGTAATAACAGGCCATTGCATTTGGCAACCACATAAAACAGAAATCTAATATCCATGTCTTGCTGGATCCTTACCCTTTAAAAATCATGCCATATTTTAAATACACTTTTAAATTAGTGCAAGTTGGGTGCATGCCTAGCTTTTTTTTTTTTTTTTTTAAAAAAGTCTTTCATAATTCTGCTGCTTTGCTAACCTCAGGCTTATACTAGGAAGCTAGCTAAGATACAGTATTCAAACTAGATAATTCTTGTAAACAGACAGCATGTATTGAGCAAGCTGTTTAAAAAAATAAATGTTAATTCATCTGCCATTAAGTTCATGTGGTCATTGGTTTGTACCTGCCCAGAAAGTAGAGCACCATTAACTGCCGTGACAGCGGCGATGAAATGGGTTGCACTTCCTTTGTACTGTGGGAAAACAAACTGATCGGGGTTCCTATTTCCTGAAGATCTGCTCAGTCAATTTAAAATTAATTTCTAATTATGCACATAACACTAAGTTGGTGATTTGGTCAGTTCTTTTTAGGACTATTTCCACAGAGAATTGTTATTAAACTGTCTTTTTTCTTTTTTTAGAAAAAACTTGTCTTCAGTCCATACACCAAGCAGAAATATCTGATATAATTATCAGTATTCTCTGGGACCATATTAAAGTAAGCTGAATATTGATTACTAAAGGAAATACTTAATTGCATTAAGGGAGTCATTCTTAATCTAAACAAACATAAAAGCATATCTTGAGACTTCAGTAATTCTCTTTGATTGTGTAAGTGCAGCCCTCCTCTACCTGTCATCTGTCATGTAACTGGCTGGTGTGAACCTATCTAGCTGATAATAAATCTGTTGAAATATACTTTCACTTTTCTCATACTGTAAAAATCTGGATACTTTGCACTGAAACCTCATTCGTGGATCAGTGTAGCTTGAAACTCTCTTGCACAAATTCAGTTATCCACTAGAGAGCACAATTTTCCTTCAAGTCTCTTCTGGTTTTTGTCTGTACAATCTACTCAAGTGTGTGTGTGTGTGGGGGCATTTTTTAGTATTAAAAACTGGACTAAAGTACAGGAAAGGAGACCAAGGATGTGACCCTTCTACCTGCTGTGCAGTGTTGTCTTAGTACGATGTGGCAATGAAATTTTCCTGCTTTGACCTCATGGAATTGTAAAATGAAATTACTTGCTGGCAGAGCAGGACCTAAGCCTTTCATGTGAAGTCTGGCAGCGACTCAGCACAGAGTCTTTTTGAAAAGAGGGTGCTGTGGACAATGTGTAATTAAACAGCTGCATTTTATTCCTTGCTAGCCTTCATGCTAGGCTTAACCACTCTCTCAGTGCTGTACAGAGTTACAGCATTAGCTGGGCTAACTTTAAGAGGAAGGAGGGGAGGAAAAAAAAAGCTAATTTATCTTCTGCAGAATGGTATCTCCCTTAATGCTTGTGGGGGCTTTGTAACTACTGAAGGGAGTTACAATGGCAGTGCTAAACCTTGTGGAGGTGTCCTTATGAAACTCCTTGGATTACTAAGTAGTATGGAAAAATCAACTCTCAACTGAAAGTGAACCCAGGGCAGCTCTTGATTGTGTTTAGCTGCACTTTGGTATCAGCACAGCGACACTGCTGTAATCTTAACAGTTGAGGATAAGAATATTCTTGTCTGTGTTTCATAATCTCTGTGGGGAGATGAGATGAATCTGGAGAAAAAAGCTGTTACAAGTGTGACAAAAAGACATTCCCTGCAGAGTAGGCTCCTGTAAGATTTGCAGATGCTCTGTAGTCCTGCAGATGTGGCTGTTCAGGCATCTTATGCAGGCATTTCAAGCACTGTGCTATGAAACGATTCTGATAATGGTAGGGGTAATGAGAAGTAAGAGATAAGTGTGACCTTCCAGCCTCCTCAGCCATTCACCCTGAAGAGAGCAAACTCTTCAATGCATTTGGCTTAAATAGAAGGGTCTGGAGACTGGTTCTCATTTGCAATAGTTACCAGATTGTATTTCCAGCTCATAACTTGTCAGAGGGTTTTCCATCCTGGATTCTGCAAGGTGGATGAGTTGTGCACCACAGGGTTAACACTGAAGGTGCAGAGTCCTGAAATAGGAAGTTTGTTGCTTCATTTGAGTAGTGATTGGCTTCAAGGCAGAAAACAGAATAACTATAAATGGAGTGGAATGTGTTTAGAAAAGCAGGCCTGCTGGGGATAAATCCTTTTATATATACATTTATAAAGGTGTTGACGCACACTTCAGCTCCTTTAGCTCACAATAGTACTCTTACCATATATCTTTCAGTGTTAACAGACTGGATCAACATAAGGTCTGGACGCAAAGGAGCGGTTACTGCCTGAAACTTGAAACGGCAGCTGATCTCCCCTCCCCTGAGGTGCCAGGGTAGCTAAAGGGATGCTCTGTGGAGTTGGTCATTGATCTTCTGCAGACAAACTGCCCTTTCTTCATACACAGAAATTGGTCTAGTATGCAGAGCACAAGTCGGTCATATCAGTGATTTTTTCCTATTGGTAGCAGTGTTTAAAATACGTATGAAGTCCCCTAGTACTGCAATGACTAGTGCCTTCCTTGGATGTGGCATGTCTTTCCTCGACAGAGCCTGTTCTAGGTGTGGAGTTATTTGGACTTATTGCCACATGCAGCTTTGAGCCCCTTCTGTGCTTTCCTACACCACAGCAGAAAATCTCCTTGCTGTGACACAATCCTTTTTGCTCTAGGAAAGGTGATGCAAGAGGCCTACAGGTCTCTTGGGAGCTGCAGGAAAATGGGGTGGGTGATTGAAGCAGATTTGGGCACTGGGCAGAGGCACCATGATGCGTGTTCAGCCCTGCGAGGAGCTTGCAGGGGACAGAACATGTGCAAGTCAATAGGTTTGATTCCTGCAGTGCATGTGCTGTTGGCACCACCATGGAAAATGCTGGCAAAGTGTGCAGAAGTGGTATATTGAGGAAATTGGGCACTTACATGCATGATTAAGATGGGACTTTGTACCCTTCTGTTGAATGAAACACAGGTTCCCAAAGTTATTTTAATGGATGCCAGTGTGTTTCAGAGCTGTCTGCAGAAAACACGGAGACACCAGGAGTCTCCAGAGGCTGGTGGTGACTGTATCTGGAAGATGCAACAGTGTTTCTCTCAATGAATGCCAAGTTGTAGCTGTGGTCACTGCTGAGGCCCCTCACCTCCAACAAAAGCTCCATGAAATGTAAAGCAGATAAAACTTAGAGGTAACACAAAGCACTTAATGAACAAAAGCACAAAACGTTACCCAAAAATAGTCGGAACACAAGGAAGTCCTCTTAACTTCAATGCTGTTTACAGGAGAGCAGTAGGTGTGTTGCAGAAATGTCTGCTCTGGGCTCTGGGTCGTCTGTTGAGGCTGTTACAGTAAATTGTTACTGAAACCGAGGCCACAAAGCTGCATTCATTGAGACATTTGACTATTATATATTATTAAAACAATGTAAATGGAGGAAAGAAGAGTCTCTTTCTACATTATTGTTTGTTGTATTTCAAAATGTTCAAACTGGACAAAAACCAAGTTATTACTGAGGTCAAACTTTTATTCAGGAAAACAATTTGAATGATGTTCTTAGACTCTAGCTTTCTTAGATTTTGAAAACTTCAAATAGCATTATGCTGGAATACTTAATTTGCATAAATGAAATACACTTGATATATATGTAGGCATTCATCTTTAGTAGTATGGAAGGAAATAATTTCATTCTTTTCAGATAGAACTAGTATAATTTCTGTGGAATCTTGGAGGTTAGAACTGGATTCAAAACAACATTTAAACTATTGGGAGAGAAACTGGTGTGTGTTGAAAGCTGTCATTGGCCTGTACAAGTGAATGGCTAATTTCCAATTCTTCATCAAAGAACTGGAGAATACCATTTGAAATAGTATTTTTATAGTACTATTTTTACATGCATCTCATCTTGCTGGTGCTTAAGACACGTACCTTTTACAGAGCTTATCTGCAATGCGTCCAAAGGTGAATGAAGACTATAGTGATAACCAGCAATTAACCTCTTTCCACTGAGCTGTCTCAAATTAAGGATTTGTAAATCAGGCCAAATGATCACACTTAAGATATAAATCTATTTATAAAACCTGTAATCCTGTTTACCTGTAAAACATGTAAGTTTGAAAGTCCAGTCTCCACATGTGCCAAAGCTGCATACTAATGGAGAAAGTAATGTGCTTTTAAATGCACTTATCTGTGTTTGCACTCTCAATCTCTACCATCAGGAAGTACTAAAACCCAAGTCATTCCTCTTGAGGGCGTGATATAAACTTGGGAATGTTAATTCAAAAATGAGGTTTACAGACCTTCACCGTGCCTGCCAGTGTGACCTTGCTGCACCCTGGTGCGTGACGAAGGCGTTCGGCAGTTTCCCTCTCCCCTAGGTCAAACATTGCCTTTGCAAATGTATGTGAATTGGCTGCTCTCCCGCTGCTGCCTAAATTCTCTTCTTTGCCTAGATTGACGTTAATCGGTTTCCACACATGGCTGGTAGTACATAGGAGGTATTCGCTGGATGTGTGTTTCTATGAGCAAATAATCCATGCACACTAGTCTGGATGCGTTGGATCATTTTCTTGCCAGGAGCGAGAGTCCTGTGCGAGTCGCACAGCGTGACGCAGCGTGTGCCTGTCCTCATTTGCCACGTGGGGATGTCTCCATTTGCGTGGCCGTGTCTCGCAGGGGCAGCACCTCTCCCCAGCAGTGCTCCCAGATCATGTCAATCAAGGCCTTTTGCACCGATACTTTGCTGTCTAGTTCCAGGCTGCACCTCCAAAGCTGTGAAAATGAGATGCTGAAAGAGACAGCATCTAGGGCAGGGTGAATTTTCTTAGTTTCAGGCAGTTTTTTGGTGCCATCTGCTTTATTCTGTCCTATTACTCTACCTTTACTTAATTTTTAGAAACATATTTACATTCAGTATTTTGGCCAGTAGTCTCTCTCAGTTCTTAGAAATTAACACAATATAATAATCCTTCATCATTTTGAAGCTTAAATATTAAGGAACCCTAAATCCTTTCGTTCCTGATTTTCATGTGAAATAGCTGTCCAGCGAGCACAGTCTTCTACGACAATCTTAATCCTTCCAAAACTATGCAGTTTTCTCTTAAATATCTAATGCTGATACTTACCCTTCCAAATCTGTGTATCTAACAAGACAACTATTTTCTGTTTATGAGTTTTTTTATGCAAAATTAATAGAATTAGATTGTCAAAGCTAAGTTAATAGATATAATTCACAGAGCAGTTGGGTTTAGAAGGGACTTTAGCAGATCATCTGGCCCTGCTTCCTCTTCAAACAAGACCTTTTTGGTCTTAAAATCCTTCCTTAGACCCTAAAGGCTTTTGTAAGTTAATTTTCTTTGGTCTGCAATTGCAAATATTATCCAGGATTTTTCTTCCTTATAGTGCTGAAGGTTGAGACTATATAATTTGTTTTTTTTCCTGGTTACAAAGCCACTAGTAAAAAATAGGGACTATAAGCTGCCAGCAGAGATAACCTAATTTGCACTGATGCTCTGAGTATGAACTGCCCTGCTGTGAAATAATGTAAGGACTTGGGAGTGCAGGTGTTTCTACCTGACCAGTCCTGACAGGCTGCAGGGAAGGTTCTCATTTTAAGAGATATTTATGCAATAACTTTAGACACCTATCAAGAAAGGAGGAGAACAGACCAAATGCAGTTGGAGAATATTTTTTAAAGTGAAATTGATGGCCCAAAATGTGTATTTTTCCTCAGCCCATTTATTCTTGGCTGCAGACAGAATAAAAATGCCTTCCCATGATTAGTATGGGGGAAGGAGGAGAACCCGGTGGTCTCTGATCACGTGAGAAGCTGCAGACTTGCAACTCCAATCACACACCTTTCCCCTACCTTTAAGGCACTGTCATATACGTAACCTTAGCACTCTGCAGATCACAGCCGACAGATTTATTGAAGTCATCTGTGGTGTGTCACCCAGGTCTTGTTAAATTCATAAGAATACACAGTAGTTGGTGTAAAGTGTCATAGTTGCTCTGACAACAGTACCAAAATAGAAAGGCACAGGTAGACGCTGTTCTCGCTGTCTTCGAAACACCGTTTCCGTAAGGAATACGGGTCGCGGAGCTGCATCCTGTGCGCTGCTACCTTTTACTGCTTAAGCATGTTGAAATGTTTGTCACGTTTCTGCAGTCCAGCAGATCTACAAGACGTACAGGCTTATAGTGCTGAATACCTGGTTATCACTGGGAAAAAAAATGCTCCCCTGTTAGCATCAGAACTGACTTATCAAACAAAATACCTGTGTACTCTTAGGTACAGGTTGCTGTTAGATCTCCAGCAGCTTACTGCAAACTGCTGGGGAGCATCCCCTGTGGATGTGCTCCTTGGTTTTGCCCGTGGGAAACCCACGCACTTGGGGCTAGAACCTCTTGCCTCCCCCAGCAGCGACTGCCGTAACCGCTGTGGGCAAGCGGCCCGGGCCCTGATTTATCACCGGCCTGGCCTCCTCTTCCCTTCCGCCACCCCTTCTTCCCTGCTGCCTTCTCCGGGCCTCCCCCTCGCCCACCAAAGGCAGCGGCGCCCCCGGAGCAGCCGGGCCCAACCAGGAGCCTCCGGTGCCTCCTCGCTGGGCCGAC
>NW_010581219.1:167728-178705 GCF_000705375.1 Tinamus guttatus | reverse complement strand
CCGCCCGCCCTGCCAGCTTTTACACCGTCCTTGGGGCTTTTTAAACGTGCTTGGATCGGTAAGGCTGGGATCCAGAGTGCTCTCCCGCGAGAAGCCCTCGTTGGCATCTTTAACTACATAGTGTGGGTTTTCTTCGGGCCCTACGTGCGCCCTCGCTCTGCAGGTGCGCAGAGAGCCGGTTCTCAGGGCAGCGAGTGATCAGGTCAGGTCATTCAGCCTCAAGGACTGCATCCAAGGACTGGAACAGCCTGAGGAGCTGGTGCTCCGGGAGGTGCCGCCTGTACGTGGCAGGGCCACTACAGCAATTCACCTGCTTTAACGCGCAGCCCTGGTTCTCCTGCGGAGTAATGGCCAGAGAGCCCCATGACCAGCCCCTTCATCTGCGTGGGAACCAGGGAGAGAGTCATGGCGCAGCTTGCACAACCATGAAATCCTGCTTGTTCCGTTCGTGCCTGTGCTTTTCCTACTTCTTTATGTTTCTGAGGTTTGTGTTGTAATTTGCCCGACATAAAATGTGGGATTTCCAGTGCTTTCCCGCAGCTAATTGGCAATTCCAACAGGTCAGCCCAAGCCTATGCAGCTGCCCTAGCAGGGACATAGGGAAGATGGGAAACAGCATGAGTTGGCCTCTGCTCTGCCAAAACGAGAAATAATTCAGGAGAGTTTAAAGCTATTAAATGAAATAGATATGGCGAAGGAACCAGCTGTCAAAAACAGCAAAGAGTTTGTTGGAAGCTAAGTGACTAGAAAACTGGAAAGTTAAGGTGATGCTGATGCTTGGGAGCCGGGGCAGCTGTAAAGCCTTTCCTCCATGTGGGGAGGTTCTGCTGCTGGAGCTAGTTCACCCTGTGCAAGTAGGTTAATCTGTTTAGGACAGAGTCTTAGTTCTCTGCTTAAGTAGCATGATTGCAAATGTTGTGCTCAATAAGAAATTCGTGTTTTTGAAGAATGACAAGGGTAAGATTTGTTGTCTGCTCCTTAGTAGCAAAATTTACTGCAAGACTTTTTATTCAGACTAGCAGCCCTTTTCTGCTGTGAAACAAGGAAGCTGGTGCAGTAGCAAAAATAAATATAAAAAAACCCTTTAGTCACATGCAGTAGGGCTGTAGGGATGCTCCAAATAAGATGTAGCATGTAATGTTTATCTTTAATTTCCAAACACTTGTTTTTTTAATTTTATTTCATCGATGAATGTGTCGGGATAAGCATCACTCCGTGGTATTCTCTCCCCCATTTTATAAGCAGAATTGCTCTCCCTGATTGCCCTCCCAGGGAAGGGAGGCTTGCCAAGCCAAATGTGCATATCAAATAAGCAAATAATCACTGTTAGTTTTAGGCCTGTTGGAAGTCCTTGTTGCACATAATTCTGCATTAGTTTATGTTTTTTAGAGGAGTGCATTTTAAGAGGAAAGCTTGATGATTTCTGTAATAATCATAAATCACAGAGGAACTTGTTCTTGAGCTGTTAGCTAGAATTGTTCTATTTTAAACAGTTAATGTACTCAGGCCCTTTGACACAGTTTTCCCAGCAGATGTTTGTGCTCTATAGCCAATATAATGGATTCCTCTGAAGAAGGATTTTTGCTATTCAAACCAGGCAGACATAGACCTCTGAAACAATGTCACATGTTTTTCTTTTTCTCCCTAGGTCTCACTTGCTGTAGAATACTGATATGCTGGCCTGGGGAGAAATGCCTCAGTGGAGCTGTTAATAATTAGACTTTTGCACCTGACAAATATGTGGGCTTTCTCCCCACACCAGTGGCTACTTCTTATCTTAACATCTTAGTGTACCTAGGGCCTAATATCTCAGTGTTCTCTCAGGCAAATCTGGAATCTGCAGCAGGTTTCATTTCTTTTTATGTCCTGACACTTCCTGATATGAAGGTCAGTCAGAGTCAAATGAGATCATCGACCTCTTTTTAAAAGTGACGTTTTAAGATAAGCGATGCTTATTTGTTTTCACTACTCTGTAGCAGTAACTGTTTTTAATTCTCAATCTGATTGATTATCTGCTTAGAAAGTTGACCTTTATTAGTATATTAATACTTTGGGATAAGTGTATATTCTTAAAACTATCATTTTAATAATGTGTGTATGTTTTTTAAGTGTCAGAAAGTGTCACAGTACATGTGAGACTTTGAGAGTAATATTAAAGAGGGACAAGGATTTTCCTGAACAATTTTTCACTCGAAGTATACTAATTAATCTCTTAATGTTTATAACTGTCTGATTTAAAAATATTCCAAGAATTGCCGCATTATTGGTAGAGGGCATTCCAAAGCCTGCAAGCTGGCAAATGAAAGGCTATAATTCACTTTTTTAATGTAGTGTTTTAATTACTTTCTATTTAAAACCTTACACTCTTGTAGAAAGCGTAGAGTCTTTATTCTGAAATCACTCGCCTGCATTTCTTGCTAGTATTGTTCTCAGTGACACATATATCCATGTAATGGATACATTGTTTTTGAAATGAGAATAGTAGCATAATATAGTGACATTTTTCTTACCTGTTTTCCTTCTTCCTCGCTATTTACCTCTTTCATGGAATCGGTCATCATAGAAAGTAAATTAATCGAGTACATCTCCTTGCCAAGTCTTCCTAGCATCTTTTTAGAAGGATGTCTGCACCGGGTTTTGTTTAATTCAGAAAATTCTGGTCTATTGCAGATAAGGGCAGAAGAGGGAATCTTGCATGCTGCTGGAAATGGTGTACCTCCAAAAACAAAGGATTACTGTATAATATACAATTCCAATTGGACGACTCTTCCTGGAAGCCTCAACAATGCTGTAAGGAATTTATAATCATACTTCCTAAGAAAAGTAAAAGCCAATATGAATTTGGATCAGCTCTAATACTTAACTTTGGGATTTTGATTCCCCCACCTTAAATGATCTCCATAATAAACATCTCTCCACTTAAAAAGAAAAAAGAAAAACAACTTCTGAAGTTTTATAAAATTGTATTCTCTCTGTTTAGAAGCTAGTTTTGAATGCACTTCTGATATTGTTGTGGTTTTTGGTTTTGTTTTTTTTTCTATATCTCAAGTGTCATCAGTATGTGCAGGTTAGTTTAGATTTGGGAGTACAGTTTTTTGTATACTTGTTTACAAAAATGCCACAAACTTGAGAAACAAATGGCTCATCCTGGTGCAGTGTGCTTATTGGCTCATTGGGTTCATCCTCTGTTTAACTGCCTTGCAAACCTGTGGTGGAATAGCAGATTATCTGGAGTCTGTTATTCTGCCGTATTCTTTGAGTGTTTTTCTGTCTCACATCCTACTTTGGCTCAAAGAAGCAATTTTTTTTTCTTTGGCACTTTTAATATAAACAGGAACTAATTTGTGCTTGGAAGGGATCAAGGCCGCAGTATTTCCACCCCCTTCTCTGCTGTCATTTGTAAACAGGTTAACTTGATACAAAATGAAGCTACAATCATCCTCTGCTCAAGCATCCTACATCCTACTGTGCTACACTGGCCACTGAGATGTCTTGACGAACTGAAGAAAACTGATTGTGGCTTTAAAATCACTATCAATCTTAATTTGAACTTTAAAATAAGGACAGAAATCTTGTTTAAGCAAATACTGTTTTGTCAAATATACGTATTGTTTTTCAACAAGCGTTACGCTTCAGAACTGGTTATATTGCATCTGGATCCATGTTTTTTTGGCTTTTGAGATCTGCAAATGTCACAAAGTATACACTTGGACTCTCCAGAACAACCAGCAATGATCTTCCTATATACTGATTTCTTTTGTATAAATTATAGTCTGCTGTGAAATGGCATTTAGCAAGAGCCGAGTATTTCAGCGATACACTATTTTAAAAGTTCCTCAGTATTGCAGTCTGCAGCAGCTGGTAATCTGATTACATGTTCCTGACTTCTTTTGGCTTTATTGCAAAACTGAGATTAGGAAGCGTATTAGTCTAGAGTTCTAGCTTATTTTGCAGTACTGTTTTTCCTCTTTTTATCTTTCCCCTTCTCTCTACAGACTTTCAGGATCCTGGAAAACCTGACTTCTACGGTACTCTGCAATTCTTCGGAAGTTGCTCCTGGCTTGCTGAAGGACAAAGCAGTTGTAGTGATGCGAGGAAACTGCACTTTTCTGGAGAAAGCGATAATTGCCGAAAGTCTGGGTGCTAAAATGCTGCTGATTGCCAGTAAACCTGGGCTAGTAAGTTGCAACATGTGATTTTCATGTTTTATCAAATTGGCCCGATGTAGTGTTGTGCAGAGATAGCTGAGAGAAGTCCCACGAGTATGTGGGATTCCGGCAGTTCGCCTGCTCTGCAGGGCACGGTGATAGTGCACCTGCGCCTTCTGTGACCAGAGGGTCATTCAGAGTTAACTCTCTGCAACCCTGTTCTATCATTGGAAACAATCTATAGCTGAATTCTGTTTTTAACTTGTTGCTTGTGTCTTTATTCATGTTTCTGAATGCAAATACTTGTCTTCATTATTTCCTAATTCTGGTGTATTCTGAACGCCCTTTAATCTTAGGTGATAATTTGTTTTAAACACAATGTGCAGCAAAAAAAAAGCAGGAAATTGTCATCCAGAGTTGGAAGTAAAAAAGGCCTTTTGAAGTGTCTCAACGGATATTTTTGCTGCTTTTTTGCTCTCTATTACAAGTGAAAATATATGGGCAGATATTTTCCATTTCAGAATAGCTTTGGGTGATTTTTAACGAGTTAGAACTCTTTAAAAGCTTTGGGAATATAAATTGAGTTTTGACTTGTTTCGTATAGTGCTGCAATAGTATTAGACCTTTGTGAATTCAGAGGTGTCTGGTAGTATTGTCTGTTTTCCCTGACCTATTTCTATCTCCATTAGAAAGTGATGGGAATTTACATGGAAATTTAAATCCTATAAATACATGGAAATTTAAAGGATAATCTGTTTATAGCCACCTGCTCAGGCAGTTAGCTGGACATTCTTATCACTGATGCTTTCTCTTCTAGTCTCCCCTTACAGATAACAAGACTGAGTTTAAAGATGTGACTCTTCCAATTGCTCTTATAAGATATAGTGATGTAATGGATATGCAGCTGGTAAGTAGTATAATTTCAGCATGTTATAGATCATGTAAACTTAAAATGATTTTATTCATTTGTTCAAAAACTTGTCACGTACGGGTGTTTTTGTGATGACCTCCACGTGCATAGATGCTGTTCTCAGTTTCACAGAAGAGGAAGATTTTAAGTCATGGAAACTCTTGTCTTTCATCTTCAAGTTAATTTTACAGAATGCCAGGTTAGAAGACTAAGAATATGAAAAATAATTCCCAGTTGTAGGTAGAGTTGTCTTAGAAGCCTTACAGCTGAACAGCCATCCAGTAGGTATAAATGGAATTGCAGATGCCTGACATGCATAGAAAGCTCTAGCCCGAGAGGTCTATTCTGTCAGCACAGAAAGGAAGATAGTTAAACTTTTATGTGGTGGCATGACACCTTGTAGCCAAGCAGCACCATTTACATGTGCTAATAACTTGCTGTATTGCTTTTTTTTTTTTTTTTTTTTTGTGTTGATTGTTTCTTTTTCCATAGCATGACAGCATCTGTTACAGAGAATTTGGGTAGTATGGTCAGAGGTGATGAACTCATGGTGAGATACCAAGCATGTATCTTTAAAATGTGGCAGTTGTGGTATTTCCTACGCTTTTAGGCAAAAAAGGAAATTTGTTTTTTGTTTTATTTTGTGTTGACATCTAATAATATGTTACAGAATATTGAGGAGGGTTTGAACAAGAAAACGTACTGTTTCACTTTGTTTTGGCTTAGTGTTAAATAAGTGCTAACTTTTGCAGTTGCACTATTTTCATATGCATAGCAGAGGCCAGTACTAATCTGCATAATTTTAGCTCCTTGAATTGCAAGCTTTTCACTATTTCTGCTCTTAATCTTTAGAGCTGCCATGGAAAGTTGTCTTAGGTAAGTATGCAAACTAAAACTGTGCCTAGATATATATATATATATACATAAATATGTATATAGGATTTGGGTTGTTTTATGTTTGTTCACTCACTAAAGGTTGGTTCATGCAAAGCACTGCCATGACTGAAAGTTTGTGATGCCTTTTTTCACTCTGCCATAATCATTGAGGAATACTGCATTTTGGTTTTAGATTATCCTCTGTTGTCTTCAAATTTGTTCCTTCAGGAAAGATGGATGTCATTTTTGAGTGTTTTTGAGATATAGGAACAGGAAGAAGAAAATTAGGGCAAGGTTAGACCCCTGGTTTGTTCTGAATTCTCTCTGCAGCAGTTTATTGCCTGGTATTGTTTGGGATGGAGTCACGTAGAATCAGGTCTCTGTAGCTATAACAATTGAGTGAAGTAGCTTTTCTAGTAGATCAGTGTGCCCAATGGTTCAACGGCTGTACGAGACATCAAGAAATTCAGCTTTGTCTTAAAATGAAAGCTGCTTTCATAAAAGGTGTGGGAAACAAAGCCTCGGCTGCAAGTGATCCTTTCTTAGTTCTGATGTAGTTTTTGCCAGAGCCATTCGTCATGTCACTGGCAGTTGTTTTGAATGACAGATGCTGCTCTAGGATCTGGCAGCCGTTGCACCCTTCCTACTGTCTAGTTGTATTTCTAGTTGCATTTTTGTTTGAACTTTTCCAAGGCCTCCAGCTTTCTCTCTTTCTTTTAATTAAGAGAGATGATACCAGTCTAAAGGGAACCAGTTTATATAAGCATTCTCTGTACTCGTTCTTATTAGACTTCATTTCTGTTGGCTTTTACCACTTGCATCAGATATGTGATGAGTTTTGGTAGCAAGAGCAGAACGTCGCAAGCTTTCTAGTAAGCGGCCAGCTCTTCTGCAGGAGTGAGAGCCGATGAGATGCCTTTCACTCTGGTTCTCCTGTGATGGGAATGGACACTTAGCAAGTTCTTGGCAAGGAGCAGAACAGTAAGGAAGCAATCAATATGGATTCTAACATGAATTCTACTTTATAAGAATTTTAGAACTTATAAGAAAAACTTCAGAATTGAAAAATGGAAAAAATAAGGGGAGAATTGAATAGTAAATACATAATTGAATTAATTGTAATTGAACAGATTTTTTTTGCCTTTATCTAAAATGTTCACATCAGACAACTATAATGTTTCACTAGTTCTTGATGTGTTTTCACCTGGTTTAAAAAATCTGATTACCTGAACTTTCGTAACAAACTTAAAGCAAAGGAATGATTCTGACTTCTTTAGGCTGCACTAAGGTTAATATCTGCAATCATCTAATTCAGATACTGAATTGAATCAGCTTTCTGCACAGATGGCTGGTGTATTCCTCTGACTACTGAACTTCCCATTCGGTCTCTCCACTGCCAGTTTGATCTTCCTGTAGCCAAACTTGTCTGACATGTTCAGCTCTTCTTTTGCTTTTATCCCACGTGTAGGCTGTTAACAAATCTGTTTTTCTGCCACATCTCTAAAGTCTGCTTTCACTGCAGGATTGCTATAGATATCCTGACTGACTTCACCTACGACAGCAAACCTTTCTCCTTTCTTCCATTTCAAATTATCATCCTTGTTTCTTGAATCTTATCTTTCAGTCAAGTTAAGGCATCTTAGTTTTGCTTTCAATTTTTTTGTACATTTCGGTATCATCTATATCTCTTTATTCTCTTCAGTCTCTTTTAGTGTCCTTCAGATGTGTGTTTCTTGCTATTATCTTTCTTTTCTTGTAAGAGCTTCCAGACAATTTTTTATTCTTCCTCTTGTTTTGAATCCATCAAAATCACGTTGCTGAAAAACTGTTAGTTAATGACTTCTGCCACCTTAATTTTTCACCATCTCCCGAGAGGACACCTGTCTGAAGCATCTTGCCTGCCTCTGAACCAGGAGTTTCTTGGTCTCAGGAACTAGAGACAGACCTTCCCTCGTGTATCTCAGTGGGCCTTGTAATCTGTGTATTTCAAGGTAACCTGCCTCCAAATCAGCTCTACTGCAGTGCAGAATCTTCAGTTGCACTCGGTATACTTGAGGATGAAAAACGTGTTTGGGCTAGAGTCACAAGTTCTCAGAAGTGTTGAAAGACTTCACGAGGCACAATGATACTTTTCTGGTATCTGTTCCCTAAGCAAGCAGTAGGGCTGCTTTCAAACCTGAGCATCCTGGAAAGTGGCATGGAAAGCATATCTTGTGCAGTAAGCTGAAAATTTGCTCTTCACATTGTGTAAGTTAAGAGCAGGAAATTATGATGTTCATTGTATTGAAAATAAGCAAAATAATTCCTTCTTGTCCTTATGAACTCACTTGTTTGCTATTTTTCAGACTCTGGGAAATGAAGTTAATGTGACTCTCTATTCACCGCCTTTGCCAGAGTTTGACTGCAGTATGGTTGTCATCTTCGTAATTGCTGTGTTTACTGTAGCACTGGGAGGCTACTGGAGTGGAGTATCAGAACTGTAAGTTTGTTCAAGATGTGAAATTTTGTGAAAACTAAGGCTGTGATCAGTGAGGAGTAATTTCCTTTGTGGCACTAGTTAGTTGCACGTAGATCCTCTAATTCTTTATCTGCTTTGCCATGAGCTTCTTGAGCAACTTGGGTCAAATAACTTTTTGGATTTGGGCATAAACTGGTAAGAGTTGGGTATTTAATTCTAATTTAATATTTTGACAAATTGTCAAATATCTTAAAATTAATATCATAATACACCAATATTTGTGACAATGTAGGTATTTTAGTGATGGCATCTTTAAAATCAAGTGGGCTGCAATATGAAGCCTCAAATCAATGCCAACAGCTGCCTTCCAGCTGCCCTGACCAGCTTGACCATATCGGGACCAGCGCAGGTTTGGGAAAGGTACATGTGTGTGTACATTGTACGTACTGCCTGCACTGGCAGGGATCTGTACGACTGCTTGCCCTCAGCTGGCTATTTAGGATTTCTCTGCGTTGCTTCTTGGATGTCTGTGCATCCCAAACAGGCCAGCGTCCTGCCCGGGTGTCCCGCTCCCCATGCTGGTCTGCTGCCCTGATTCACAGAAAAGTGGGAGTGGATCTTGAGTGATAAAAGGCTTCCTCTTTCCCACTAGTTGTTATGCAAATCTTCGTGATTTTTTGAAAGAGATGAAAGAAATAGAAAGGGGCGGGGGCAGAGGGGGGAGTTGAAAGTCTGGATCTGATTATGCTGCTTCTTTCCCCTGCAGTGCTATAAGGTGTGGCTGCACTGAATGTTAATATAACAAAATGTAATGCTGTCTCCCATACTGAACGAAAACTAGATGTAATTACCTTAAGCTTGTTAGAAGTGCACTTTCATAAATCTAGGGTGCTTTTCTTTCTTTCTTTCTTTTTTTTTTTTAAAGCCGCTTATTCAAAGCGTGTCCTCTAAGGCAGTGATTCATCTAACAAAATGTCTTGCTCCTATGGGCTTTCTTTTGAAGGTGGTTGTTTCAGTGCTGAATTCAGCATTTTGTAGGTAGGTCCTGGGTTTCATTGGGAACATGTTATCTGATGGGCGAGTTTCACCAGTGTCTGTACCAAAGAGTAGCAGATCTGTCTGCTCAAAGAAGAGAGTAAAACACAACAATTTCAGTTTCCTCATTCTCTGGTGAGGCATAAATATGGAGTATGTATGCCCAGAAACCAAAAGAATTTTTACTCTCAGTGAAAGTCTCTGTGTTCCTGTTTCCATTCCTTTACTCTTTTAATTATGAGGCAGAAGTGTGAAAGAACTGGTGCTAGCAAGCTTCCTTTTGCTAACACTTACATTTTTGAAGACACTTAATGAAATGTTTATAGTCGAGATTTCAAAGCCGTGTGCAATATACATTATGATTTTGACTTATCATAAAAGTGCAGTAAGTCAAAAGTGGCTGCCTACATTTAGCCCAAGAAGTCCTGAAGCTGGAGGTGATGCACTGAGGCAGCTGAGGGCACACATTGTGAAAAGGAGCTTCCAGGGTTTTGTTATTGGACTCTTTTTGCTCATGCTGTTTGGGATTTTGACTGGGGGTTGCTTCTTAGCAAGCTGATGAGTCCATCATCGTTGGAAGGAAAGGCTCTCAAGAATCGTTTCCTTGTGATTTAAGCTCAGTGAAGAGGGCACATCTCCATTTAAATGGAGAGAAACTCAAAAATCAGCATACCGTTTTTCTGAAATTTTTGAATTAATGATAATATGAAAGTTTAAAGTAAAATGTTGTAACATGCTTTATAACAAACAATTCTGACCTTGGTAAAACTTTCAGAATCTGTCATCTGAGATAAATGTGTATGTGACTTCCTTAAAACAGTGAGAACTTGAAAGCTATGGCAAATCCTGGAGAGAGAGAAACAAGACGAAAGAAGGAGGAAAATGTTACTTTCACCCCTCTAACAGTCATCTTGTTTGTTGTCATCTGTTGTGTCATGCTAGTTTTGCTTTATTTCTTCTACAAATGGCTCGGTAAGAAACAATGGAACATCTAATTTGGTTTATATTTTTCTGCAAAATTTCTTTATGTCTGTAAGTCTGAAAAGCCAAATTTCTGAACTAAAATGAATGCTTTTTTTTTTTTTCTCCTTAATTGCTCTCTTCATGTTTAAGGGAGTTGAAGACTGAAGAGAGCTGAAGAGATCTAGCTGCTATGTAAAAAGGAATAAAACTTTGCTTATGAAGGCTGCCTTGACAGTTCTTAACTCTAACTGAAGTAATGTGGAGGAGGGGTGACTGGCGACCAGCAGTAAAGTCTATTGATGTTGCTGGGAGGGTCACGATACCTTAACTGTGTTTAAAGTGAAAGTTTTATTAGCTGTTGTTGAATTGACCCCGAGTCTGTGGCTCAAATGCCCTACTTAAGGTGTTAGGATATATGGCAATGCCGTAATGGAATAAACCTCAACCCCCTAACAGTGATGTTAAGTTCTTCAGTGACACTGGGACAGTAAAACCTGGTTTCCAAAGTGCTGGCAGATTTTTCCTGCCCTCGAATCATGCAACCGGCAGACACACATTGTTTTAAATTACATTCTTTAGTAAGAGCA
>NW_010581219.1:147808-167675 GCF_000705375.1 Tinamus guttatus | reverse complement strand
ATCCTCCTGCTTCTGCAAAAGAAATTTTCCTGTGGTGACTGCTGATTTTGTTCAACTTTGGCTACTTAAACTACTGGGAATGCTACCTCTGCTAAACTTTTCCGATTTAAAGCCTGAGTTATTTAATTTGATCAAAATGTTTAGGCTGAAAATTCCCTATTGCTGCTTGCTCTGAGATGAGTTTTAGGTGAGTTTTGGGAAGTGAAGAAAGAGGCCACTTAAAGGGAAAATGTAAAGGAAGGGGGACAATGTAATTAATTAAATAGGGGGAGGAAGTAATGTAAATAGTACAAAGACTGTATGTAGTAGCTCTTTGCTAAGGAGCCCAGTTCTGTGTCCTTTGGAACAGGTATCTGAATTTTTTTGAAGGTAAAGAAGCTGTCCAGGGGAAATTCTGTAGTTATTAAGGAAAGAGGGAGAGGAGATTGATACATCTCTATGAGAGATTGAGAATGCAAGTCCCAGTATCTTTAGTTGGAGGTAGTACCAAGTACCAATAAGCTAAAAATATTTCCCTTGCTGCCTCCTGAGCATACAAAAGGCACTACAGGGAAAACTTGAAGTGGGAATATTATCAATTTTTTTTTTAAAGTAGTCATAGAATAGCTCTTCTAGTTTGGCCATCATTAAAGAAAATCTGTGAAAATCTTTTTAAAGAGAGGAGAAGAAAAAAGTAAATTGCATTCTTCCCATTCAGAAACTTCAAATGCAGGTCTTTGCTTGATGAGATCTCTGGCAGCATGGAATGGCCTTACTGATTTCAGTGTTTTTTGTCATCTTTTCATGCCAATGTATCGAGCAGTACTCTAGCTGAGAACAGTTTATATCAAATATACATCCTTTTATTTAATTCCTGCTTGCTATGTTTTTTTTTTTCCTACTATGTTTTGTCACTGATTTCCATCTTTCTTTCTTTTTATCTAGTGTATGTCATAATATCAGTCTTTTGCCTGGCATCTGCAATGAGTCTCTACAACTGTCTTGCTGCATTAATCGGAGAAGTACCATTTGGGCTATGCAGGTATTGTACACCTCTTAAATCTCCATGGAAACAGATACTGGTTCTCAGTTTTGCAGTGCATGCTTATTCCATTTTAATCTTGTATTAGGTGTCCTAAAACCAGATTGATTTCCTTTCTCCCCACCCCTCCTGGAATCATGACCTTACATTCCTTCACTGGCATAGTTCTCTTGGTATAATTGTTGCACAGCAGAAGTGTATTAATTAATAACTCATCTGCTTGCCTTCTTCTCTGCATGTCCTTACTAAAATGAGGCCATAGAAGCCTAACTTGGTCCACCTTCTGTGCGCATTTTTAAATGTAGCCTGGAGAAGGCTTGGATCAGGCTGCACCCGAGTTCTGTTTCCAATGCAGGGGCAGAGGAGGAGCTCCCAGGGTGAGAACACCTTGTCAGCTTAAAGACCTGTCATGGCATAAGGATGTGTTTTGACTGTTGCAGATTTTCTGTTTAACTTAATGTTTATCTTTTAGGGTTACATGTTGCAACAAAACTATCGAAGTGAGGCTTATTTTTCTTGCTGGGTTCTGCATAGCAGCATCTGTTGTCTGGGCAGTGTTTCGAAATGAAGATAGGTAAGTGATGCATTCTGACTTGAAAGAGTAAAATGAATAATTCATACTAGCAAGCTTCCAAACGTGCAACTAATCCTGGAATATGGGAGCCTTCTAAACAGCACTGATAATTTAAAAGGGTGTAAAAATGATTATGAAAAGATTCCCATGCTTAGCAAGCATGGGAATAACAATGTATGATTATTTGGAGTTACAAAAAATTATGAAGGAGGGGAGGAACTCAATTGCTAATGATGACCACAGAGGGGAGAAAAAGTGCAAAAAGAGAAATGCAAGCATAGAACTATAAATAAGCAATGTTATAGCACAACGCAAAGTATCTTCTTGAGCCAGACATTTTAACTGGGTCTTCCTGTCAACAGCGTGTTAAGCAAGTGAGCAATCATAAAGTGAGTAGCAGGGCCCTTTTATTACCCCTGCTCAACTCATTTTCTTCTTAGCAAGTTGATAAGGAATACTTAGCAATTTGTGATCACAGGATAGTGTGAACTGACTATCCCATTGTCTATTCAATAGCAGTACTTCCAAAAAACTAACTCTGTGTTTTCCTTTCCACTTTGTACTCTTACTGTTTCCAGTAACAGCTAAAATTGTTCTTGTCCTTAGATTTTTAGCAGTGAGCTTAAACAATGTGTGAAAAACTGTTCTTATTTTTTAGGTGGGCTTGGATTTTGCAAGATATCTTGGGAGTTGCTTTCTGCCTAAACTTTATTAAAACACTGAAGATGCCCAACTTTAAGGTATTGTAAGTTGTTTTCCTTAATAAAACATTCAAACGACGTATGAATGTCATACGTGTGTGTGTGTGTAGTCCCAGGAAGTTTATTTTCAACAGCCAAGAAATAATTAAAAACAGCAAAGTTTCTAATGCCAGTTATTAAACAAAAATTCAGTTCTAAATGCTGTGTTGGAATAAGGATATTATTTTTTAAAACTGTGATAGAGTTGTGGTACTGGAATCTAACAATCCAGCCCATGGAAACCTGTGGTAATATAATATTTCTTTTTTCTTTTTTTAACCAGTCCTGTGTGATACTTCTAGGCCTTCTCCTTTTATATGATGTGTTTTTTGTCTTCATAACACCATTTATCACAAAGGTATGTCTGCGAGTTTCTCTTTAAAACAAAAAACAAACTTCTCTGATCGCAGCAGCACTATTCTGCGGAACAGATTAGCATTTTCAGTATTCCTGATGCATATGCACTGACTTCTGTCCCCTCCTCCACCCAAGACAGCACTGACCTAAATTTTCCTCTTGCATGTTCCATAGAGCTCAAGGCATGTGCAGGTGCCATAAACTGTGTTGAGTGACTCACTACAGCAGTCATATGACCAGCAATAAGCTGTCCCAGATTATGTGACAGGATGATGATGAAAAATGACTGTCTTCTGGTTCCTGGGAGTTTATGTCAGAATGTGCTGCAGTGCTGCCTGCAGTGTACTTTGACCTGTATGCATGTGTATTGTCTCTTCTTTTGAAGCAGAAAGATCATGGCAGAAAAGGCAGAATTTCAGCTGAACTTTTGGCTGTACATGGGTTTTGTGTGTTTTTTGTGTATGTGTGTATGGAGGGGGTTGATGCTTAATTTAGATTAGGCTATACTAAACAACTGCATTCTATACAATGTGTACGATTTTATATTGTATGAATTTAGTGTATTCCTTTTCTATAGTCAGGGTTTTGTCCAATTTGGAATTATCGGTTGAGGAATAAGCAGTTTTTATGTGTGTTATGAAGCCTTTGATATATTAAATCATTAACTTTTTTAAAAACCTTAATTTCAGAATGGGGCAAGTATAATGGTTGAAGTTGCAGCTGGTCCTTTTGGAAATAGTGAAAAGGTAGGAATAGATGTTTTATATATATAACATACAAATACTGACATTTTGCAGCTAATTCAATTAGCAATTAGTGCGCTTTTCAGCATAACCTTCTCACAAAATATAGCCAGCTTTTGCTGTTTTCTTTTAAGTATTAAATACCTGTTGACTTGGGTTTGATCCTAGAGTGATGGAAACTTGGTGGAAGTCCCTACTGAACGCTCAGCTCCCCATGAGAAAGTAAGGATTGTATTTCAGATACTGGATTTTTAAATCACTCCCTCTGAAAAGACTATTCTTTTGGGGAAAACCTGACTGTCCAAATTTTTCTTCAGGGCCTGGATATCATTGGTCAATACTCTCTATAGTTAGGATGATGATAATACAGTTTTGTTACTATATGGTTAAATGTCTTCTTAACTTCTTTTGGTGCTTGCATATTATTTGTAAATATGAAATTCTGGTTTATCTATTGCTTTATGTTTATCCACTCTTTGTGTTGGTTTCTGTTTTTTGCTTTAGGTTTTTACTATTTTGAAAGTCTGCGTTAATTTGATAAATTAAAGTTATATTAGAACTGCTTCTTCATTCAGGAGAAAAAAAAATGCCAACAGCAGGACACTTTAGATTAGATTTATGTGGGCTTCTAAAATACTGTTTTACAGTTACCTGTGGTTATTAGAGTGCCTAGACTTGAATACTCTGCATCAACACTCTGTGACGTGCCATTTTCGTTGTTGGGTTTTGGAGACATCATTGTCCCAGGTGAGCACCTATTTTGTTGCAGTTGTAACTTGTGTTTCAATATTTGATATTTCCTCTCAACTGACTTGCTTTGGAGTTCATTCTACCAAGCAATTATGGAATCAAATGCAGCGGTGAGATTTGTTAATACAGAATACAACAAATACTTAAATAGACTTTCTTTTTTGTTTGCTTTTCTGTAGCACTCCATTCTGCACATATAAGTGCCATAGATGAGTCCAATTGCTAGTACTAATTAAATATCCCAAAATATTCTTTTTCTATGAGATTTCTAAGAATTTCTAGTAATTTTGTATCATGCAGCGCATAGATAAAGGGAAGGTAATGGAAAACAAATTTTCTGCATTATCACAAGTTTTTCGGTTCTCTTTGGAATGGAATTTTGCCATGAATGGATGGAGTCTTGGGCAAATTACTTATGTCAAGTGCAAAGAGGCATCTCCTGAATGGATCATTTTTCCCTATTTTGTGATTTGTACTGAGGCAAAATTGCTGATTCTTAAGGATATTAAAATGCCACTGAAGGGAAGTATTCAAACTGCGTTGTTGCTCCTCTGTATTAGTGACTTCAAAGTAGGAAGTAACACATTGTAATTAGCTGACTTAAAGGAAGAAAAACATGTAATACCATGCTCACTAGCATATTTATGTTTTTTTGATTTTGAGGCTTACCATAGGATTTCTTAAATTGGGTCTTGGCTTTCCGTAAGATAACAATTTCCAGATAAGAAACTTGGAAGAACACACAATAATAGGAAGTCTTACTGTAAATTCTTTTTGTGCTGCTTTGGTGTGGAGAAGGGGGAGATATTTGAGGAGGGCTAATTTTTCTCATTACTTTTTTTTTTTTTTCTCCCCTCTTCAAGGACTTCTGGTTGCATATTGTCGAAGATTTGATGTTCAAACAGGTTCCTCTTCAGTATATTACATTTCCTGTACAATAGGTAATTATGAGACACTCAGAAATGTTAATCCTTTACTTAAAAAAAAAAAAAAAATAGTGGCAGAACTAGTTAGTTTTCGCCAGGTAAAGATTCAGTATTGTCAAGAATATCCTCATAGTGTTTTATAATGTACTCCTCTGTGTTTAAAGTGAGTGTTCTTTAATGGTAGTCAGTTGCTTTGAGAAAGATTGCAAACATATAGCAACCATTCTTCTTCAATTACATTGAAAGAAGTAAATATTACATAAAAACTTTTTTTTTGCTTACTAATCTAGTGATTTTATAAAAATTCACCTATTCTTGACTCTGAATATGTAAATATATATCTATGTGTACTTTTTTTATAGCTTATGCTGTTGGTATGGTGCTAACTTTTGTTGTTTTGGCACTGATGAAGATGGGACAACCTGCCCTGCTCTATCTTGTGCCATGTACGCTCATTACTTGCTCACTTGTTGCTTGGAGACGTAAAGAGATGAAGAAGTTTTGGAAGGGCAGCAGTTATCAGGTAGGTTGGATGCCTGTTATGTTTTTGGTTGTGTATGTTCTTCTCTGAGTACTTAATAATATATTACCTGCAGTCCAATTTTTGCTAGTCTTACTGGTGGTTATCTTTCAGAAAGAATAAGCAAAAGGAGGCTTTATTCTAAAAAATTCCTAGTCTTATTAGCTAGCTTGCCAGAACAAAGTTGAAGGGAATTAGAACAGTTGGTTCAGTATTATCTTAAGAAGATAAAGAAGGAGAGAAAAAACAAAAACAAAAACACAGACCAACCATTTTTTCCCCACTTTTAAATGTTTTTACAGTCTTCATCTATCACCTTGATGTGGTGTAACTCAGCTCACTGAGTGTGCGAATTCCAGTCTGCAGTAGTCCTGTATTAGGATACAGTTTTTAAAAGGTAGTGATCAAGTAGATTTTAGAAATGTTTCCATGCACCCCTGGTGTCTTATGTTGTCCTCCATTATGTGGAGGAATCGGTGACAAAATAATTCAGTGGTTACATAACTGTGTTGTGTCACAGTGCAGTCGGACACTGTGCTGTCATAAGACAGACCAGCCTTGTGATGGCCTCAGAGACCTCAAGGCCACTACTGTTACACTTAAAAGGCTACTTTTATGTCCTGTATCTAGGCTGTTGAGGAGCTCTAAGAGTAGATGCAGAGTTTTGGGTGAGGGAGTGGTGGGGTTTGTTGGTAAATTGGTAGAGGAAAGCTATAGTTTCTGCCTCTCCAACTTGTGGATTGCCAAGTTGAGATGAAACCATGGGAGTTGGGTTTTGTTAGTTCCTGGAGATGTAAAACTGCAGTCTTACAGATCCTGTAGTATTGCCATCTAAACACTGCCTTTGGTGACCGGGCAAATACTCCACACCTGCTTCAGCTGAAGGCTAAATTTGAAACTGCTCAGGAAAAGATCTTTGGCTTTAATTAGGCTGTCTGCCTCTCTGTCTGCAAAAGTTTATTAAGTGAGGACATTACTTAGGGGATAGCTGAAAATGAGCTAAAGAAGAGTGGCCTTCTCCCTTCACAGGTGTAATGAACAGAAATGTTGCTCTGTAGGTCAGAACAAACCCTGCATTTGGGTGTAGAGAGGAGACTATTTGTCATTCTAAAATGCATAGCGCTGCACAAGCAAAGCCAAATAACTCAGGGTCTGCTGGGGAAAGAGTTTTTTTAGAGTTAGTTTCACACTTTAGCTTCCTCACTTGAGTTCTGAGTAAGATTGACCTAAATAAATCTGGCAAGCTTCTTCTTACCAAACCAAAATTTCTTCCACTTCTCACAGTAAAACTCATACTTGGAAGCATTATGTTGCCATAGTAGTTATTTCATGTCCTTTCAACTGTTTTTTTGAAGGATTAAAACTGCTCTGAACTTCTTTTTTTTTTGAGGTCAGATGACTTAATATCTGGCACAATTTAAAATGTTGATTTCTTCCCCTTCCTCCCCTGCTAGATTTGTCTGTAATTGAACATCTCATGTAACTTTACTAAAATTACTATTTTTCTGGAACTGTGCACAGAAAATCTACATTCATTTTTTTTTTCCCCAGTGGAAACTCATTTACTCGTTTGCAAAATTCTTTATCACCCTAGTATTGCTCTCTTGCACATGTGCTTCCAACAACTTCTTTATTTTGGTACTAAAAAAAAAGTCCAAGTCTTCATCTCTGAGAAAGAAAGATGTAGAAAGGCAGTAACTATCTACCCCGAGGCTGCTGAAAAAATGCTAGTTTGGACTGGGCTGGAGGGGTGAGATCTGCCCGGCGCAGAGATCTGCTTGTCCTCCAGAGGCGGAAACCTTGCGGACTCGGTGGGGTAAAGGTCTGAAGTGTAGGGGCACAAGAACCTAGTTTGACACAGACTCTTTTTAGATAACTTCATGAATGCCACTGTTTGTTTATAATTCATTATCTCTTTTGAATTTTATTTTTCTTTATGATTTTGTTGCATGTGATTTTAATAATGGAATGAATTCTATTTAGGTATTGGACTCCTGCAGGACGCCTTTGCTACAAGGTGTGATTATGGCCTTCTTTTAATGCAATGTTATTAACCATGTTATGGTTTCTCTTTTTGCTATTTTTTATCTTTGCTTCCTCTTTTCTTTCTTTTTTGCATCTATTTTTATTTAAAAAAAAATATGAGTAATTCATCAGAGGAGGGCAAATGACAATTTCTGAATACCTTGTCTATAAAATATTTAATTTGAACTTAGAACTCCATTAACATGGCATTTGAAATTAAATACCCTTGTTATAGCATTGGTATGAAGTTACCTTAAAAAGAAGCTTTCTTATCCAATAATAATTTTATATGAATTTCTGCAGCAGCTTGACTCCTTTGTCAACTAATGAAGACTGTCTGGTGCTTCCATTGCTTCGTTAGAGTAATAAAAGATGTTTTTCTTCTCTTCCTGTTATGCTTACTTAACTTATTCTCACTTTCCAATCAAAATGAAAATGTTTTTATTTTTCTGACAAAAACTGCTTTAAAATAAATTTTTAAGTGAAGACAAGCTGCAGAAGTGAATCTGCTCTTACACTTTCTTTTTTTTCCTTCTCTCCAATGGAGCCATGATTCCTAAGACTGAAGGGCAGCCGTGTATACCTCACTACCCCTTAATTTCCCACCCCCTCTGAGTACCTTCAAACACTTAAGATGGGTTAGTTACCTGCAGGTATCTATGTGCAAATACTTATATTTGCAGGTGAACAATTCCTCCTTCACCTACTTTGCCACTGCGTTATGAAACCCTGCCTAGTGCCAGGCAGCAGGGCTGTGTCCCCTGCCTCTGTGCTGAGTGTTGCGGTGTGTCCGTAGTCACCGGGCCCGCGATCTCCCTGGGATCGGGTTGCCCAGCAAGAGGCTGGTTCCTCTCCTAGGCTACAGCTCATGCTGGTTAACACCGATCGTGTTTATTTTGACTGTCTGTTGTCTTAAGCACAACACGGGAAGAGCAGGGTAAGCTTTCCAAATAAGCTTCTTAGAGCATATAAGCATTTAAATATAATCTTCTGTTGAAATGAAATCAGCAGTCTAGAATTATTGATACATGTATTTATAAAGTATAATTTGTCTGCACTACACAATGAATTTTCAGAGAGTGAACTCTTGGACACCAAGTCTTAAATCCTGAATTTAAAATGTGTATTTTTTCATTAGCTTCTTTTGCCTAATAGAGTACTTTAACAATTTAAATCTGATTGGAGAGCCTTAGCAGAAAAGAAAATAGATACAAACCCAAGAGATGTTTATGAAGTGGGAAAGGTTGAGTGCAAATTAAAATCAGATGGTGAGCCTATATTTTTATAACTTAAAACTTTTCTGTCCTGCTGTCTGCACTCAAGTCTTGGATAGCATTTCTAACACAGTTTTTCAATTACTGCTTTGTTCACATGGGAAATATTTGACTCTCTATGATGGGTCCTAGGCTCTGTGATTCTTAGCTGAGAGCATTTTGCTTTCAGCATAATAATGCAGTCGTAACTTGTAGGTGTGCTGTTCATGACTTTTATGGATTAATCTTGATTTGTATTGAATCACTCCCCAGGAAAATATTTGAACAATTCATTGCACCATAGGTCTGTCTTGGGGAAGTTGCATCTACTTCCCATGAGCACTGGCCAATATTGCAGCTGTGCAGTACACAGGAAGGGAGCAAGTGGCTTTAGTGCGTGTGCTGCTGGGTGGTGTTTGTGTATATTTTTTTAAACAACAACAATGACAAAAAAGTACAGATAGCATTTCTAGTTGGTATCAGTATAATCTTTCAGGTCTTTTTTTGAAAAACCTACAAGAGTTATGCAATTTCAAAGCTTTTCAGGTGTCAATACAGTCTTGCAACTTTTTCAGAATTTGTCACACTTGAAGTGTTTAGAAAGCTTTCTTACTTCTCTTTGAAATAAAAAAATAAATAAATATGCTTGTTATTGGCATGTTACACAGAAGGTATCTGCCATTTAATCCTGTAAATTTAAATAGTGTTTTTTGGATATTTACAAATTAATTATAACCATGGGTTTAAGAATTTCATGAATGTCACATCATCAGATTGACCCTCGCATTCATGTCTACGTATAGATGTTACATAATCTTTTACTAGTAGCAGTTGGGATGGTATTTCCAGTTTGTTTTTTAGTTGTTGTTGTGTCTTTCTAATACATAGTCCATGATGTTATGTAATAACGTAATTTTATAACTAAAGTAACTTGATGTTTTATCTCTCTTGACCCTCTGCCCTTAAATTGTCAGAAAAGGTCATGGATCCCTGCCACCCTAAAAATGTTTGCCCAGAGATGGGAACAAGGCTGGGGAAGGCATGTTAATGGAATTGCACTTCTGGTTCTGTACATAGATCTATACTGGATTTAAATGTACACCCAACCCCACAGCATTCCTGGAGGCTGCCTCTGCCTTGCCAAGGCCCCTACTGCAGTCGCCAGTTTGGCGAGAAGATAATTGTGCCATTAGCACTAGGAGGAGAATCTTTATTAAAACCCAGGCATTCAGTAACTCTTTTAGAAACAGCCTTTTTACTACTAGGCAGGATACCTCAATATGGGGAAAAATATGTAGGGTTTTCTACCTAGTTTAGAAAACAGGGGTGCTTTTGCTTCTGAAAGTATTTTGCCTTTGTTAGAAGGTATCTGTGGCTTCATCTTGCCACCCTGGGCATTGGAGCTCCTCAGCATGCTCCATTTTTGGCATTAATTTCACTGCTTTCTTATTTTCTGCCTGTGGCTGTCAGCAGTCAGTGCTAGTGCCCAGCCCTTGGCCTCTTGTTTCCCAAGGTTAAGGGCAAAGCCCCGGGGCGCAGGGTCTCAGCTGCTCCCGCTAACCTGTGTGCGGTGCTGCCAGTGCAGCTGCTCCCGGGGAGGAAACCAGGGCGCTCTGCACTCTGACAGTGCAACAACAAATAGGGAAAGCAGCCGCCTTTTACCAGGAAAAATACAAAAATGTCCTGGGTGGCTTATTGCCAGTTATTTTAAGTTGAAACTATAACCGGTCTATGTAATAATTTGATTTAGATTGTGCTCTGCAGCAGGTCTTTACAAATCCTTTTATTATATATATAAAAGGAAATTTTACAAAGAAAGTAGCTAATACAGTTAGTTTTTGCTAACTGTAATATAGTTAGCTTTTACTGGCATGAAAAAAAGAAGACAGTCTTTTCTGTTCAGGCTATCTGTAAATATTAAGCAGGATCCTGGGGCCTAGTTCAAGTCCTGCTAATTGTGTCTTTGAAAAACTTCCTTAAACTCAATTTCCTTTTATTTTTCTGTGTTTAATTGTTGGAACGCTTCTGTCTCATAGGTTTAATTTCTTGTAGAAGACTTGGATCCTTGGGTTGAATATGCTTTTGTAATGGAAAGCATTAATTAAGAGTTGTGATTATTTGGCTTGAATGCTTTTCTCATTTGTAGAGGATTTTCTATCTATATGCTGCTAAAGCACTCACACTTGTTTAATTACATTTCTCTTAGCTAACAAATACTTTGGACCAATGGGGGAAAAATAGTATTTCTATATAAAGAGTAATCTTTGTTTTGCATTTAGATGATGGAACATCAGGATTATGCAGGAAATGAAGAAGGAACAGCGACAGCCAGCGAACAGCCTGAAGGATAATAACATGTAGGATTCTGATTTAAAATAGTGTTCAAATTTTCTACAAGTGAATTGCAGTAAATTTGGTTAATTTTTACAACAGATTATTTCACATTCTGTATAAAAGTTTGGGGTTTCTTTCTGTTTTGTGTTTCTGCACCTATATTTTTATGGAAAGATATTGTTAATGACATGATTATAGATTTGCATTTTTACAGCCAAACCGTAGCTAGTAAAACCGTGCCTTATTTCAATTTAAATAAAAGGATATTTTCTATGCAATTTTCCAAACGTGTTTCTATACAATATATTTTTATACAAGTTTCTTGCCCATATCACCTTGAAGTATGAAACGTTTTCTTAATTTGGAGTAAGATTGGTCAAGTTTCATATCTCTAAATTAGTAGTACTCTTCATAGCATTTTAAAATCTTATTGATTTTGAATGCACAGACTGAAGGCAATGAACCTATAGGAAGCAACAAATGAAACTCTAATTCCACTACTACAAGTAATGGAGTAGACAGTGCCTATGTTAATCTATGTACATTGTAAGCCATAAAAGAGGTAACAGGACAACCTTAACCTGTGGTAGTGGTCTTTTTTATTGTATATACTACCAACCATTTTTAAAATTGGCTTATTTATATAGTGGCCCTAGAATTTTAAAGGGAGTTCCTGGGATAGTTAGGAAGCAAAATGGTGCTAAAGGCAAAAGGGATTTTGTTTAGGGGGGAGTGAGGGAGACCCTTAATTTTAACTCTGGCCCAACTCTTCTATCCACTGAGACTTGGTCTACATTTATAGTCTTCATTTGGCTGTGGATCAGGTCAAAGGGTTAGTGGGAGGAGAGGAAGAAAAAAAAAAGGGGGGGGTGTGTGGTTTATAGCTTTGTATCTAACCAGTCCTGCATTTTGGAAAGTATTTTGAAAATTCTTTACAGTTGATAGACAGACAACAGGTTTAAATAGTGCTAGTCTTGCTGTGTTAGTTCAAGTCAATGCATGTGTTTAACTTGTGGTTTAATCCTAATTTATCTTATCTTTTCAATACTCTAAAGAATGTGAAATGGAAAATTACTTTAAATCATTAGTTTGCATTTAGAAGAGTTTTTGATTTTGTTTGCTTGACACACTTCTTTCTTGGGAAACTGCAAATTGAGGGGGATTAGGCATAGAACATTTGTATAGCTGTAATGCTAACACCTGACACCAAAGAAGACTGGAGAAGGTAACAACAGGAAACCACCGAGTTCACTTACTGCTCATGTCAGGTTGTCATTAAAACATTCTTCCTATGTTTTAAATGAATGTCATTCCTATAGTCAGTGCAAGTTTGAGAAACCTAGAGAAAACAACTGAATAAGCACCTGCTGGGCAAAGGCAATGCAGGTTTTCCTGCACTGCGTCACCCAGGTGCCTCAGTGTTGGTCTGAAGGTCACCTCTAGATATTGGAGGCATATTTACCTGGATTAAATCTAGTTTAGCTAGATTTATTCTAGAAGTATGCTAATTGAGACAAATTCATACTGGCAGGTGTAAAGACTCACCACAAATGTACTGCTTTGCTTAATTTGTATCAAGTTTAAACTTTTCTAAGGAGTCCTGAGGTAGGCAAGTTTATAGTGTGAATGTCCGTTGTTGCCATACACACAGATTTATGATGATGCTGCTTGATATGGGTGAGATAACTATCTTAATTGCAACTTCCCTTCCACAACAACAAAGACCAGCAGTTTTCAGACATTAGTAGCTGCCTCTCAGTACTCTACTGATCTCAGCTTGAACAGACAGCCCCAGAACGGAATGATTTTTGCACCCAATCTTAATTTTTGAGGCAGCTGGAATGACTGGCACTTAATAACAAACTCCAGCATACGTCAGTGTTCTGGTGCAGACTGCAGACCCCTGTCCCAATGTGCCCCCATGAGCTCTGACAAGCCCAGTCTCTGCCCAAGCGAGTGCCTCAAAGTCCTTTGAAAGAGATAAAGAAGTCATAACATGCTCAATGTCGTGCACTACTCAAAGCCTTTAGAAGCTTTACAAACTATGTAATATGACTTCTTTTTCTCTCTGAAATCTTGTGTAGTCTCTGAAATCTTGTGTAGTCTCTGAAATCTTCTACGTAGACGATTTATTAAATTTTTAGCTCTAATTGATAATGGAGCTGGTGTAAATTAAGAAGACCTTTGGCAACGTATGCAAGTGTATTCAGCAGCTGGCTGTTAAAACTATTGCTCTGTGCCTAATTATGCTTTATGCCTGATCATGCCTGAGGTTTCACACACATGCTGGTTTGATGAGATGTAAACTAACTCTTTTCTTCTTTTGAATGCTTAGGTGCTTTGTTTACAAAAATTAAGAATGGAGTTTAAATTTTTGTATAAATAATAGGTTAGTATTGACTACTGAAATGGGTTTTTATAAGTTCAGAAGAACTGACTGCAAAATTGCACTTAGCAATTTTGAATGTTGTAATTTTAAATTTGATTGGGCTAAACACTATGTTTAAAACCTTTCTAGCAATACTTAATATAAAATCTTACTGCTTTTCATTGTATGTTTACTGACAAAATCCCTTTCCTTGCAACTTTTAAGTTATCATCTTAAGGATGTTATTAATAAATGTTACTACTTTAAAAAAAAAAGGCAAAAATTGAGTAATGCTTTGTGCTCTTACTGTTTGTCCTTTCTTATTGTGAATGTTCAAGGCAAGACAGTATCAATAATATTAAGTGAATTGAAATTTCATGAGATATACCGAGGTGTTTTTTTCATCCATCCTATCTAAGTACCAAAGTTACTTAGTTAACTAATTGTTGTGGCAGGAGGGAGGAGAGCAGCTGCGGCCGTCATCCCTTTTGTCAAAAGTGGTTGATCAAAGTTCAGGGTTTTGCATTCTTGAGAGAGGCTGATGGTGGAGCATCAAGTATCTTTGGAATCTACCTTATTTCTAAAGAATGTGCAAGATCCTGTTTCCCTGAGCACAGAGGGAATCCAAGAGCTGAGGACTTTTTTTTTTTCTTTTCTTTTCTTGCAGCTCCAAGACCTTTTCACCACGCAGCTCTTTCTCAGGGGAGCTGCGGGGTGCTCCGCTGGCCCCAGTGCCTTTTTGTTCCTGCTGTTGCCTCCTTCCTTTTCTCCCCATCCTTTTCCTCCCATGGCAAGACCAGCACACTTCGGAGCATCTCTGCACAGCTTTGTTTTGTGCCTCTGTTCCAGTACGGAGTCCAGTGTTCACAAGGAAGTTTAGCCTTTCTGATGCTCTTAAAACAAATGCAGCAGTTACTGCCACCAGCTTAATCCGCTCTGTAACAGTTCCAGGGATGGGGGGAAAGTCCAGAAGGAGCCAAACTGGAGTAAACTCGCTGTAGCTATTTCTCCAAGGCAGGCACTGATAAAACCTTGCAAAGGGTCACCCCTTGTGTGTACTCGGCCCCGCGCTGTCCCGGGCAGCTACGGATTTTGCGCCTGTCGGCGGAGGCTTTGGGAGGCACCCGCGGCAGTTCTGTGCGAGACCTCAGCCTGGGCTGGTTAAGCGCTCCTGCTTTCGAGGCAGGAAGGAAGGTGCTAGATTCCCACATCCAGGGTTTGTTTGGATGGCTAAGGAATCTTTCCACACACTTCTGCAATGTATATGAGGAAAAAAATCACTCGTTCAGAACTGCTCTGTATATTCAAGTTAATGAGCTTATTAACTTGAATCATATTAATATGGAATATCTTTAATGCACATTTTTTAACTGGATAACTAGCACTCTTGCTTGCCTAATCTGGATGTGAGAAGCGCTACCGCAAAGCCAAACCTGCGTTACTGGTTCTGCACAATCTGAGTATGAAGTGTTTGGTCATCAGCCCTTTGCATTGCCACCATAAAAAAGCACTCTACAGTCCTTTCCTAGCATTTGAGATAATTTGCCTGTCCTTTCATATGTCCCAGAAAAATGAGGAAGCTCTGAAAGCCTAACAGCCCTCACCTAGCTTCACCCATGTCTGCATTGCAAAATAAATGGTTTACTTTGTTAGCGAAATAACACTTTAGCCTTAAGTTAACGTGCTAAGTACATTAGATTTAAATACATATGCTGCTTGTGAGATTGCAGTCTATATCAATTGCAAGGAATAATTTAAGTATGCAAAATTAACTTTTTACGTACTATTTTTCTCCAAATACATTTTACATTTAATGGAGATTTTACAACCCATTTCTTCAATGTACATAGCTGAAGCACTTGTTTTCTTTGAGACAAGACGTGCAAACTCAGTGCCGAGAGTAATGATTGCCTACTTTGGAGATTATGGGTGTAACGCAAAAAAAAATTGCTAAACCTGTGGGACCTGGTGAGAAAAGGATGTGTAACACTGGAATGTATCAAAAGCAATAAAGAAATAAAATGGTATAAGAATAACCAAAATTTCTCAATAGCTTTAAAACTGCAGTTAAGATACATTTTTGGAAATTTGTTCTCACTGGCTTCAGGGGAAACAAGACTCCTGTAAGGTTGTGTTTCCTAAGCAATGCAGTTACTGTGATTAACAGTAATAAACTATTTCTATTTCATCCCCTTTTTGAAATACCGTATGTTCAATTGCTGAAAAGTTCCATGCTTGTAATATTATTTGGTGTTAGGCATTTTCGCAAAGGTGCAGAATATTTTCACAAAAATTTCCACAACTCCAGCAATAACACATAGGACTCACAGATCCCGTTAGCCTGTGTCACCCTATACTTTTTGCCTTACTTGACAAATTTTAAACTTTCATGTTGACAGATCAGTGTCTTCAGAGTTAATGAAGAGTAGCAGTCAGAATGTAAGTCGTGTGCTGACACTTTAGCTAGAGCTGAGGTAGCTGATATAGAGAGATAAATTAAAAATGGACAAACCTGTGGAAAAATCAGGACATGTAGGTTTGGAGGAATTCACCCTGGTTAAAAGAATAAGAAAAGTGATTTGATTATGCCTTTTTTTCTGCCACGAATGCTCTTACAAGGGACAAAAGTTGTTTCTCTACAGAATCTGTTTGACCTCTGGTAGGATATTAACTAGATTTCCTTATTAGTTGGCAATTGCATCTGAGCTAACTACATGAATTCCAGCACGTTTTGAGCAACTTTAAATTAACATTTGCTGAGTTATTGTGGTAAAACTTATAATGGATTCAAAAAAAGCTAAACGTTATTACTCTTGTGCTCAATGGCTGCTCATTTAATTTGTCATAAAAAGGAATGTTGTACTTTTTTCTTTCTTTCTGAGCACAACTCAGTATTTCATCTATGTGAGGGTGAGTGAGCAGCCAAATAGCCTCTTCCTGACTACTGGTTAGTGTAATATTGTGATAAATGCTTCCTTAAAGAGGTTTCTTATAATCCTTTAGCACTTATCACACTGAGATCAAGTTATAACTGGTTTAATGAGATGTAAAGCTTATTAGGTTTGACATAACAAATTTTACTAGTTCTGGTGATGATTACATAACAAATAATTACCCAACACAAAATGCTAGTGACAGACTGATAGTTTGCTTTGAGATATAAAAAGGAGATGCAGAAAACACACAGTAAAAGGAGTTCTGTTTAAGCCGGTTAGATTCTATTTCAGATAACAGAAGCTTGCTTCAGGTTAAAGGTCTTTAAATACAAGTCTATAAAATAATGCGTCATTCTTTCTTCCTAATTTACAGCTGGCTGCTGTCTCACTTGGAAGAAGGTGTCAGAAAAATTGGAAGGTAACACTTAGGCTGACAAGTATCCTATTGCTTAGCCCTCTAAGGAATTCTTTATTAATATCTGAAAATGTAATTCCCCTCACCAGCTGCACCTAGTAAAAATAGCTTGAAGTTCAGTGATGAAAACAAAAGATTTAACATCCGAGTGGAGAATAATTTGCGCTCTTTGGGTGACTAATGCTGCTAACTTAGGGTCAGATCGTGTAATGTTCTGCATGACAGCTCAAGGTAATACAAGGATGTAAGGTGACTTCCTTACGCCATGTGCCATCACTTCCCAGTCATGGGGATTTAATTCACTGTGGTGCTATGTCCTGTCTCCCTTCCACAAAGTCCTCTGAAGACTGATGTTCCTCCCCAGAGAAAGAGTGAGGCAAAGAGGATGTTGATGACTCATTTTTCCTTCATTTTCCTCACAAGCTGTTCCAGTGAAACAATGTGCTGTCCCTCCATCTGAACTTATCACAAACTGTTTAACTCCCAAACAATTTGGTGTCAATCTCTTTACAGCTTTACACCATCAACAGGAAAAAAAGGCACGGAAAATTCCTCACCTCAAGTACGTTCCCTAAAACAATAGCTTGAACAAGAAGTCTCACCTGGTGTCCTGGGCTGGCCTCCTGCTATTTCTGCCTGGTTCCCCTGCTCCTCCCGTCTCCTGGATTCCCAGTATTGAACTCCTCCAGCAGGAGACACACAGATCTGTCCATGTGTATTTTTTATGAGATGAGAAGTTCAAATAGTCCAAATGTACAAAGTCGAGTTCGCAGATAAAAAGACAGTGCAACAGAGTGCACTCACTGCCAAAAAAGGCTCTAGGGCGTACTGAAAAAAAAAAGTCCTAGGAGAAAAAGAAACGGCACCTACACTGGGGGTACTGCTTTTCAAATGAAGTGGGGCTCTCCAGTTCTTCACTGAAATAACTGGTGTAGATGTGCACACAATTCCCAGGGGTCTGGAGACCAATGCAATCACTGGGACAAGTCAGGACAGCCCAACCATTGCTATGAGATGAGATGAAGAACCTAGTCATTGAAGGACTTCTCATTAACTTCGTTTAGGATATGAGAAGATATAGATGAACCAGAAAGGGAACATGAGAAGGAAGGAAGCTGATGGACCACTGTTTATTTTAAGTCCTTTACAGTGTTAGCTGAAGAATTCAGAAATCCCACATTTTCTCTGCTTTCCTTTGGAAAGTTCTTGAACTATCTCCAGAAATTCTTACTGAGCTGCCACTGCTCCCTCTGTTCTTCCTCAGCAAGCACTGATCTTTGGTCAGATCATTGTCAGTGCTAGGGTAGGCAAAGGTTCAGCCTGTCAAACCCGAAGCCCTTGGATATGCAGACTGTTTGTAAAGCTCAGAAGTCCCCAAAAGGTGACTCATGGTATCATTTCATGACTGGCTAAGTCAACAAAAGTGCAGCCTGCCTGCCAAGGGGCAGCCTCATCCTTCCCTCAGTCTGCACCCTGGCATTGCCATAGGCCAGATGGATTCAAAGAGCTTCTGCGTAGAGCGATGGCAATTCTTCATTTTCCTGGCTTAGTTCTCAGCTGCCTGACGACAAGTACTGACACATGGCAACAACGAGGAGAACAAGCCGTGGGGAACAGCAAGGCTGGGATTTCTCCTGCAATAGGAGAGCAAATTTAGACTGTTAGTTTTGCAAACCTGCATTCAGAACTAATTTAAGTGTCCCAAACTGTTCCCTGAAAAGACCTAATTTTCTTGCCTAGGAGCCTAATTTACATGCCTATGCACGATACCACAAATTCTTCTGACGTTATCTAAGAACAAACATTAGGTCTTACAGCTGAGAGGGCCAACACTGTAACATGGAGCTGAATGTCCAGTGTCCCAGTTATGGCTGCTTAGTTGCTTGAATCTTCTCACAAGTGGGTCTGCTATTGGCAGCAAAGGGAGAGGTCCCTTCCAACCTTAAGCATTCTATGGTTCTATGATTCTATGATTTGGTAGTTTTTTTGGCAGTTCATGTTATTGGAATTTATTATCGAACTGCTAAATCACTTTTAGTGCAAGGACATTTTGTTTCTTGATATCTATTTTAATTTTCCTTTATTATTCTATATTAAGGCTTGTGTATCATAGGATTTGATTCATTTCAGGATAAAGTGTGCTTCTTTGTCCGTTTTGAGTGTGTATGCTTAAAAATTCTGGATCAGTTACTTCATTGATGTTCATGTTGAAGTGCACCAATCACATTGCATTAACTGGAAGACGCTAATGTTGGTTCATCTGTTGAACATGTCGTAACTGAAGCTGGCAGCATCTGCCGGGGACTGACAGTCCTGCTGTTTTTTGATTATGTTTTGTTCATCAGTGAGGCACTGGTCGGGATCATCCTGTTCTGATTGCTGAGGGTGTCTACTGAATTTGCAATGTATTTGAGTGCCCGACTCCAAGCAGGATACCAAACTCCCCAGCCCTTGCTGTGAGATGAGGAGCTCTGTGACCGGGAGGCCCAGGGCTGAGCGCACACCTGTATTTCCATATATCTCCATACGTTGATATGCAGCCTCCAAAATGTTGATTTGGAGTTAATGCTCGCTTTGTGTCAACAAGAGGAGATGGGTGATACCCGCATCAGCGTGAAGTCTCAGTGGCACAGAGTAAGGCCTCACGAGAAAAACTCACATGCCACAATAGCGACTTCCTGACAGTCATCAGCACCTCTCAGAAGCTTTAGTGACACATTTTAGAGCTAATGTGCTTTTCTGCACTAAAAACAGACAAATACGTAAGTAGGCACACGCCTGGGCAGAGGCGCACGTCATATTTTGGGGAGCAGAGCCTCCTTCTCGGGTCCCCGTCACGCTGGGACCCTCCTGTCACGCCGGGGCCTCCCGCCCGGGACGGGCTCTGGCTGGCGCCGCGCGCGGG
>NW_010581219.1:134793-147162 GCF_000705375.1 Tinamus guttatus | reverse complement strand
CGCGGAGGCGCCGCCGCGGCCCCATTGTTCGGCCCCGCGGCCTTCGCTCTCTGTGCCGTTTTTCTCCTTAATAAATGCGCTTCTCTAGGATCGGGGTTTTCCTGACGGCCTGTTTTGTTTCCCGGGATGCAGCTGCCCTTTCGGCTCGGTCTCTCCGCCTTTCCCCGCGCTGCGATGCTCGAGGGAGCCCGTAGGCTCTGAGAAAAAGGCCGCGGAAGTTCCGCGGCGAGAGCGCGGTGCGGGTCCAGCTGCGCCTGAGCGCGCCTCGGGCTCTCCGAGTTTGTTCCTCGAATGGCGTTTGTGGAGGTTCTTGGGTGATCGGTCATGTGAAATGCGCTCCGATATCTGGAAAATCCTGGTGTTGGGCGAAGGTCTGTGCATTGCTGCAGTTCCCCCAGAGCTGCTAGCCAGATGTTTTGAGTTGACAGAGCGTTTTACTACTCGGTAGATGGTTTGAAACGTACCTATTAAACGTTACATTTCTGCCTGTACTTGTGAACTAGGTGAAAATATGGGCTGTCTCTTCTTAGGAAAGTATTGTATTTGCCAATTATAGAGGGAAGCCTAAAGAGCAGCCTTTCTATGCTGAAATAGTACTTGGTATCTTTCACTTGTATGTTACTCTTCTCAACTGAGCTTTTTGTTTTTAATGTGTTTTTGCCATCTTGTGCTGTACTCATTAGTGATGTCATGGCTTAGAAATATACAGATTGGTCTTATCTGTTAGTCATCTTTATCTTCAACTGGCCCATCATTTTTTTTTCTGTCAATGTAGCTAGTTTGCAGTATTTTATACTTACCTGGCATTTATCAAATATTTCATGATACTTTGGAGGCTGCGTTTACCAGGCTGTTTGCCTGAGTTGAATTTAGTGAACTGAATTTGCATAAAACATCCTAAAATTTTCCCTGCCACTCCATATGTATTTAGCAAGTCTTAAGAACTGCCAGACAGCCTTTAATATTAAAACCAGTAATTATCCTAGTGAAGATCCAGCAGGTGAGTCATTTAGCGAGACAACTCTAAGAATTCAGTTAACTTTTCTGTGTGATAAGTGCTAGCTAGATCAGCCCTGAAATTCCTCATTCCAGTTTGAAGTGGTTCTTGCCTTGACTGTTTAAAGCGAGCAGAGAGCTGTGTTTATGCGGCTGTGTGGGCTGCTTTTGGACTAGGAATACCTCAGTTTGCAGTTCTTTTGCTTTGAGTTTTGTATTTGCTTGAGCTCAGGGCAAGGATGGACACGTACTTTTCACTTCTCATCTAAATGGAAGCATCTGAAATCATCTTAAAATATGATGTTACATTTAACAGTTGCCTTTTATTTAAAGATACTCTGTCACATCATCTGCCTCCCCATGTGGATCCTCTCTTGAATGTAGGTGCTCTATTTTACTTTAAGCTTCTCAAGGCTCTGTGTAACTCTAGCCTTGCCTACTTGTCTCTCTGAGTCTTATCTCATCAGCCCTGCTTTATCTGCTGTGCTGGTGATAGACTTCAGCATCCAAGCTCCTCTTCTTTCTCTCATAGTCATCTTTACCACTCGCTGTGCTTTCCCTTCTTTGAACTTTTGCAACAAGACTAGCAACTTTTCCTGTCTCTTCTATGTCTTTCTATGAGATCCACTTCTGTAATGGTTTGTCTTGTCAAGACAGTTGAGTATTTGCTGAACAAACCAATCTGGCTTTGAACATGGAATTTATGTTGACATGATAGGATTTGATTGCATTTGTTTATCTATTTTGCACCCAAATGTTGCAAATAAATCTATAAGAAGGCTTGTAAAGAAGTGTCTGAAGACACTTGTATAATTTATAGCTTATGCACTTGGCAGGATGGCAAGTTTAACTTTATTTTCCAGAAAGACTCTAATTAGCCTATTATTTAAGAGAAGTTTAATACCTAGATATTAATATTCTAGGTATTAGAATACTAAACTTTTGATAATGTCAGCATATTAGCAGAAACAAAGCCAAGTCTGTAATTCTGGTCTTTAAAAATTTGGGATTGGATTTTGAAGTAATGATAATGGGGGACGTGTGCGCGCACCCCCCATGGCGGCACGGCTCCCTGAGCGCGCGGGGCGGCAGGGGGGATGGGGCCGGCCTCTTTCCAGCGGGTGCCACCAACAGAACTAGAGGAAATGGCTGGAGACTGAAACCAAAAGAAGGAACTTAAGGGAAAATTCATTAGCGGTGAGGGTGACAGAGCACTGGAACAGGCTGCCCAGAGAGGTTGTGGAGTCTCCTTCTCTGGAGATCTTCAAAACCCGCTTGGACGCAGTCCTGTGCCACGTGCTCTAGGTGACCCTGCGTGTGCAGGGGGGTTGGACTGGATGATCCCTAGAGGTCCTTTCCAAACTTAAGCGTTCTATGATTCTATGATTTGTACTTGGAAAAATCAAGAGAATGAAGCGATACTTCTCAGGCCAATATACTTAATCCGAAAAATATATTTTTTAACAGATATTTATTTCCCTTGGATTCTCTTCTTTCCTTTAACCATGTCTACTTTGGCTGTGATATTTGCATGCCATATAACTTTGCCGAGGCAAGTAATGTTTGTTGTATTTTATTGTTCTACTCTTTTAAAGGCAAACTGACAATGAAGGTAATGTGCATGCTTTGCAGAACTTTTTTTTTTCTTGTAGATATTTCATGTTTCTAATCTGAATAATTCTGTTTTGAGGGGAGACTGGGGTGGTAGGTGAACTGCTTAACATTGCATGGAAAGCTGAATCTTTTTAGAAAAGCTGTCCTAATTCTTGGTGTATAGTGATAAAACTAAATAAAATGCTGTGCTTTGATGGTTATCAAAATAGTCTTTGTTCTTTTTCATAATTAGAATTTGAGCACTTGAGTTTAACACTTTTTTTTATGAAAGAGCTATAGATTTTTTTGTAAATCTGTTTGCTGAGCTGTTGAAATATTTAGAAATATTGCAAGTATAACAAATACTGATTCCAGTACTCTTTAAAACTGTTATGCAATACAATTTACCTTCGTTGCCTGAAATTCTGGCAGCTAGATGATTTTTCAGCATGTAAAATGAGTATCAAATCATCTTACTCTGTGTGTGTATTTAGATAAGTTATTTATATGGTCATTAAAGATCATGTCACTTCTGATACTGACAAGTAGTGGTGGCCTTTGGCAAATGAACCTCTGTGCTTCATTATTGCTATAAAAATAGTCAGGAATACTGACTCACCTGTTAAAAAGAACTAAAGAACCATCTGTGGCTTGTTTACTCCCTTTCTCATTCCTGAAACTGTTTCTTTCTCTGCAGTTGTATTCCCGATGATCTTATTACTGTCCTTTATTTCCTAGTAGGGCACCTTTGCAGTCTTTGAGTATGTGTTTTAATGCAGAAAATGCATTGTGCTGTTCTATTTGGCCTGAGATTTTAAAAAAAATCTTTTTCAGTGAATTTGGGGGAGGAGTAGAAGGGGAAAGACTACGTTTCAGTGAAGTTTGGTGTTCACGTGTGACTCCCGTCAACCTCTAATTTTTGCAGGAAGGCAGATCGGTATCAGTGCTGTGAGGATGCAGGCTGCCAGATAGCTGTTAGGTAGGCAGGGGAAATTTCTTATCCCTCTGTCTGTTCTTTCCAACAAGGAAAGAACAGTGAATTATTCCTTCACTATGCCCCTTTTTCCTTCCTTCCTTTTCAAGATGTGGGAGAAAGTGTTCTATATGTGTGAGAGATAGCTATGTGGTTATTTTTCTGGTTATGACATACATACAGTATATAACATGCTAACAGTCACTCAGAACTTAATCTATATCAATGTTCGGTCTGTAAGAAAAACTTCTGCTCTTCTGATGTAATGATAGATGGCAAATACTTGGCTGCCATGCAGTGGGGAAAATCTTGAAGAATAGCCATAATAGTGAAGAAAATTATTCCTTTTAACCAGGGAGTGAGAACGTCCTCTGACAAGGACATGAAAGGACTAGGATATTCAAATGTGAAAAATGGTTTGACAGCATGTGGTGTGAGGATGTCGCAGGAATAATCTGTAAGATAAAAGTAGCAGCTCTTTGCCAAGGAGGATATTTAAGGCATGGTAGCAAACTGACAGCACATTAGAACAGATTTAACTTTCAATCCAAACTTATGCATTTTTTTCCCCTACTGCTACTTAGGTAGCAGGTTTGGATTAAAACTTTAAAAAACAATAGCCAAAAAAAAGGGGGGAAGAAGAAAAGAAGTAATAAGAATAAACTTAAATAATCTGTTCTGTACGTTAGTGTCTTTAACAAATATTTCCATAAAATTGGATCAGTGTTATATATTGCTCAGTGTAAGTATTAAATAATCCATATTTTTTCCCCTAATAACTAAAATATTTGAACTCTGTATGCATGGAAAACATATGGTTGAGTTAATAGATCCCAAACCATTTTTACTTCAGTTGAAGGAGGATAGCATGTGATATGTGTGATACGTGTGGTAGCGTTATCTGTTGGCTTCCCCAGCCACAAAATCAGTGTAATCTGCTGACCAAGTAATGAAATGGGTGCTCGGGGCATGTAGTTTGACAAGTAGTGCTTTCAGAATATGATTCCCCTTGAAGCTTACTTCAAAAATAGCTACTATAAAACTTCCGTGAAGCTTTTTTTCTACTTTATCTTTAACCTTTCCATTGACATCACTAACTTGCATCAATATACAGTCCAATGTGAAGTATTTTGTTTAAATGTGCAATGTGTTTTGCAAACAGTAGGCAACTCTGTTGATCTCAGTGTGTGCGCATGCTTTGTTTACATCAGAAAAATCATGTACTGATGTGGATCTTAACAAGGTCAAGACTTACTGTCAGTAATGGTAATAGCAATTTAGAATTTCACACATTAAGGGAAAGCATTAAAACAATTAGACCTGGGGAAAAAAATTCAATAACATGTTTGGTTTAGAGGGCGAGATGGAAATGTGTAGCAGAAATTATTTGGAAGCTCTTCCTTCAAGGAAGAGTCATTTTATATCTATAAAACAACAGCCAGTGCTATTGCCTTTATTGCTTCTATTCTGTCTCCCTTCATTTAAGAGTGACATTTGAACCCAATGCGGAACTTGCTGAAATGCTGGATTTACAGTTCTAAGGTGGTTTGGGTATATTTTCTTCACTACATGAATTGGTTTGAAACATTCTGACCAAATGAAAGTTTTTGAAAAAGTTCCCAATGGATCTGTGGCTCCATCTTCAGGATTGCCTCTCTCTTCCAGGCTTCTTTAGGACTTCACGACGCCCTGCAGTGGAACTGGAACCAGCACCTGAGTGTTTGTTACAGCTGGGGTGACTGGGGCTCTGGATATGTGGATTGGTCTTAGCTGAAGCCTCAGCCTTGCTGCTCGCCCTGGAGCTGCTACTCCTGGAACTGCTGCATTCCTGTTAGCCCTGGGGCTACCGGCTGGGGAAGCAGTGGGGCTTTCAGCAGAGCCTTCGTGTGGCTGGTGCACATGAATGTGTGCAAATGAGGTGGGGATCTTCCCGATCTTGAGAGCTTTGGAGCTCCTTCAGGTCTGTGGCAGCCAGGTCCTGCCTCTCAAAGCCTAGGCTGGCTGCCTCCCAGAGCCGGGGGATTCTGCCTGCAATGGTTGACTTGGGATAAAAACAAAGCAAACAAACAAAACAATAGGTTCTATGAATTGACGTGTTTCTGTTAAATTCTGGTATGCTGATTTTTTTTTTTAATTAAATTAACTGTCTGAATCTCTTGGATAATTTCTGCAGTATATATATTTTGTCACACACAAGGCATTCTTTTGAATACTTTTTCAGCAACATTTCAGTTAATTTGATCTTTTTGTTCAGTCTTTCACGATAATGTAACTGTAGTCTTCAAGGTTTGGGAAAGTGTCTGGTATAGCTCCCTCAGTCTTAACACGGTGTGACTGAATACTTCCCTTTGTTCCCTCTTTTGTTCCCCGTTCTTCCTACCCAAACAGGTATTTATTATCTCAACCTTATCAATTGCTGCTTGTCACCTTTGCTGAGAGGCGAATAGAAGTGATGCTTTCCTTTTATAGTCTACTTACTTGTTTGATGAAATTTTGCAGGATCTGGGGTTGGAAGTTCATGTACTAATACTGCTTTTTTTTTTTTTTTTCCCTCAGTTTTCTTCTCAGAAGTGCAGGCTGGGCAGTCATGATTTTTACAATTGAAATTCATACCTTGTATGAATTAATTTCTAGCTGTTCTGTAAGGAATATTGTATTTCACAAGCACTTACTGTCTAAAAATTTCTGGACTTGAGCCACTTTTTAAGCTAGCATTAGTTAACAGTCCAGGTCTCCCTACAATTAATCCATCAGCAGTTTAAGCCCAAAGACTGATTGCAGTAGTTGAGGTGTTTTGTGTTACAGGATGCTAATCTCAGACATGAAGCAGGATTAATGTGTTTTAAGTCCATAACTTTTTTAATAGTCACTCCTGAATCTGGAAAAACTCTTCTTAAAGGTGTGGTTCTAGGTCAGTTTAAATTCACCTAGGTTCAGGCTGCCACCATCCCACTGCTCTGCTTGTGCTTCACTTGGCTGCTCAGCTGCCTCAGGATCTGTGTTGAATAAAAATCTAATCGTTCCCCTTTTTGAGGATTAGCTCTTTTGTCGGTCGTTTCCCTGAATCAGCTCTCCACATGATTGCATAAATGCCAGTGCTGGTGTGACATGGGCTGGGATCATGTGCAGGGGCTTAGGAGAATGGGATTGTGGCACACCAGGCTTGGCACCAGCCGAAGTTACTGTGGAATGTTGCTCTGCGATGCTGGAGAACTGAGTCGTGTTGTTGTGACATTAATAAGTGGCTGGATTACTCTGTGTACACGCTAGTCTACCTCAGTGTTACCTAAATCTTGCAGCCTTATGTACAGGGATGGATGAAACTGTTGTTACAAGTCGGGTGTTTTTCAAAGTATCAACCGGATGGTTATTACAGTCCCATCTAATTATACTATTGGCATATCCTAGTTATGCTTGAATAATTTTATATTTAATTTCATATTAATAGAGGATGTTTCTCTTGGCTTACTTTATATTTGCCAGTATGCATTCAAAAAAAAAAGAAAGAAAGAAAAAGGAAAGGAAAAAAATATTGCCAGTTATATTGTGTCGTATTCTTTACGAACTGCTGCATCAAGATGAGCTTTGGCCCTCACGTAAAGCTATTATTTCTGTTGGATAAAAATCCACTTCTGATAACTTGTCTCATGTAACAAAATATCACTAGTTTCTTTCTCTCTGTTCTTAATGTGCTTATTTGCTTTTTGAGCTGTTCCTGGCTCTGTTTAGCTTTCTCAAGAGGCTGAACCACTTTCTTTGGGGTAGAAGGTAGTGAAGCCTCTTTCTACCAATGTTTGGTAGAGATTAGTGTAGCGGTAGCTCTGATGGTTTAGTTTTAAGATGGTTATGTCCATGTACAGCATAACTGAAATTGCAAGTCTTAATTGTAAGTTTGACGGATATATTGGTTTGGGGCGTACATGGACATAACCATCTTAAAACTAAAGTAAGTTTGACGGATGTATTGGTTTGGGGTTAAAGCCAGTTTGAAAAAGTTCGACTTCCTTTCAGAGCAAGGAATCATGCAAGAATCGTGCAAATATTGAGTCAGGCACGACCTCACTCACCTCAACAGGCTGGGCTGACACGTGACACATGACTGGAGCCTCAAAATGCCAGTTGTGTAATTATAGAACTGTTAATCAGCTTTCTCTTCAAATAAAAAGATCAGTTAATCTACAAGAGTGAGTTAATGAAGCTTTAAATGTTGAAGTATTACCTGCTTCTCCTGTATTCCCTGAGTGTGGTATTGTCCAAACTGTAATTTCCAGAATTCCATTAAACAGCAAATTTAATAGAGCTTCTTTATGAAAGTGTTAAATGGTGTGTGGTCAAGGGTGACCTTCTGGTCGAGATTGTGAAGGAGGGAGTGATCGATCTGGAAGGAATTCCTGCTCGTGGTAGTAATCTTGTACCCCTGGGAAAAGAGTAGGGAGCCAGTGATACTACAGCTGAAAAATATTCCAGACAGCTTTCTAGGAAACAGGTCTGACATTGCAGTGCCAGCGCCTCTGGAGGCCGAGCTGCTGGGAAGCCTATTTCCATTCACACGCTGAGGTTTACTGACCCCTTCTGTGTCCTGCAGCAAGTGCTCATGGCCTGGGGCAGCTCAGCTAGCCCCTGGGGCAGCTCTGCTAGCCCCTGCACTGCCTGTGTGAGGGGCAGTGAACAACCATGCGGAAGCTGGGACGGACACCAGCCTCCCAAACCGGCTGTGCGGTCAGAGGCGCCGAAACGCAGACGTGTCCCCTTCGCTAACCTTCGTCCCTTTAGGTTGCACCAACTTCAAACGTTTTTGATGGGGATTTGTGCCTTTGCTTCATTAAGCAATTGATCTCACTTATTCTTGGATTCTTTTATAAAAACCTTATGCAGAAAAATCCTTTTAAGTTTTCCAGCTGTATGAAAAATGCAGCTTGTACATGTGCTGTTCTCATTGCAAATTAGGCATTCCATCTTTACCTAGCTTTCTTTGCAGGGTCTGGGGTTCTTTAACTGTTAAATTCTTTGTAATTGTTTGAATGAAACTGTGTGGTCAATTATGTTGCTTTATGGGGAGAGAGAGAGGACAGAAACACTTATCACCTTGTGCTAGTTTGTGCCTCCAGTTAGTGTGACAGGTGAATGTCTTGCAGTGATGAAAGCTGCTGCTCATCAAGTTATTGTTTGAGTGTGTTGATCTAGTCATAGCTGGTGCTCTATGGGCCACCAGAAGAAATATTTGGTACTACGATAACATCTGCCAGGTAGCAGAACATGTGCTAAATCTTGGGCTGAGTGTGTTTTGTCCATGTGTGTGTTTCTGTTTTTTTAAACTAGTGTAGATAACATGCAAGGTTTTTTTATATACCTTCAGAAAAGTCATATTTTCAGCCTGTGAAAAATATTTGAGGATGATACACATGCGTTCAGACAATCTGTAGAATGCAGTAGAATACAGGCAGAGCTTGCAGAGAGCTATGAGGAGAATTCACAGGAGTTAATTTAGGCAATGAGTCTCCCTAGGCACCCTTGTTGGAGAGGGAGTCTGAGCAGCTATTTCCTCTTGAATTTTTGCTTAATTCTCAGCAAAGAAGCTAGAAAAGTTAGCACTGCTAAGATGAAGTGAGTCTCTTGAGTATAACTCGTAGATTTTTTTTTTTTTTTTTTTTTTTAGTGTTCTGGATATATTTATAAAGATCTGCATGTAGGACGAGGAATCTTATGTGAATAATTAACATATTAATAGCTGGATTTTAATTATACCGTGATTTAGAAAAAGAACTGTCTTCACTGCCCCATGAGAGTGGATGTTATTCTCAAACCCAGGGAATCTGCTTGCCTAATATGTGACCCTGGGCTTTTTGCCTGTGACCCTTTTTGCTTCATTGGCAGCTCTCTGAAATAAAGAAACATTGCTTTAACTTCCTTTTTTTTTTTTTTTTTTTTTCCTCTTTCCTGAACATCAGGATACAGTTGCTTTAAAAATAATACATTTTTATGTGACAAGTCTCTTATTTTTTGGTTTCTAGAAGAAGGTTGCTGGGGGCGATTACTTTGATACGTTTTGACAGTATCCTTACACTGCCTCTTGTGTTGTGGGGTTTCACTGGAAGTAGGTAGGTACACTGGAAAAAGTAATAAATAAGATTAATTTACATGAATAATATTGTAATCTCTCAATGTCATAGAAATTGCTTCTTTTTCAGAAGTTGTTAAATAATATATTTAGGAACGTTATTATTTAGGCTTGTGGTATTTAGTGTGGTTACTTTGCAGGTAGATCAGCTTTTGGTAACCTGCGGTTCGGTATCAAGGTTTGGTGGGAGAGCTGGAATTTGCTGTTTCTTCCTGCTTAAGTAGACGATAGCTGTATTTCCGTGCAATTATCAAAAAAAAAATGTTGTCCCCACAAACGATTCTGCTTTTCAGCTGCTAATGCTTCACTTGGCAAATCAGAGCATTCAAGTCCATAGAAGTGCTTGATAAGAGTTTTGTATTTCCTTTTGATACCTAGCTTGAGGGCTCACGCTTGCAGAGCAGCCGCATAAGACCAGGATAAGAGAAATCAAAACAAGTTGTCTTATTTACCTCCCTATTAGAGGTATCCAACTCTAGATTTAAATCAGTAGTTAAGAATTGGGGTGTCTATGATTGTATTTTAGTTTGCAATTCTGTGCACACATGAAGGATGGTGTGATAGAAAATCTTGTGGTATTTTTGTAAACAGTATGGTAAAACAGAACACTTCTAACAGCCTCAATGGTAGCTTAGAGATGGAATGAATGACTTTCAGGTCTTACTGCGTGTACAGGGGATTGGACTAGATGTGTCTAGAGGTCCCTTCCAACCTTAAGGATTCTACGATTCTATGCAAAACACTATCTTGTCTAGCTTGTCTTTACAATTATAGGAGCACTAAGATTACTGGTGCTCCTGGTGTCCTTTGTGAATACAGGAAGATCCCGTGAACAGTCAGATGCTCTTGAACTTGCACATGCAGAAGTACAGATGAGGAGTGTGAGACACTGTTTGCAACATCTCTTAAGAGCTCTGGTCGTTGTGGTGCATTGACTAAAACAGCAATTTTTCCCATTGCTGTGAGCCGGTAGTGGGAACATTTGTGTGTGTGCAAATGTGTATGGGAAGGCCAAGAGTAGGAGTTAAGGCAGTAACCTCCACAGTAAGGTTCTTGCGAATTAAGTGCCAGATTTCTTTTCAAGTGATTCTTTACATATTTGCTAACGGGGCTCTTTAAGCATTTTTAGTTTGGTTAATTTAAAAAAAAGTTCTCCCTGATGCTGCCTAAAGACAAGTTGTTTGAAACTTCACAGTCCTTAGCTGTGTTCAGGCACTGTCACCTATTTCAGATGCCCACTCGTGTTCTCTTATTCTCCCCTTCTTGCCTCTGCCATTTACTTAAATATTACTGATCTGTGATAACTTAAAAGTGCGTGTAAGCCTTTCTATTTTTCAGATATTCAGAGGGTTGTCCTATTCTAACTATGTGAAGCATCCTGCAGTGATAATAAGTTTCCATTACTCTAATGAGTTAATAATAGCCTACTTAGGTTGTCAGGCACCAAAATCCTCACTGTAATGATAGAGTAGTCCCTTTCTTCATGTGACATAAAAATAAATCAGATCTCTAAATGAAGCAGGTTAAAAAGTGGTAGAGCAGGACAAACAACTTAAGACTCTTCCAATTTGATTTTTGTAGTTCTAATGTGCTTCAGCATAATGCATTAATCAGTTGTACTTCATGAGCAAGAAAGGGAGGACCTTATTTAAATTTGCGGACATACAAAGCTCCAATATGTTCTTCACACTAGGTAAAGTGAACTTGTAACTTGTGTGCTGGTTATGCATAATAAATTTCAGAATTGAGATTTTTATGTATATATAGAGAGAGAATTAGAAACAGTTTGAGGATCTGATAACTTATTTGGCTAGTGAACAGGAGCCTGCTTCTACTCTGTTTTCCTGAGGTGGCCACCACTAACTCCTTTTTTCATACCTGTAATCCGTACCCCTTATGTCATGGGGGAAGGATTGGAAGTTGCTTGGGAAACAGAGCCAACACATCCAGGCACCATGAACTGTTCTTCCCATGGTAGCTCACCTCGAGCCTCATTCCTTCTGAAAATGAAGGAGTTTATAGAGTTGTGTGCTCCTGTACCCTGTGTGCTTTATGTGAGGTGAGCCAGTACTTCCCAGGCGTCTGCAAGTGTCTGGACCGGAGGAATTCCTTCACGTGCAGCGGATGTGGTGAGCTGTGAAGCGCGGGCTCCTCCGGACGCGCTGGGCCTATCACAGTGCGTGCTGGGGAGAGGAGCAGAGCGCAGCGGGGCGGGCGGCCGTCTGCCCTCGCCGCTCGCCCCAAGCCCCGGCACCCTTCCCGTGAGGGAATGTGAAGGTTTGCAGTCAACAGTAACACTAAAATGACTGTGGGTTGCAGATAAATAACCGATGTTGAGGGGGATGAGGATGTAGATTATATGACTCCCTCGCCATAGACAAGGAAAGAAAAGTAGACTGTGTTACAAATAGAAGGGTGATTTGGGGTTGGTTTCAACTGGTGGCTGGACTTCGTTAAAAATGGGTTTCGAACACGGGATTTTAGCAAAAACAAGCAATGTCTGTATGGCAGGTGGCTTGAAAACATCCCTGTCTGTTTTGGTGATGTGATGGGTTGTTGGTGTCTTTGCTTTAGTCTCTCATTTTAATGAACTGCGAATTGGGCTTAAATCTGAAAAAGCTGTCTGAAAAGCTGTGGCTGGTGTTTTCTCACCGTGATTACCATGTGTTCCCTTTCTGTCCTTTTTTTT
>NW_010581219.1:99432-130157 GCF_000705375.1 Tinamus guttatus | reverse complement strand
ATGCTGTAAACTAGTTTTCCTTGTTCCCAGCTTTGATCACCACTTAATAAGCAATATTTCATGGAGCAACTGATGCGATTACTTGTGGTTTATAATACTCCAGGCTTTGCTGTCTGTCACGTTAGGCCTGTGATGGCTTGCTTCAAGATGTGCTAACCAAAATATTTTAATTACTCCTCTCTATCTTATCGTCTTCACGATAACAAGCTTAAACCACTGCGGTGTTGGCTAGCCCCTAGATGCTTATTCCTATAAAAATAAAAGGATTGCATGTTTTTTTTTTTAAAATATATGCAATGTCATTGCGTTGTGTTCACATATATACACTTATCTAATAACCCATGTCTTTCTTGCAAGGCTGTCCTTTCCTTGCCTAGAGCGCACCCTTTGTTTTTAAGGGGTTAGAGATAGAGAGAGGTCAACAGTGGCCATGGCTACCCATTCCACGTGGTTAAAATACAAATTTAAATGTGCAACATGGTTTGGCGCTTGTTCTGTTGTGTCCCCCGAGTCATGCTCTGTGGGGATTGTGTAGCAGCTTTCTCCTATCTTTCCTTTTCCACTCCTGGGGAATGGGAGGCTGCCCCGTCCCCTTCTCCCAGCAGAGCCTGGTGCCTCTGAGTGGAAGGCCACCAGCTAGAGCACAGTTGGGAACTGGCTTGGCACATTCACAACCAGACTTTAGAAGGACAAAATATTGGCAGGAGGTCAGGAGGAATAACGTGGGAAAGATCTGTTGGATATGAGGAAGCTTTGAAAGAGGGCAGGCAGTTGAGGACCAGTTTTCCAGGGGGCTTCGTTACAAGCAGACCTGTTACCAGTTCATGTAATGATTTCTCTGTATTATCCTAAAGTGATCTTGACATTGCAGTGGTGAAGGACCAGATGCCTTTACTGAATCTTCTGTTATAACAGGTCTAACAATCTTTGATTCATAGTTCTCACACTGAACTGTTACAGGTATCCATTAATAATATACATCAGTCTCTTTTTTTTTTCCTCCTTAGAAAAAATAAGGAACTTTCTAACAATCTTTGATTCATAGTTCTCATACTGAACTGTTACAGGTATCCATTAATGATATACATCAGTCTCTTTTTTTCCTCCTTAGAAAGAATAAGGAACTTAAAAAAAAATCTAAATGGGGAATGTAATTTTAAAGGAGAACATGCTATTAGCAAAGAAGAAATCTTGATGCAATCCTAATAAGGATTACAACTGATGTGGCATAAGGTGCAGATCAACCTACAAAGTTTCTTCCTGTTCTGAATTACTAAAAATCACATCCGAGTTCCTTTCCTGGTGTGGTGCTGGAAGCTGACACAGGCATCAGGCATCTCACATGTTTAGCAAGTAACTCTGAGATTATCTCAGAGTTACTGTAACTCTCAATGTTGCGTATGAATTAAAGCGACCCAATGAGTTAGTGTCCAGCTATTAAAATAGGCAAATATGTGATGAAGAAAGCGTCTTCGGTTGTAAGTTTCAGGAAATGTTTTGAGGTTAAGCTCAAAACACCTTTTGGAATGATGCTCGTGACATTTGCTTACTGAGATGAGAAGCTTTCTCCTTGAGAACAAAGCTTGTCCAGATTCATGGCCCCTAGAGAAGACTGACATTGCCATTATTTAGATGACTTTTTAAACCTGCATTATTATTTTTTTTAACTTTATTAAAAAGGTAGATGAAAGTACTCTTACTTGAGTGTATAGTGAGGTGACTGGCTTTTTAATTCACTCCGTTTTTTCTTTGACAGTTTATCTAAACAGCGTATTTTGCGTTTTTATACATCTTTATTTGGCTACTACAAGAGATATTAATACCATTTAATTGTTAACTTTGAAAATTACTACTTTAGACTCTAAGGGATTTATATATTGCAGTAAGTGGCATTTGTTAAAGAAATTGGTTAATATGGTCTTGGTTATCTCAAGGTTTAGGCAAGCAGTGTTAGATGTCATTAGAGGCTGATACATGATTTTGTTTTGTGGAGAATGCAGCGCATATAAAGATAATATAACTTGTGTTTTATAATACTATTCACTTTTTTCTTTTTTTTTTCAGTCCCAGAAATCCTGGATAGAAAATACTTTCACCAAGAGGGAGTGCGTATATATTATACCAAGTTCAAAAGACCCCCACAGGTAAGCTAGAAATAGTGTGAGAAATCCCTGTTACCTTTTAAATTGAGAGAGTATGAGAGAGTAGTGGAACACTATTCAATCCATAGCAAAATACTGTGTTTAATTGCCCTTTCTGTCTGGGCAGTCTCACTCTGTCTCTTAGATTTATTTGTCCTTTTTATGTAAGTTTTTTTTTCTTCTTATGCAACCTTGGCATTGCAGAAACCTTTCGATAGGTGTTGGCCTACTCTTTGCTGCTTTTAGTGGTGTGTCACTGGAGTCTCTGCAGTGGGTGTTCTCTGTGTATTTCTGTTAATTTTCTTTTTTCTTGTGCGGAGTTCTGAAAAATCAGAAAGTCCCATAGAGAAAGTCCCATAGAATTGTTTGGTCTTTATATAGATTTGAAGAACAACAATGCTAGTGTAATAGTGATGTGTAAAAGTAAAGCTAATAGTGGTGTAAGAAAGGATGAGAGATTCATAGAAAGGAGCAGGAAAAGGAATATTCTGAAAGGAGTGAGACTAATAATAGATACAAAGCAAAGGATGAACAAAGCTCTACTTCCAGGGAAGATAAAAAGGAAGCATTTTGATAAGTGTTTTTGCTTTGCTTATCATTAAGATCTGCAAGAAACAGTGAGAGTAAAAAATGAGGAAATGGGATTTTAGAGAGGAGGTGGAAACTAAGGAAGAGATTTTAGCTGAGAGATTCTAAATCTCTTTGAACACTTTTATACTGAACTAGATATGTGCTACTAAAGATCAAGTGAACTTAATGATAGCTGTAGCATTTATTTCTTCTAGAATTTAGTCTTACTTGTAGAATTTACCTTTGGTAAATATCATAGGTGAAATTTAAGAATTCCTACAATGAATTAACTTGGTGTTCATAGCCATAGGATCTAGATCACTGATGTGAAATAAAAAAAACACATTGAAAACAGTTTTGAATTTTGTGTTTTAAGACTGTTTTGTCTACCTCAAAATACCAAAGTTATTGACACTGTAGCTTTTTCTTCTTTTTATCCCAAGATATATATTTTTTTCTTTTTTTTCTTTTAGGAACTTATTTTCGGGTGGAATAGAAGGAACAAAGCAAACCCTTTAGAGTTTTTAAGTTATTTTGAATTATTCATCACATGCCTTAAAACTGTGTGACCTGAGGAAGCTTTTAGAATTTATGGCTGTGATTGTAGCACATGGAAAATTTGCAAATGTAAATGAAGTAATTAGGAAGCTGTTAAAATTTCCAGACCTTTTTCAAAAGAACAAAATGGTCTTCAACATTTGTCTTTTCAGTTTAACCCATGTGTAGCATAAAAGGGAATTTACACCTTCCCCATCAGATTTTTTTTCTATCAGTTTCGAAGAATCATATATTGCTGTACCCAAATTATGTGTAACTGATTCAGATGTAGACAAAATCCAAGATGTCATATGTAGGCAATATTTTTTTTTTTTAAAAAAAAATAAATAAATACTTTTTTGGTATTTGTTTTTGCAAGAATTAGTTAAATAATTTGCCAGAATTAGTTAAACAAAAAATTAACAATAGAATATAATATTCAAGGATAAAAATAAGCAATTGTTTATGCTTGGAGTTTGAAAAAAGTTTGAAATTAGTGTGTAATTTCTGCAATTTTATCTGTGTATATTTCACTTGTATGCTAGTGAGTGGTTAACACTGCTTTGAAAACTGTAGGAAATGGTGATATAAGCTTAATTATTCTTTTAACTTTATTAAAACAATTAGCAGGAAAACAAGGTACATACTTAAGATAGAAAAGGTTAGAAATTGAAAGTTTTTTATATAATAAAATAACTGTGTAAAACTATATAAAGTTTACTCAGACATCTTTTTTCCCTCCTCCCATGCAATTTAGCACTGATCAAATAACACCATTCCCACACGTACAGTTCAGCTGGGTTTACATACGAGGTATCAGTTTGCACATGTGAAGTGGTGTGACTTTCTTCCTGTTAACACTTAAACTTGAGTTAACCTGTGTTAAATGATATTTCTTACAGATGCCTTCCAGGATGTCAAATTTGTCAGCAGCTTGTCAGGTAAGTGTTCTTTTAGTTCTTCATTATTTTTAGTGTTTTTTTTTTTCTTTCTTTCCATTAAATATAGACTTTCATAATGGAGTTCTAAAAAGTTTTCAACATGAAATGTTAGAAGATTATTTTTTTAAAAAAGGGAACCATTTGCAATACGTATATTGCTTATTTATAAATATGACACAAAGTACTTGGACACAAAATATTGATTTTTTTTTTTCTGGCCTCTTATTCTGGCCTATAACTTTCTTTGTCAGTAAACTTGAATATTTTGCATAATTATGTGTCTTACTGTTTATCCTTGTTTCGAATACTTATGGCAACAAGGCTTCTTGTAGGGAATAGGTTTATATGGTATTTAGAAACTTTACCTTAAATCTGTTCCGTCTCTCTTATAGATAAAATAATTTTTCTCACTACCCTTCTGATGTTTGTATTCATTCAAGTATTCTAAATGATGTGCTGTGTTGCAGGTGCTGTTGCGGCCGCTTGGTCAGGCAACATGCCTGTTTTACTGCGAGTCTTGCTATGAAATACTCCGATGTGAAGCTGGGTGAAAACTGTAATAATCAGGAAACAGAAGAATGGTCAGTGGAAAAGCATACAGAACAGACTCCTACCGATGCTTATGGTGTCATCAACTTTCAAGGCGGCTCTCATTCTTACAGGGCTAAGGTATTTATGATGCTTTTTTTTTTTTCTAAATACCTTAATAAAGGTGGTGGATGAAATTAAAAAAAAAATCGAATTTAGAAATAATCCAATATTTTCAAAAACTCATTTTTCTAGGATACTGTGTCAGCAAAATGAAATAACATTTTATTTCTATAGCTTTTTCCTCTTTCTAAAACTTATTTTCCTAACTCTTAACTATTAACTATGTCTCTGCCCAAGTTTTGGGGCACGATGTAAACTTGTCCGTTTATTGGATCTACTATGCTACATGGAAATAAGTCAAATTTTCTGTAGCGAGGCTTAGGAAAAACAAATTTTCCTAAAATGTGTTCTGGCTGTTCCTTTTCCTTGCTGATTGTGTGATGGTTCTTAGAAGAACCATCTGAGAACCTTTTAACTCAACCTTTTTTCTTTTGTCTTCAGTATGTGCGATTGTCATATGACACTAAGCCTGAAGCTATTCTGCAGCTTATGCTTAAAGAATGGCAGATGGAGTTGCCGAAGCTTGTTATATCTGTACACGGGGGCATGCAGAAATTCGAACTTCACCCACGCATCAAGCAGTTGCTTGGCAAAGGTCTTATTAAAGCTGCAGTAACAACAGGAGCCTGGATTATAACTGGAGGAGTTAACACAGGTAAGAAAAGCACAAATGAATGTGCGTAGTTAACTGGATTATGGTTTATAAAAGCCCAAAGATTTAATAGATGCCTAGCTGTATCTTAAAGCCAAGTGTTTTTTCAAGTTTTAGTTTGGTCAAGTAAACATAAAATGTTTTATTATACTTGAACATACATAGCTTGAAATAGGCTATTCTCTTGTCTCTCTAGGACAAACAACACAATGGTTTTCAAACTGTGGGAGGAAAAACTTCCATTTCTTATTGCTTTATTTGTGATTAAAGCAAGTGCAATAAATGCTGGAAGCTGTTAACATAGTTCTCTCTAGACTAATACTTACTTTGTAGCATTACTAATATATGGTCATGTGTCTCCCAGTAGTTATCAGGCTTCTTAACAGGCCAAACCAATAGAAGAGGTCTGTTTCTTAAAGTTATTGTTTAATAAGGCATGGTATTTAATTTAATGGTTTTGTTTTTGTGCACAAACAGGTGTTGCGAAACATGTTGGTGATGCTCTCAGAGAACATGCTTCCAGATCATCTCGGAAGATTTGCACTATTGGGATTGCTCCATGGGGAGTAATTGAAAACAGAAACGACCTTGTTGGAAGAGATGTAAGGATAATCTAATTGAAATAATTATCTATGTGACTTTTTGTCAGATTTGCTTAAGCGTGTTTTTTCACTGTCTTTGCAACATTGTAATGCTTGCTTTACCATGGAGATACACTGACATCTATGACTTAGGAAAGATCATTAGGGTAAACAAGTTGCAAAATGTAAATGCAGCAGAGGAGGACCTTGTTCTTAACTTTGTGGGTGCTTTTTTTTCTTTTATTTTTCTTCCTTGTCTGCCTATTAGCATTAGTGGATTGTATTGCAAAAATGCTCAAGTTTTATGGAGAATTTGCATTTACAGAGGATAGTAAACTGAAATTTTTTGATGCTGAGTCTTCCAGGCTAATATTGCCAGAACAATCGTGAGTTTTCTGTGTGTACGGACACATTTTCAATAGTCCTTTTCTTTATTATCCTCCAGAACTCGCTTATTTTGTGATAGTTACTTGTTTCCCTGCACAAAGTTATGTAGCTAGCTGCAGCTGTTGGTGTATCCTCAAACAAGGCATACTTGCATGTGTTAGTGTTTGTTGTTTTCCCTCTAATTGTCGTATCTAGACAAACAGCTAGGTTTCACAAAGAATTTCAATCTTTAAATTAAAACATATTTTTGTGTGCTTGTACTTAGGTGGTTGCTCCATATCAAACCTTGCTAAACCCACTAAGTAAGCTAAATGTCTTAAATAATCTCCATTCCCATTTCATTCTGGTGGATGATGGAACAGTCGGAAAATATGGAGCGGAAGTTAAATTACGGAGAGAACTGGAAAAAACTATAAATTTGCAACGGATCCATGCAAGTAAGTAACCATGATGACCAAAGACTGACCAAAGTTACTGTGCCTTACTGAATGTTTATGTCAAACTTTCAAATGAGAAATTTTAAAAAAAAATCAAAAAACAACAAAAAAGAGAGTTTCTTACATGTTTTAACCTGACTTCTTTCAACCTGACCGTTTTGCACATCATTTCAGCCACCGCTTTAGACCTTAGGAGTTGCTGAAAGACTTGGGATTTCTCTGAAACCTGAGAGGAAAGTTCCTCATTTGAACAGAGCTCGTAATTTTGCTTTGATAAAGCAGATATACCTCACTTAAATTATCAGCATATACTTAAGCTTTACCAATCCGATTGATTTTGACAGTGTTCAATTGCAGTCCCATGTAGAGAAATTGAGTTTGTAAAAGATCAGCTGTGTGAGGAGGAAGTAGCTTTGGGTAGTATTTTCCCAGCTATGGATCACTTCATGTGTGGGGAAGATGTTTTCTGAGACTTCTTCCATTATATTCCCTGTTAGCAGGGTTTCCATGTTACCTGTGTTTGAATCATGTACATTTTCTGTTTTTTGGAAATCACTGGTGGGCGGGAGGGGAAAGAGGGTTATCTTAAAAAATAAAATAAAATAAATCACTATTCTGCAGTAGCTTGGGAGTGTTTCTGGAAAGAATCTCTTTTGTTTTGTGTGTTCTATTTATCTGGCTGCTTTGCAATGCAATTTTTCCCTAGAACGGTTTTGAAACTGCATTAACAGTAGTAAAAATGTTTCCTGAACGGCATTTAACTTTCATCCAGTAGAATAGGCATGCTTAGTCCCTTTAAAAAATAAGTGAATAAATAAAAGTGAATCCTAGCAGTGCATATGCCCCTCCTACCTTGCTTCCTTGAATTGTTTTTAGCTGGCAAAGGTGTATGCAATTGTTGCAAACATCCACAAATAGATCACTACTTCATCATCAGTTCTGCAAGAAATCCCAGTTGCATTTATCCAGTGGAGGATTCTTGACTTCACATACATCTTGCACCTGTGTTTGACTTGTTCACAACAAGTTCTGAGTGTTTTTTTTTTTCTCTCACTATATGATCTAGCTAAATAAATATAAATAGCTTCAAGTAAGTTGAAGTGCCAGATAGTTTGAAATACATTATATTTTTCATTTTAGATATGTGAAATGTCTACCGTCATTATTGCGTTTACAAAGACAAAATAATGACAATAATATTTAACGCCCCTCCTGTAACTTTGCCACTAAAAATTTCTTTTGCAAGACCTGATTAAATGCTTAATGCTTTTTGCTTCTGTTTTCATTTATACTGACAAAGGTTTTAAAAAATGTTTTGAAGTAGGGGTTTGTTTTCAACTTCGTAGGAATTGGCCAAGGTGTTCCTGTGGTAGCGCTGGTATTTGAAGGTGGACCCAATGTCATACTGACGGTTTTAGACTTCCTTCAAGAAAGTCCTCCCGTGCCGGTGGTAGTTTGTGAAGGGACTGGTAGAGCTGCAGACATACTGGCCTATGTTCACAAGCAAACGGAGGAGGGAGGGTAAGTCATAGTACTTGTAGTCAAGCTATGAGTTATACAGCGATCTCTTTTGAGAGTATTCCTTTGATGAAGATGTGCCAGAACTTTAGCCATGGAAACATAAAAGCTAAAAGTAGAATTTAGTCGTGCATGTGGTCATGTTTGCTAGGTTGGATATGAAGAATTGCTAAAGACTGGGATTTCTTTCTAGTTCTGGGTTCCTCCCACGTGCCATCTACAGAACTCGGTGCAACTGGCAGGTTGCTTTAGCAATACTTATAAAAGGAGAGCAAGAGCAAATACACTTATAAGCTAAGTTAAGGGGAAACGTTGCACATGTTAATTCACTACTCTGAGCTGTGTTATGCTGTTTTAACTAGAGCACCCAACTATCAATTTAAATGCTCTCAGTCTGCTTTGTCTCCAGATGTAAACTAAGCAGCAGTAACCTGCTAACTGACGAACGTGACTGTTTTTTTAGTATCTGAAATAGTGTTTTGCTCAACAGAACTCAGAACTGGCCAGATCTTCCAGAGATATGAGAATAACATATTCTGAATACGTTACTGGATTATTTGAAAATATCACTCGATTGAATGGAAATACTGCTTCTATGTATTTAGGTGTTGCATGGTAGTAGCTTGCAGGAGAAGGAACAGTATTTATATTGTTTCTTCTGCATACTGTTAAAATTTAAATTTATATCAACTTCTGTGCAGAGAACAGTGTGGTTTCCTGCTGGTCCGCTGTCCTTAGTAGCTTCTTGTTAGTTGTCAGATGTGCTTATTTTCTTAAATATGTTGGGTACTAGCTGCATGGACTGCCTCAGATCCAGGAGGAGAAGATAAATAGGGTGTTAGACAGCTTTCTGCATTGAGAGTGACATCAGATGAGGGTCTTGCTTAGAGGAGTGAATACTTACCTGAGAATATGTCAGAACTGAGTTTGAGGGAGGTTGAATTACTTCTAGGCAGCAGTAGCTGCAAGTCTTTAGATTAAGCAACCTATACTTCTTTATAATAGTTAGCCAAGCTTTGTCCCTGAAACAATTACAAGCTTATAAATGGCAGGACTGTAGATGGTATGTTCAGACTAATTAAATATGTAACCGTTCTAGCTGTTCATTTGTAACAATTAGTGTTTCTCTGTTCGTTATAATCTCAGGAATGTTCCTGAAGGTGCAGAGTCTGAAATAATTTCAACCATCAAAAAGACATTTAATTTTGGTCAAAGTGAAGCGGTTCATCTGTTTCAGACATTGTTGGAATGCATGAAAAAAAAAGAGCTTGTAAGTAGATATCACTGTAGAAAATCTCTCTATAAGGTACATGCATCTGTGTATCTAAAATGTAATTCAATGTTTTCTTTGATTAAGATCTTAAATCTTTTCTGGCCATAATGTATCTTTTCAAACACAGAAGATAGCCAAATCCAGGGTTTTTCTTGTATGCTTTATCTCTTTTTGCCAAGAAAGACTTAATTCTTGTGATTGCTCCTGGTAAATGGAGTTTCCTCCTTGTTTCTAATCCTATTTGTTTTCAACTGATAAAATTCTGTTTTGTGTATAGTTGTTGTATATTCTGTTTTGTGCATAGTAATGTATGTATTTTGTGTGTGGATTACTTTCTTGATTTTGTTTTATTTTTCAAAGCTCCTATTTAGGTGTTTTGCTTTGTCTTTTAGTTATTAGTATACAAATGAAGGACTGCTACTGTTGAATGCTTGAAGTTAAAGCACTTAATAGAGTCTAAACTATTTATATATAACTTATATAGCCTTAATTCAGTTACTGGTGTCCCTCATGGAAACCTTTTATGGAGGCCTTATTATGCTGTTCCAACTTTTTAAATGGGCATCTTCAGTTAAACAGGTTTGCTAGCAGGTTAATCTTTTAAACTAGAATGAAGTGGGAAGGTAAATAGAACGCTATGTGGTAACTGATAGGCAGATGGTGATAGCCAGTAGGAAATTCTCATCATAGTGAGAGAAAAGACTCAGAGGAGTGTAAAGGACTTTTGCATTGCTTTCCCTTTTCCACTTAGGAGGACTTTTTAAAGAATACACTGAAGGTAAAAGTTATTTAGAGGGTAGGTTTAATATACATTGAAGATTTTTCAATGTTATTTCCGTTCCTAATATAAAAGACTGGGGCTAGTAAGCTTTGTCCAATAGAATAGCAAGAATGTGTTTGAAAATCATATATTTTGTTTTGAACAGATTACTGTTTTTCATATTGGGTCAGATGAGCATCAAGATATTGACGTTGCGATACTTACAGCATTGCTAAAAGGTGAGACTTAAGGAGAATTTAGAATCTTCAGATACTGCAGTTCAGTGATTTTATTTATTTATTTTTGATACTGGAATATTTATTTATAATCTGTAGGAAACTTTTATTTTTAAGCAAATATTTATCTACTACTCTTTCTCATTTCACAGTGTCATCGTCGTCTACATGTCATAACTACTAAAATACCTACTACAAAGTTATATTGTATTGCTTAATTTGTCCACTTTGAGAAGTAAGAATGTTTAAGGTTTTATGTCTTAATTCATTTAACTTTTTTCATTGTGTTTTGTTTCTTAAGGCACGAACGCCTCTGCATTTGACCAGCTTGTCCTTACACTAGCGTGGGATAGAGTTGACATAGCCAAAAATCATGTTTTTGTTTATGGGCAACAGTGGCTGGTATGTATGAGTCTAGATTAAGCAGAATGCCATTTTCTGTGAAGAATAAGTCTTTTGACTTGAAATAGTCTATAGAGCACATTTGTTTTAGGACAGTAATTTCTGAATAGTTGATAGAATTGTAATAGTTTTATTATTGTGTACTTTAAAATAGTCCAAGAATTAGAAAAATGTGCTGAGTAACCCAAAAAAAGGGGGAGAAAAGACACTACAAAAGGTGAAAGTTGAATTCATGCTGTTCAATTTTTTTTTGTTTTTATTTTTTAGTTATGCAATCATGACGTTCTTAAGAAGAAGCCAATAAAATACATATATTAACTTTGGCTGGCAGTACTGCTGTGCCTTTTGAGGAGAAGTACATGTTTTGTGGTTTGTAAATGAGTTTGAAAAAGTGATCTTGCCTTTTTCCCTATTAATGTAAGGATAAAATACAGTCTTGTGGGACTGTGCAGTCAAAAGTGCATACTGGAAGGCTTGCTGATAGCAGTGATAATTTTGAGCATTTGCCTTTGAAGCCAGTTGCAGTTTAAATGTTTTAAATCTTCCTACCTTTCATCTGGCATCAAAGTATGAGAACAGCTGAACTATGTTAGACTAAATGTCACTTTAGCCCACTACACTGTATTTGAGCGTGTCCATAAGAAATCTCTATGGAAGTGTAAGACCAGAGAGCAAACAGCGATAGGTCCTCAGAATGTTCCCTCCTCATGGTGTTGTATGAAGCTCAGGGGATTTCCTGAACCCAAGGAGGCATCTTTGCAGACATAAAAGCATCTGCCCTCTATAAAGGAATGAGATCAATTTGTAACCTAAGTATACTTCTCTCAAAACATTTTCACTGGTTCTGTCCTGCCTCTACCCTGTACTTCTTTGTTGTAGGTTGGCTCTCTGGAACAGGCTATGTTAGATGCCCTTGTGATGGATAGAGTTGCATTTGTGAAACTTCTGATTGAAAACGGTGTAAGCATGCACAAGTTCCTTACAATTCCCAGACTGGAAGAACTTTATAATACAGTAAGTGCATGACTGCTTTTTAGACAGATTGCTTTTTCTTTGAGTGTTGTATGGCGGGTCACGTGCGCTAGCCTGGTGCCATGTGCTGCTGCTGAGGACAGTCCCTCACAGGACATTAGGGTTGAGAAGTGCAAGCTGTCTGGCTGCTCTCGAGTGCCCCAGCTGCCTTCAGCCTCCCCACAAATGGCACCATGGCCAGTTTGTCAGCAGGATTTTCATTTGAGTCTGACATATGGGTATTACTACAATAAGTAATTGTAGAAATAGCTCTTTTTGTGAACCTACATGGTTATAAACATAGTATTGAAAAATTGTTTTCATGAATGCTGATTTAAACATTTAAAAATTAAGGTAATTTTTGTATAGCACTAAGTACTTACACACAAAACTTTTGACAAAAATGAGTAGTGAGTAGTATACAAATAAGTTTTAGACTTGCATTAATTCTCTCATCTGGTTATGACAAGAAAAACCTTGAAATTAATTTTTAATAGATTTGTATACTGCACGAACAGAATTTTAATGTTTTATGGAATTGCTTTTTATCAAGATCTGTATTGGTGCCAGGGTAACCATATGTCTAAAAGTAAAACAGTTCTTACCTTCAGGGACAATCAGAAAAAAAGGAAGAAAAATCATCTTAGGAAAAAGTGGGGATGTTCAATTACAAACTAAAGAAGTAAAGGAGCTTTTATAGTGGATTCTTCAATTCCCTAAACCTGAATATCTGCCTGTTTGTGCTCCCATGACTTAAAATGACTATTTACTAAAGCTTGTTTTTATAATTTTATAACAAACAATATGCATATTGGTGCTGTTTACATTCTTTTTTTTTTCCTTTGTTGACTAAGTATAGGTGTGTTAATTAGGTTCCAAATTAAAAATATGATGAAAGTTACAGAATGATACAATAAGGAAATGCTATATACTTAAATATTACAGTTGGAAATATTTGTCTTTAATGATTACTACTTGTTTTTAAAGATTAGGACAACATGTGGTAAGACTGGGAGACTTCTATTGTGATCTTATGTTGTCCTTGCACTTCTAATTTCTTGTTCCAACTCTCTTTTTTTCTGTCTTTTATAAAGAAACAAGGCCCAACTAATCCAACGCTCTTTCACCTTGTTCGGGATGTCAAGCAGGTATGTTGTAAACTAGCAATATTAACTTCAATGTTGACTTTTGGGAGTTTTGGTGGTGGTTATGGTGTGTTTGTGTTTTGTTTTTTTTTTTCCTTGATGATTTCTCTTGTTTGTCAATTTAATCTGGAATTTATTGATTAGGTTTGCTTGAAGCAATAAGCTACCTCTCTGCTGTCATTCCGTGCGCTAACCCTGTTGAGACAGTTGTCTTTTTTTTTCCTTCTTGCTTCTGATTTGTTTTGCTCTCTGAGGGATTGGAAGCCAATGTGCGCAGGTGGAGTTGTTTTGGCTGTTAAAACAAACAGACAAAACCCACGGCAGCAAAACTTGTTGTTTTCATTGCTTGTATGCTTCTTGCTTGCATGATCTGCCAGGGAAGATCATCCAGAACAAGTACAAACTTGTCTACTTTGAAACTACTAAATATTGAGCTGTGTAGATCGGTTTTTATCATGAAATGATTGATTTTTTTTTTCTTTTTGATTTAGAGTTATGATGTAACATGTAGAAATATTCTGATCTTAATTCTGAGATTAAATTAAGGTTATAATTTGCGAAACTAAAAGTACTTTTTTATTTCTAGGGAAATCTTCCTCCAGGCTATAAAATCAACCTGATTGATGTGGGGCTGGTTATTGAATATTTGATGGGAGGAACCTATAGATGCACCTATACAAGAAAACGCTTTAGAGCTATATACAATAGTCTCAGCGGGAACAATCGGGTATGTAGCAGTTGGATAACAAGACAGACTGCTTCATATATTTATGATGAAAATATATATTTATATGTAAAGCATTTCCTTGCTCTAGCATCCAAATTCCTTTTCTGTTCCCCGTTTTCCTACTTGCAGGGGGAGAATGAGTGCTAAACATACTGCCTCTTCAAGACTATCCCAGCTTCTTGACAATTATGCTCGTTGCTTTACTTATTTTTTTGAATTGCTTTAAATTTGATACTTAAACATTGAATGTAAGCTCTGTTAATGCTATGTATAAATTTATCACTGTTTCATGACAAAGTGTTTAGTTGCTCAGCTGAGCACTTGGCTGTAAACAATTGATTTGTATAATATCTTTTAGGTAGATGTTTAGGAAAAAAAAATCTTACTGTCATTCTTGTTTCAGCGATCTGGGCGAAATCCTTCAAATAATACTCCTCAGATGTGTAAAAGCCATGAGCCTTTTGGTAACAGGGCAGATAAGAAAGAAAAAATGCGACATAATCACTTCATCAAAACAGCACAGCCGTACAAACCAAAGGTACAGATGCGAGGGGGCACGCGGCGGTGTTCTTTCCTTTCAAATCCTAAAGAGGAGAGAACCTGGGTGACATCTGAGTGCCACTGAAATGAATAGCAACTATTTTGGTGTAAAGCTGGAATTTCAGTCTTGCCTTCATGCTTGTTCATAACCTCTCCAGCGTGATTACAGGGTTGTGTAAAGAATGACTTTATTATAGTCTCCCCTCCCAGATTTGCTCCTTCACATAGAAGAGTTTAAGCTTTTTCTTGGCAGGGCTGCTGCATATATGGTTGTGCAGACGGGCATGATTTGGCTCTGTTACTATAAGTCATTTGTTTTAGGTTATATTAGTTACTGCTTTTCTGTTAATCTATCTATCAAACCAGCTAGTCTCTCAGTTCCTAGAATAAATTAGATTCAATTGAATTTTTGAAGGAGATAGAACTGCTTCTTAAATATGCTCAGAAATTCAGCTCTGTTTTTGTGAATGCATATTACTTGAGCTGTTGTATCATTGTGTTTTATTACAGTTTCTGATGAACAATTCGGAGATTTAAAATTTACCTTTCTGATTGTATTTTAAAGATTGACACTGGTGCAGAAGAGGGAAAAAAGAAAAGAACCAAAGATGAAATAGTAGACATAGATGATCCCGAAACGAGACGTTTTGCATATCCTCTCAACGAGCTCTTACTTTGGGCAGTGCTAATGAAGAGGCAGAAGAAGGCCCCCTTCTTCTGGCACGCGCGGGAAAGAAAAGAACCAAAGATGAAATAGTAGACATAGATGATCCCGAAACGAGACGTTTTGCATATCCTCTCAACGAGCTCTTACTTTGGGCAGTGCTAATGAAGAGGCAGAAGATGGCCCTCTTCTTCTGGCAGCATGGGGAGGAATCCATGGCTAAAGCCTTAGTTGCTTGCAAAGTGTACCGTTCAATGGCGTATGAAGCAAAACAAAGTGACCTTGTTGATGATACTTCAGAAGAATTGAAACAGTATTCCAAGTAAATTGCACTTTCTTGTTGTTGAAGATCTGTTCTTGAATTTACTATAAGGAGTAGTAGGTTACACATGAACACAACCCTAATATTCTTTCAGCATGCTTGAAAATTGAAGTGGTGGTGGTGGGGATGTGGTTTTTTTTGTTGTGTATTAGGTATTTCCCACTTTATTTATCAAATGGCACATTCAATGCCAATATAACTCTACTTCTGATGACTTTTTGCTTCATAGTATTTTAACAATTTTATGTAGTCTGTGTATGTTTTTAGTGGAAGTCACAAATGCACATGTTGTTCTTTGGAATTACAATAAGGTGCATCTGCCAGAAAGCAGGGGAGGTATCTCTCAGGTTGTATTGCTAAAGATTTGATTGTACAGGAACATAAAGCTTGAGCTCAAGATCATCAGTACACATACTAAGTTTTGTTTTCTTTGATGCTTTTTTTTTTTTTTTTCCCCTTTCCATTCTAGCGAGTTTGGTCAGCTGGCAGTTGAACTGTTAGAGCAGTCCTTCCGACAAGATGAGACCATGGCGATGAAATTACTCACCTATGAGCTTAAAAATTGGAGTAACTCGACTTGTCTGAAGCTAGCAGTGTCCTCAAGGCTTCGTCCATTTGTGGCACATACTTGTACACAAATGTTATTATCAGATATGTGGATGGGAAGACTGAATATGAGGAAGAATTCCTGGTACAAGGTAGGCATCATCACAGTTCATTATTGGTATAAGAAGAGTGAACAGAATATACTTCCATTATGCTTAAATGGAAGGAAAACATGTGTGTTTAATGCTGTTGGAACAATTTTTTACCACCTCTACTTAAGTTAGTAATTCTGTGAAATAGTTCTTCTATAACATAATCAAAGCTGGAAATATTTATTGTTAACTGTTCTTTTGATAATCTATTGTCTTTTCAAATAAGGTACAGAAATATAGAAGGCAGAAAACAGGCAAGTAGCCTTTACTCAGAGGCTTAAATAGATCATGTGAATACTAATCCACTACTAAAAATATAGTGGTAAAAAATTAACAGTAAAAATAAAAACAAAACTGTAAGAATAGTTTCATGCATTTTGGCTTTTCAGGCTGTGCTTGTGACTAGATGTAGAAAATCTTTTATATACTTTATTTTGAAGGCAGAAACTGAGCAAAGGGAGGATACAGAGTGAAACAAGTTAGGCAAATCGGCCGTAGGTTTTCTAATGGTGCACTGTATGGCACAGATCAAGTGAACCAAAATGAGAGTTGCATATTTCCTTGAGATAGCCTACCAAAAACTTATTGCTGTTGGACATACAGTGAAATACAACTTTGCTACAAAATACCAACAAGCATCGCTCAACTTGTGATGTACTAAAATCCTCTTCGATAACCGATTCGCCATTTTCTTGCTTGCTCTTTAACAGGCTAATGATAAAAAAGCTTGTTTGTTTGTTTTCCTCTCTCCCCATCCTTAGCTTTCATTTTTTTTTTTTTTTTACCATGAGCTGAAAAGTAACACTCATGTATACTTTTAAGTCTGTCTTGGCAGTACACAGTTCCAGAGTTTCTGGGCATTAGACTGAGGAGCAGAGTGTAAATGGGTCATCTCTGGATCTTCAGGCTTGGAGCACATTCTCTCTAGTGGCCTTTGGTTCTGGCATTTATTGATTATTCCCCTTTCCTATTTCCTCAGGTCAAGGAACACTCTATGTATGTCATCTTTGCCTCTTAAGTATGTATATAAGTAACAGCAACTAATTATTTTTCTACTTTTTTTGGTCTCACTAACAAAGAGAAATTTTGCTTGTACTGTTACAAGGGATATTCTGTATACTGATGTATTCTGGTATTTTGATATAGCCGTGAACTATTTTAAGGGTGTTTGCACTTAGTCTTTGTTTTTTCCAGGTGATACTGAGCATTTTATTGCCTCCTGCTATACTGCTGTTGGAATATAAAACCAAGGCTGAAATGTCACATATCCCTCAGTCCCAGGATGCACATCAAATGGCAATGGATGACAGTGAAAACAACTTCCAAAACGCTGTAGATGAAATACCTATGGTAATGCAGGGGAAAAGGGTGCAGAAATAACAACTCTTCTAATTTAAAATAAATAGTAATTACATTTTAAAAATAAGAGCTAAAATCCCCAAACAAATCTCCAGAATCATATATTTCTGTATCTGAAGTTAACAACCCTTTCATCACCTTTTAGGAGGTGTTTAAAGAAGTAAGGATCTTGGACAATGCTTCAGAAAAGCATGATATGGAGACACCAGCAAAGCCAAAAAAGCTTCCAATTACCCAGAAATTTTATGCATTTTATCATGCCCCAATTGTGAAGTTTTGGTTTAATACGGTGAGTTTTGCTCTGTGTATTCATAGAATCATAGAATCGTTAAGGTTGGAAGGGACCTCTAGAGATCGTCTAGTCCAAACCCGCTGCACACGCAGGGTCACCTAGAGCACGTGGCACAGGACTGCGTCCAAGCGGGTTTTGAAGATCTCTGGAGAAGGAGACTCCACAACCTCTCTGGGCAGCCTGTTCCAGTGCTCTGTCACCCTCACTGTTAAGAGTTTCTTCCTTAAGTTCCTGTGGAATTTTTGGTGTTTCAGTTTGTGGCCATTGCCTCTAGTTCTATCAGTGGCCACCACTGAAAGGAGGTATTCTGTGTAATGTGTTTCTGTTTGGAAATCTAATACAAATTTGGGTTTTTTCTTGATGTGTAATTCTATCGAGTTGTGGTGGTGGTGGTGTTGTTGTTCCCCCTTGGTAAGGTGATTAAGAAGGAGTATTTAGCATGAACATTTATTTGGGGTCTAACAACTAGTTTCATCAGTGTTTAGCAGGGAATCTAGGTTAAAAAGTGTTCTTGCAAGAAGTGTTCATGGACAACTTTGTTTGAAGCATCGTAGTATTAAACTCTCTAATTTTTATTACAGAAAAAATAATTTACTGCTGCTACTTTTCCTCTCAGTAAGAGCAAAATGTATCTCATTCTGAATAAAAACTTTTCCACTAAGGTAAATGTAGTGCTGTAACTGAATATGAAGCTTTTATTTTATCCTACATCAAAAGAATCTGAATATCTTTGTAAAGAACACTTATGTAATTTTATGAATAATTTTCCTTTCTGTTTTTAGTTGGCATACTTAGGATTTCTCATGCTTTACACATTTGTGGTGCTTGTGAAAATGGAAGAATTGCCATCTGTTCAAGAGTGGTTTGTCATTGCCTACATTTTCACATCAGCAATTGAGAAAGTTCGGGAGGTATGTCTGCATAACTGGTGACTCCGTGATTCATCATTAATTACAACAATATGCGTTAATCTGCCCTGAAAACAAAAACCTAGGGAACCTTGAACATCAGAGTACATGATGTAATAGCTCTATCTTAAATTCTGATGTAAACTGCTAGTTTTGATACAAAAGCTTTCTTGGACTTGCTTTTGCGCCTTTCTGTTTAAAAGGTGGCTATATTTAGGCTTACTTGGGGTTTTGTGTATGCTTTCTCCTCTTCCTACTCCCTTCCCTCTTGCCTCCTTCAAATATAACTCAGATTCTGCCACTACGACCAAGACAAAATAAAACCAAAAAGCTTTACCCAGGCAAGATAGCTATTATGGCTACAACTTGCTGATAAATTAAAGACTTAAAAAAAAAAAAAAAATCCTAAAAGAATCTTTTAAACTGGAAGCACTAATCCATTAACCTGGTACTTCAAGGTCCAACTGGAACACAAAAACTAGAGCTTACTTTTGTAACAATAGCTGTCTCAGGGCAGAGCGGGGAAAAATAGCGAACAGAATAAAAGCAATATCTTTATACACTGTTCAAGCAGATAGGAACATAATACAGCCTTCGAGTTCTGAACCTGATTCGGTTAAATACAGCTTTTTGGATCTCTCAGTTTTTACATGTAAACAGTAATACATTTGAGTAGATATTTTACGTTTGCAAGTATAAAAAAATTATACTAATTCACATGTTTTTCTGCATGCAGTAAGTGTGAGGAGACCTGACTTTTTTTTTTTTTTCTTCTTTCTTTCTTTAGATTTTTATGTCAGAGGCTGGGAAGATTAATCAGAAGATTAAAGTGTGGTTTAGTGATTACTTCAATATTAGTGACACAGTTGCTATTGTCACTTTCTTCATTGGGTTTGCATTAAGATTTGGAGCAAAGGGGAACTTTGGTGAAAATACCTACAAAGAAAATTATGTTTTTGTTGCTGGAAGAATAACATACTGTCTCAATATAATTTTTTGGTATGTGCGATTACTGGATTTTCTAGCTGTAAATCAACAGGCTGGCCCTTATGTTATGATGATTGGTAAAATGGTAAGTATTAGTTCTGGGTTTTCTTGCCTATGAAGTTTCTAGCACAAAACTTTAACTTATATTTTTGTATTAAAACACCTTTGTATTTTGGCCTGTGGAAGACCCAAAATGGGTTGTGCCTTCCTGTTCATGTCTTCTTTCATATTTACTTGCTACTTCTAAGCCAAGGAGTGTTGCCCTCTGGCTCATTGTTCTTCTGATATCAAAAAAAAAAAAGTTTGAATTGTTTTTATTTATTTCTCTTCATGTCATTATATGTGAGTTGCCCTAAATTATTTCAGGTAGCCTTTCATAATTTTTTAAAGTTGGGAGCTGAAAGTACCCATGCATAGCGGCACTATGTTGTTATGGATTTTTTTTTTTTTTCCTCCTATGAAATAGTTCTTACAAAGTTGAACCCCCTTCCTTAGAGGATCCAGTTACATGATTTTCCACTTTGATTTATTGCTGGGGCATAGGTATTCTTTCTTAGTCCATAATCAGCCCTTGGAAAACTGCACATGTATTTTGTACAGCTATTCAAAAAATTAGGAAGGATATTTCTCTTGCTTTATCAGCTTCTACTCTTCCATATAATAGGTATTTAAACATTATGAAGAAAATCTTATCAGTTGCCTTTTGGCCAAGAAAAGTAAATGTGCTGTGAGCAAGGAGGCAAGGAAACAAATCTTCTGAGTGTTTAGCTAACAAATTTTCAATTGAAATATGAAGTGCTTTAAACTTTTTTCATTATGGAATATACAGAATCCATTAAGCTTTTACTGTAACTGTGAGAAGTTGCAATTATGACTTTGTGGGATTAACTGTGTGTTTTGTTTTTGTTTGTTTGTTAATAGGTGGCCAACATGTTTTACATTGTGGTGATTATGGCACTTGTACTGCTTAGTTTTGGTGTTCCTAGGAAGGCAATACTGTATCCTAATGAAGCACCGTCTTGGACTCTTGCTAGAGACATTGTGTTTTATCCATACTGGATGATTTTTGGTGAAGTGTATGCATATGAAATTGATGGTAAGACACTGCAGTTCTTAAATGTATTATAAAAGACGTTTTTTGACAAAATCTTCTGAAGCTCCTATTTTATGAGGTGAAATACCTTGTAGTTTTGACATATTGAGTCAGGTCATTGAATTACTGTCTCTGTGTTCACATGCATAAGTTCTTGGCCTGACATCTATTATTCTCACTTTTTCATTTTCCTGTGTAAATCTTTGATGGCTTAAACTCAAACAGAATTTCTTGTGAAGTTACTCTTAGCAATATTCTTTTCTATACAGCTATCATGACAAAATTTTGGCTAGGTGTTTGGGGAGAAAGGGAGAAATTATCTGATTCCCACTGTAGTGTTATTCCTCTGTGTCATTAATCAAACCTTATCTAGCATATTGCTACTATATGGCGATTTACTGAATCGCAGAACAGTGTGTCACGGTCCTAAGTGGTCTTTTTGTCTATATTTTCAAAAAGGTGTTTGTCTTCTGTTGTAACTGTGGGTACTAAAAGCTGTACCTATTTTCTATGTGTGTTCGTTTGTTTTTTCCCAAAATAGTATGTGCAAAAAATTCTGATGAAAAAGTTACTCATCTCTGTGGGCCAGGAACATGGTTGACCCCATTTCTTCAAGCCGTCTACCTCTTTGTACAGTACATTATTATGGTTAATCTCCTTATTGCATTTTTCAAGTAAGTATTTGAATAATTGATAATTGTTAATTTTTTGTTAATCCTTTTTCAGATTCATATTTGTCTTTTAATAGATTTAACAGACTGGAAATTTCTGTAAAAAGGTACTGAGCTTAGTTGAAACAAGTTCATAACTGCTAGCTTTAGAGCCAAGTTTTTCTCGAATGTATTTAGTTTCCATTAAAATCATTTTTCTTTCTTACACTTCAATAATTAAATTGATTTTTTGGAGACAATTAAGTAAAATACTTGCTGTGTTAAAATGCTTCTTTTTGTTTCTTTTCAGCAATGTTTATTTACAAGTAAAGGCTATTTCAAACATAGTGTGGAAGTATCAACGTTATCATTTCATTATGGCCTACCATGAGAAACCGGTTCTTCCTCCACCACTTATTATTCTTAGCCACATGGCTTCCCTGTTTTGTTGTATATGTAAAAGAAGAAAGAAAGACAAGACTTCAGATGGGCCAAGTATGAACAGTTCTTATCCAAAAAGTTGTTTTATTATTTTTATGCAAATAAAGCAGACTGCCAGAAAAGTGTTAACTTCCATGTTCATAAGCATATTGCTTTCAACAAAAGGGAGGAGTAGTTTCTAGTATTCAGTATTTTTAATTTTGCATAACACTAATTCTCTTCAAAGTTCTGAGATGTTCTTACAAGGGGCATGGCTCCTAGAAAATCTTTTTAGGCTAACTTTCATCAAAAATAAATAATAGAAAGACTTAACAGACTTAACTTGGTCTTTTGATAATACTAATGAGGGAAGTCCATTTCCCTCCCCACCCCCAAAAACACAGTTCGTCTTTATTTAAAACCTTTTGTGAAACTCTCTCTCTCTTTTTTTTTTTTTTTTTTTTTCCCCAAAAAAGATTCAAATTATAAAATCCAGCAAAGGAAGCTAGCCTATTTCACAATCATAAAAATGAAAAAAAAAGTATTGGAGGTGCATAAGAATATGCACATTGTGCACAGATCATCTCAGAGTTAGTATTTTTATTTTGATTGAATCCTTTGATGTTCCCATTCTTCTGTGGCGAGGAGAGAGAGAGACTTATAAGGCATCGAGTGTTTTTTCTTTTGTCATCTTTTGTAAAGTTATGGCTGCGAATTTTCATCACCTCGACTACTTTACTATATACGCATCTCTTGAACTGTTGTTTTTTCTCTCTTTAGAACTCTTCCTGACAGAAGAAGATCAAAAGAAACTTCATGATTTTGAAGAGTTGTGTGTTGAGATGTATTTCAATGAAAAAGATGATAAATTCCATTCTGGAAGTGAAGAGAGGATTCGAGTCACTTTTGAACGGTATAGTATTTATAAATAAAACTTGTGAACAGAGAAACTTATAGCTTGGGGAGGAAGATATGGTGTAATTTAGTTGTTTGTTATGGTTTATAAGGTAATACATCTGAAGGAGCTGTAGGCCCTTAGTTGATGGGTGTTAGTTTTGTGGTTCAAAAGTGTTTACAAACACTGTTAGAAATCAGTCCAATGCTCTTATATCACCTTTCTAGTTTCAGAGATTTCCCCCTCCCCACTTAGATGTGCAGGAAGGTTGCAAGTTCCTTTGCCTATTGAGAATTTTTCACAGATGCTTTTTTTTCTTCTTTTTTTTCTTCTTCTTAGAGTGGAGCAAATGTGCATTCAGATAAAGGAAGTTGGTGATCGTGTCAACTATATAAAGCGGTCACTGCAGTCTTTAGATTCACAGATTGGCCATCTACAGGATCTGTCTGCTCTAACTGTGGACACTCTGAAAACACTGACTGCACAGAAAGCTTCAGAAGCTAGCAAGGTTCATAATGAAATTACACGGGAATTGAGCATTTCAAAACATCTGGCACAAAACCTCATTGATGATGGCTCTCTAAGATCTTCTGTATGGAAAAAACATAGCATCGGAAATGTTTTTGGTACTCTTCCTCAAGGAGGCCTTGAACGAAATAATGCTTTACTCTGTAACATTTCTATACGTGATGACAAAGAAGGCCAACATAAGACAATTGGTCAGGAATTAGCTCAAGTTCCCCGAAGAGAAGAAATAAACTTTCAAGAGGCAGGTTCCTCAGGCAGTGCCTTATTTCCAAATGTTGTTTCTCCTCCAGAACTTCGTCAACGAATACAGGCTGCAGAGATCTCAAAATCCAGTAGCAGGAGTAAAAAATTAGGCAATTCATCCAACAGCATGCCACATGTAACATCCCCAACAGCTAAATTTTTTGTTAGCACGCCATCTCGGCCCAGTTGTAAAAGTCAGTTGGATTCTTCAATAAAGCATGAAGAGACTGTTTGCTCTAAGGCCACAGAAGGAGATAATAATGTAGAATTTGGTGCATTTGTGGGTAAGTATAATAAAGTAGATTCTAAATGTCCTGAAGTCATTATTAGCTGCTCTTATCCTCTTGCTTCTGGCTCTGCTTGCCTTGCTTTCACCCAACCTTGTGTTGAAAATGGAGGATACGTTAATTGCGGTTTTATTCATGACGAGAGTGACACTAATGATAACTACAGCTGCAGAGTTGACAAATGTGATCAGCAGACCTCTGTCAACTTATCGAAGAACAATACTCAAAAGAAGTTGCCTTTGTCAACTTGTGACGTGACATCAACAGTCAAGTGTAACACAAGTGGTGACTCACATGGAAAACTGAATATTAGAGACAAACTTTCCCAAAGTCAACATGTCCTTGCAATGGAACTACAAAATCAAGATTTATGTTCTAGCATCCTTATGGGACTACTTCAAAAACTGTGGACCAAATCTAAACCACAAGGTTTGACTTACCAAGAATTGTATGGTAATCTGGGTGTATTCCGGTTGAAGGTGACTTTATTCTACTGTTATGCTCTGCTTTTTTTTGCTTTTAACATCTCTAATTTCCTTATGTTGCTTGGATTTTTTTTAACTTAAAAATTGTTATTTCTTGTCAATTCTGTCACATAGACAATATTTTTCAGGAAAAAAAATAGCTATTGAGTACAGCAGTTTTGTGCAATTAGCATCTCTTCTACCTCATGTAGGCATGGTAGACAAACTTTGGAGAACTTATTACAAAGATCCTACCTTCTCATTGCACAAACTAAAAATATTGTCTATTTCTTGACGAAAATTACAGAAGTCTTTAGGCTGATGGAATCCTGGACAAATATCTTTGTGGTATCTGTGTCAAGCTGAGGGATCCTCCTGTACTATGTTTCTAAACACAGTTGTAATTGGGATCTTCCACTGTTGCCTATGCTAATGTATCTTTTGGCAGTCCTTTTGGAAGCTTCCAAAGTCCCTTTCTTAAATACAGCATCGTGCCTCTGCTTGAGTTTTGCTTAATGGTAAAAAGATGTATATTTTTGGTTAGAGTACCTACACATTTGAATGGTAAAACAGTGGCAGATTCATTGCAAAACACAGGTGTGGGTTTACTAACTGATTACTTCAACATAGGTAATGCTTTAGGTTAGGCTTAGCATATAAAACAAGATGGCAATCTAGAATTGCCAAGTTGCCTGTAGAAGTGTTATAATATCCCTATTGTTTTCAGTGTATTTCAAAAGTTTGTTGAAGATGTGAGCATTTAACTCTTTAGACAAGGGCTTGTTCTACTACAAGACTTGGAGTGCGAAGGAGATAACTCGATGCACTAGCATTTTTAGATTTGTGTATTTGTAGGAAGAGTATTTGTACACTCACCGGCTACTTGTTTATAACTTCCTCATGATTTAAGAAACAAAACACTTATTATTCATAAAGCAAGACTAAAAAATAACTGCCTTGGTGATTGTATAACTCTATCTAGATCCTTGAATGTACTTCACCACTAATAACTTCATATACTAACTATACTTATTTTATCAAAGCCATTTTTTTATCATATGATCCTGTGATATGTAGCATTTAAAACATACTCTTCATTCTTACTGCCCAGATTTTGTGAAACTTTTGGTAGGGCACAGCTTTACCTGCTGACTTCAAATAGGTCTTCATTTCTTGTAAAAACACATGCTTGATCAAACTCAAGAATATTTTTGGCAGCTCAGGTAATGGAGGGTATGTTGTAAAAGCTACTACAGAAAACTGTCTGCTTTTCTTTCATTTATCATGCTTGCAAAAAATATGGCAATTTGGTCTATCCAGTTGCTTCATGTAAGACCTAAACACGTGAATTTTTTAGAATGTTAGATTTGCAGTCTGAATGTGGTGCTCCGCACCTTAATGTGGGAAAAGCAATAGTTTTCTCTAAATTTATTGTCCCAAAATTTGATATAATTTTTATGAATTTGGAAAAATTTCTCTAGTGAAATCAGGCACGCACAACCTAAATGGAAACTTTGATTTGTAATCCTTTGTGATGATGATACAAACTATTTGGCATGGTCAGACTATTGCACACTGCCTGGGATTTTGAATACTCTTTTTTAATTCACTGTGTCAAAGGTCACAGGGACAGCATGGAATTACAGCGGTTTAAAGAGGCAGCAAACAGAATTAAGGAAAGGAGTGCTGATATTGAGGTAAGCTTGGAAGATTTTCTGTGAAACTTTGGTTAATGGGGATAGTGGCTTTTTTTAAATTGTTAACTTCATAATATGTTTTGAAAAAATGTAAGAGCAAATATAATTACAGAACTTACGCATGCATTCTTGCCAGTATATGTTTATGTATCTATTCAGTTTTATGATGAAAGTGTAGTGGAAAGCCATGCAATCTTAACTGCCCATCAGTACTGTTGCTTCGTAATATGATACTAATGAAACGTTAAGAAAGATCTGATTGTGTGAAAGCTGAGATGATGAATATAACTATCAATTAAAATTAAGATAAAACTATATTTAAATTAGAATGTTTTAGTGTTGTCACATGAAACACTTGACTCATAAGCTTCAGGATGGGTGTAGCAAAATTTCAGTGAATTAGTGATTAGTGATAGAGCAAGATGATAGTGTATGTGACTTAAGGAAGTGACCATGCAAAAATTTCATTATGTTTCCAAGGCGGGAAAAAGACTTTTCTAGGAGACTTCTATGTGATGTATAATTTCAGTATCCTTAAAGAATAATTAAAATAAATGTAGTAAGGTTATTAATCATATGAAACTTGTTCTCTAGATGCTATAGTATATTTTAAAAAAAGCGCCGTTTTTCTTGCTTTGGTTGCTAAGATAAATGTATTAGTAAATACAAATTCCCATTTGCAGTTGCCTGTTATTTGAGGTAGACTCTGACATGAGAATTTAGTCAGACTGTTTGCAGTGCCAAAGTTCTGTTGAGGTGCTTCTTCTGGACCATCTAATATGTATAATGTGACCACAAAGTTTATTTTTGTCTATTTCTGATAATAATTTTACAAATTGCCCTATTTGTTTTTTAAAAGGAGCAACAGGAAGACTTCAAAAAAGCCATTTTGGAGGGCATAGAGACAACTCGACTTCAGGTAAGTGAAGACTCTTTATGTTAATTAGAGCCATGGTTGCTCCTCAATGCTGAATTTGTTCATTATAGTTAAAATAGGAAACTCTGCTTTCTTGTATCTTTATCCAAAAAGTATTCATAAAGCCTTAAAGTAATGTTTTGTTTTATTTTGGGGGTGGGTGAGAGGGAAACAGAGGGGATTCGAGCTATAAGTAGTTATGCTACGTTTTCAACAACCAAAAAAAAACACCCTATTTGCTTTGATATTGCCAATGTCTTCATTTGAAAGACTGGCAGTAGAAAACAGGGATAGTGATGACTAATAATGATATTTCTTTTCAGGGTCTTCAAACTGACTCCAGTCTGAGGCAGTCTAGTTCTTGTGGTGGATTTACTGACTATCCCCTGAACCCTTTGGTGGTTCATTCAGAAGAATGTAAGTGTGCTGTCTCTTCAGGTTACCCAATTTTATCTCCAAATTATGTTGACAGTAGGTATTCAAAGAGGATACAAAAGAAATGCAAGAAGTTAAATCATCTTAACATCCATTACTGCTTTATTTGCATCTGGTTCTGTTTCATTCTGGTTCTTCTAGTCATGCCAGATGAATCCTCTTATTTTGCCTTTGTCACAAATAGTTGAAGTAGTAAAAAGCAAAGTGATCTAGCCAAGACTGGTTGGGAAACTTGCAGCAGTCATGTACGTGTGGATCAAGCCTTTTTTTGTAAGAGCTGCATTAAACTGTCTAGATACTCCCTGTATTAGAAAACAGGTGAGTAACAATGTCATACTCCTTTCCTTGTCCAATTATGAATTTCTTTTATTTGTAGTGTATAACAAGAGTAGAAGAGCATCAAGTGAAGACACTCAGCAGATAGACTCTAAAGCAGCCTTGCTGACGGTTTGTATATTTATTAAGTAGAAGAAGCTCTGAATGAATAAAAGAAACAGAATGTATAAAAAATAATAATGATATTGGGACCCTTATTTGTCAAGGAGGGAACAGAAGGGGACCAACTTGAACTGTGACAAGAAAGTCTGCTTCTTGTGTATAGGTATTGTATTTTAGAATAGAATATTTAAATAACTCTTGAAAGAGTGATGCATATAATGCCTTTTCTGTTCTTTAAATTGTAGCTACCATTTCTAAGTTGTGCTCAAGTCTTTTCTTTCAACACAGTTTAGAACAGTCTGTAGAAATATTTCCACTATACAGGTTGTGCTGCAAGTTCTTAAAACATGTAACCCCCAAGAAAACTAAATACACTAATTTTGCTTATGCAACTGAAACCCCCTTTTTTTCTGCACTTTGGTTTAAAGGATTGGTTGCAAGGTAGACCTTCAAATAGCAGTCAAATGTAAGTAAGCTCTATGATAACTTACTGTTTTGAATTGTGTGTGTGTGTGTTCTTTTTTTATTGCTAGAGCAGTATGTTTAATGCAAGAACAAGGCAAAGGCTTTTCTCTATTTAAGTAATTGAATTTGTTCCGCATGTGAAATGCTTGGACAAGTTCCATGTAAATTAATGGGATCACATATCAGATGGTTAAGCACGTCCTTAAATGAAGAGGTCTATGTTGACACTTGCTAAGGAGTTGGCTTCCTGGTAAAGGTCTTTACCCAATGTTTCAAGCTGTGAATGTTCTCTGAAATCGTGTGACTGTTGCTCTTGTTAACAATTATCCGCCGAGTTAATTGTTTGTTAAATTGTTTGTTAATTGTTACCTTATTAATCTGATAAGGGAAGGGTAAGCTGTTGTGAACAAGTCTTAATTAAAGCACCTCTGTGGGAAAGAGCTCTTGTGATGCAAGCTTACCATAATGTTGTGCGTGATCTGGTATTTAAAGTGTAGCTCTAAAAACAGGAGGCTACTTAACAGCCTTCCCTTACTCTGCTGTAATTAAGAAACCTGTACTGCCCTTGAAAAATAGGGTAAAACAGTACTGTAAAGTTAACAAGGTGACTCCAGAATAATGTGGCAAAATCGGTGAATACCAAACAAGTTTTTTGAGAATTAATGACTGCTTTTTTCTGGTGGGGGGGAACATTTCACAGGCCATCTGAAGAAGATGCTTTGAATGGTAAGTTTACTCTTTCTCATATAAACAAACTGGGAGCTTTTCATATAAGCAATAGTTCGGGTCTTGTATGAGAATGTACTTAATTATTGTTGATTTCGATCTTACTGTACAGATAATACTGTGATTATGATTTTTCTTTTAATAAATAGCCTACCATTGAGCCCTGTAGGTTTTTTCACCTTTTCGTGCTCTCAGTAAAGAGCTAAATGTAATACTTAACCCTCTGCCTATCAAATGTTCTTCAGACTTACTAGTTGCTTTGAAAACTTATTTTACATGTAGTGATTTTTAGTATCCAACATAGGTAGCAGATAGTATCTCTCTCATTTCTTGATCTCTTTCAGGTATTGCTTCTCCTTTCAAGCCTATCATGGATATCAATTACTATTACTCAGGTTAGTGCCTCGTGTACTAACAGTTCATATTTTAATTACATTATTTATTTATTTAAGTTTGACAACTGCTATAATTTTTCTCTAGCGGTAGAAAGAAATAACTTGATGAGGTTATCACAGAGCATCCCATTCACTCCTGTGCCTCCAAGAGGTAAGAACATAATTCTTTCTAATGGACAGAGGGTCAAAGTGCAAAGAATTGGTTCAATATAGTCTTTGGGGGAAGAAAAGAAAACCCAGTATAGATTTACTTCTAATATGGAATGATCAAATCAAACCTGACATTTTCTCATAGCGTCTTAAATGTAGATAATGGACTAAAATAATATCTAGCATCTGTCTTGCAGCACTCAGATGAGTCTAATGACACCTTTTCTAGCACAGTGTTTAATGGCAGTTGGCTGTTTGTCCTCAGGAATGCTGATAGTGGTCTTGTAGTAAAAAAACAGTTTCTATAACAAACTCTTCTGGAAGTAGTCCTTAAATAGAGACTTGTTTTGACTCGTATAAAATGTAAATAAATAAATAAATGGTGTTCTTAACACTGTTTAGACAGTGTCATTAATAATTCTAATCAGGAGGGTATAAATGCAGTGTTACCTTGCTGCTCTATGAAAGAAGTTAGAGAGGGATATTCCCACTGGCTAGTTTAAAATTTTACAGTGTTTCAGAATATTATTAACAAGTTAATATCACTTTGTGTTGAAATTTAAGGAATTGAATGTTTTCACTGCTTGTATTTTTAAACTTGGAAAAATAAATGCAGTAATTGCTTTTTGATTGTAATTTAGGTGAACCGGTCACTGTGTATCGCCTCGAAGAAAGTTCTCCCAACATCTTGAACAACAGCATGTCTTCCTGGTCACAGCTGGGACTCTGTGCTAAAATTGAATTTTTAAGTAAAGAGGAGATGGGAGGAGGTTTACGTCGAGCCCTTAAAGTAGTATGCACATGGTCAGAATATGATATCTTGAAATCAGGACATCTTTATATCATCAAGTCTTTCCTTCCTGAAGTTGTGAATACTTGGTCAAGCATTTATAAAGAGGACACTGTGTTACATTTGTGCTTGAGAGTAAGTTTTATTCTTGTCAATTATCAAACACAGGCATAATATTAATATGTAATAGGATTTTTTCCCCTTGAAAGCTAATGTATGTTTATATAATTTATTTTATTAAAAAATAACAAGCTCTCCATGAACTAAAGGGTTAAAAACTGTACTCCAGTATGGTTTATTTGCTCAAATAGTCCAGTATTTTAAAATCTAGACGTAATTAAGAAATTAAATGATTTCCACTCTTTTTGTAGGCATAGACAGTTACCATTCCTGC
>NW_010581219.1:75931-87264 GCF_000705375.1 Tinamus guttatus | reverse complement strand
CCTGTTCCAGGCCCTTCAGAGGCTTGAAAAAAAAAAAAAAAAAACCCACAAACAGAACAGCCCTAACCCCACTCTGCCTCTACTGACAAGTGTGTCCATTGAGCTGAAGTGCTTCCCAAATGAAAATGTCAGTAATAAAAAATAACCCACTTCTCGTTAGTGAGAAGGTGGTGCAGGCTCTAGTCCAAACACTGCATTTGGTTGCCTGTAATCACTGCAGTCAAGAATCTGTGTGAGATGATGGCCTCATTTTGCTTGAGTAATAAGACACATGGCTATAGAAAAGTTCTAGTTTTAGAATTATAATTTAGCATATTTATAAGTAACATTAAACTTGTACGTTCCTAATGTACATTTTTCCCTAGGGCTGCTACTTTTTCATACATGCAAATCCTTTTGTTCCACAAACATCATAATACAGTAACAGTCTGTAACCAAAGAGGAGAAAAGTTACTACCCGCATCTCCCTCTCCCCCTGGTGCCCCAGTTTTGGACAGTGACCAACACTGCAAAGCTGCAGCTTCCTCAGCCTTCCCAGCAGTAACTCTGCTGCTCCTGCATGGACCTTGTCTGTAAATAAGGAACCAGCAGTCTCTTGTTCTACCACAAACATGGCCAGCCAGGACCTGCTTATAGCAACCCGTATCAGGACTACTAGCTGGGCTGTAATTTTCACATTGCAAAACAGGAGAGCGCAGTCATCATCTATGGATTGTTTACTCCATTTTAAAGTATTTATTTAAATTAATAGGCCAAAGAGAGCCTCTTTGCAGGCCAAAGAGAGCCAGAACCTCTCCCCCACATGCAGACATGCCATATAGGAAATTATAGCCATTTCCCAGCTTTTGCTGCCGGGGAGGGAGACCCTTCTGTTTTAACAAACCCTCTTGCTTGTTCCAGAACCACTTTGGCTTTCTGGACGGCGGCCACTACACGGCGTTCTGCAGGCACTCAGTCACCAAGAGCTGGTACAGCTTTGATGATGCGCAGATCACGGCGATCCCCAGCTCCTCCGTGCAGACTGCTGCAGCTTATCTCCTCTTCTACACCTGCCAAGCCTTCTCTGCACCCACAAAAAGCCACTAGCAGTGAAAGACTGAACAGTGAGTAAGCCAGTGATCCAAGTTCATTGGTAGCATTTACTCAGTCCTGTTTCATCAATAAACTACAGTATTTGCATTACTGGATAATCTGCTGTGGTCTTTTAGAAGGTAATTTCTATTGCAAACTCTGGAGTTTTGGCTCTCAAGCCCACTGAGGAACATAGAGCACTTCCATTTGCCTATGGCCCAGTATTTATGCTTTCCAAAATTCAGATGTTCCTCAGCAAAAAAAAAAAAAAAAAAAAAAGAAAATATAAATGCTGAGTCTACAGAAGCACTTGATGCCTGAAAAATCTTGTTTTTCTATTATTTGAATTAAGGTCCCTTTCAGAAGCTTACAGTAGGCTACTAAGGTGAAAGCACAGACCCCTGGGCATTTGTTTCAGAAAACAGGAAGGGATGAAGCAATCACTAAAGACAAGACAGAAAAAGATGCTATTATACCCGTAATACTCATGTTGTTTTTGTTCCCCCTAGCATCTCTAACTCCTTCCCAGGCTGCAAGCTCCTGGAAAACAATCAAACCTGCTCTTAATTCCATCAGTAAAATATACATGTATAGATAAAAGCCTAGGATTTAAGATTTAGGAAAAGCAAAACTGACCCAAAACAATATCAGAGAAGTGCGTAAGATGCAACTATTTGTCTAAAAGTGCATTAGTTTAGAAAATGCATTCTTTTTGCATCTGAAGCAACTCTGAAGTTTGTGAACAGGAGTTAGACTGTCATTATGTAGAATTATGTAACTATACAAATGGTAGTAAATGAAAACACATCTAAATGTGTATTTAAGAGGATATTATATTTTTAAATAATTTCTTCATTAAAGTTTTTAATGCATGTGTACATGAAATATTAAAAATTAAAAAGGAAAGTACACAAATATTGACAAAAGCTAACAGAAAATACAGCTCTGCTTTTTTTATTTAGTAGTGTTGCAATTAGTTAGAGCTGGCAAAAAAAAAAGCAATCCTCTGAGTTTAGGGATTCTCACAAAAAGGACAACAGTTTATTATATACATAGTTTTGATGTGCAAGTATGCAATCAATATGTACACTTACATTCCTAACTGTTTACATCATTCTAGAGTATTCACAGTAGAATCAAGCTTAAGGTTAGAAATGTGAAAAGGCCATAACAGTGAAAGAAAAAAAAAACTCAAGATATGCCTTGGGATTTTAAGACATTTTGAACTACTACTTAATAGATTTCAAATGACTAGGTTAGAATTTAATTTGGGAGCAGGCTGAAAATATAGCTGTTTTTAAATAGATGGTAATGCCAGTTTGCCTTTAAATGGTTTCACAGACGCCAGAATTACCACAAGCGTTTGTTTAATCAGTCCTCAGATTTAAGCAATAGTGCTGCTGCTGCAACCCTCCCCACGTTCTGTAAGTGACTCTGTCACAATTTTGCATATTTATAAGCATTCCCATAGCTATTTTGCTCTTATACAAGGAATCTTAGTGCTATTTTTCTTAAACAACACTATTTTATGTGGCCATATCCACTGCTCGCTGTTCATAAGAGGTGTAAAAGAGAATATATGCAGCTGAGGATTTCACAGATGATGCTGAGATCTCAGATACTTCATGGTCATCAAACTTAAACCAACGTTGTTTTGCAGCATTTTTGCAGTAGGCTGTATAGTGTCCTCCATCCAACCCACCATAGTGATTCTGTAAAACAAAAAGAAAATAATTTATGGCCTTGAAAGCTGCCATTTGTTCCCTGGTTAGGATAAGAAACTGGAATATGAGATTTCTGACAAAATACCAAACTATCTTAGGCCTGCAATTTTGTCTGCAACCAGGTAGGTGCCTTGAAACCCAGACAATCATACAAACTGACATAAAGACCAGGTAAATTTTGGAGTGTGACACGATTACTTACTGATACTGAAAATAGATTGTATCTCTTCAGGCTGTTCTTTGGACCAATAACATACTGCGACAGGTCAAGAGTTTCCAAGGGGAAATCTACAGATGTTTGAAGCTTTTGCTTCCATCTTCCATCATAGGAAAATCTATTGAGTTAAAAAGCATTATTGTAAGTTACAGGTTTTCCACAATCTATCCGAGAATGCTAAGCTGAGTTCATTTTCTCTGTTTTTAACCTGGTCATAATCCCAATTTAGGCTGAAACAGTCAGAGAGAACTTTGCCCACAGTTCTGTTAATACTTGCACACGTATGTTTCTTACTACAGGAAATTTAAAAGGCTACTAGAAGTATTCTGTGAATGACAGTCCAGCAAAACAGGCATCAGGTGAAAATGAAAATTCTTGCAGCATTACAGATGGATACACAATGTATAAGTTTCTCTAGTTAACATGTTTAGCAATTGCATTGCAGCAATCTCCAGGAAAGCCTAGTCACCTCATTCTAGTGCCCTGGTCACCACTCCATGCCATACCTTTTCAAATGCACAAGAAGAACAGGTGGTAGTTTCCAAATTTCTATTTTTTTCAAAGAATCCCTTCGAGTTTTGCAATGGCTACAGTAAAATCTGTTGTTATCCGTGAGCTTTTCCTCCTTGGAGAACAACCTAAGGCATTCCTAAAGCAACACAGAGCAAACATTGTAAAGGGCAGGTGTTCCAGGAAGTACGGCACAAACGTGTTCTCTGCTTTGCAAAGATGAGGAAGGCTGAGGTAGCTGCACGTGCACAAGTAGATTTTAGTGCATACCTTAATCAGGCACAAGTTTTCCAAAATGTACTAACAATGTTTTGTATAAAACAAACAAACAAACAAAAAACCCAAACATTTATACTCTGACCTACAAAGACAATTACTGTATGTATTAAGTCTTTTTTGTCATTGTGACTTAAGGATTTCCATGCTGCTTGTATTTTAAAACTTTTAAGAAATGTCTTTTAACTTTAGGAGAAATGAAAAAAAAACATAAAGGAAGGCATATTCATGTTTTAGATTAGTGTAAATTAAGCTGGACATATTGACAAACTCTTTCAACAAGAGATGGAACAGAACCAGCATCATAACATTGTGAAAATAAATGTTTTTCCTGTGAAAGCTGTTTCTCTCATGTGCCACCTTACCTGCAGCGTACATTTACTAGTGGATGCAAGTGGTAATGACAAATACATGAATGCCTCAAATGTCCGGGACTTCTTGTGACATGTAAGACACTGCACTGTGGATTTGAACTGGCCTTGAAAGAGTGCAACGATAATGGACTCATTGAGCTGTTTGTGTTTGTGCCAAGCCAGCTCCGCTGCTCTGAAGTCATCAAGATGATCGTTGTTTTCCTCCTTGTGTCTCTTCCTGTTGTCTGCCTGAATAACAGAAACTTAAATAACTTTTTTTGTATGTTAACATGTGATAAAGATGTCAAAGATAGGCGTTTTTTTCCCCCCACCGCACAGATAAAGTAAACTGCTACCTCTTCTCTCTCTTACTATCCCTTTATTCTATAAACCACAGCATCTTTGGATTCAGCCTCTTCGACTGCTTGGCCTGGAGTAGCACTAAAGCTTCCCTCTACAGGGGACTCCTGGCAGGTGATGCAGAAATGAGTAGACATCAACACCTCCAATTGTACATAACAGAGGGAAAGGAAGTTCCCATTTTAGAAACTCTGGGACCTCCCGGACAGAGGGAGGTCAAGGAAACAGGACTTGGCCTCTGAACAGCACTAGAGAAGGTAAAGCCAGCAGAAATGCTTGTTCAAGCATACCCAGAAGCCGGCTTAAAAAAAAAAAATTAAATCTTTTTGCCTTAGCATAAAACTTTTTTACTTAATTCCCCTTATGAAGTAAAAAACTTTTAACATTTCTCTCAATCATTTGACAGGTGTATAAATAATTTTAAGTGTATTACTTACTTTATTTAGGTCTTCATGCAAGCCATCCATTAGAAAGAGAAGCAGTTCTTGGGAGTCCTGCTGGCTATATCCTGCAAATTGGTCATTAATTTTCCCTATTGTAATTTTAAAATCTTTTGGACTGATATATTTATACTGTCCTGTCCACAAAGCTTTCATTATTACACCAAACTCTTCAGCCACTTCACCTTTATGCCCCAGGAAGTTTGACCTGTACAATTAAACAGAGGTAATATATAGTGAGGCATTCAAATAAGATTGTTATTAATTCAAAACTTTAGCCCAATTTTAGTGTAATTTCTTTGCACCCAGAATAACTACCTGTACGACTGAACCACAATTCACAATTTTTTTTATATAATTTACACAGTTCCATTTACAATTAGTTCCATATTCAAAACTGGGTTGGTGGAAAGAACAAGTATTTTCAGCTTGTTTTGTAAGCTGCTTTCACGTGTTTTGTCTGAATCAGAAGACTCAATGGGGTGAGCATAATTTAAGTCAGCTTGTCTAGTCTAGCTCATCTGGTCCCACACCTGAACTCGAGGAAACTCACAGATTTGAAATTAGTGTTTTCTTTCTTAAAACGCTAGGTCCGTTACAATCACTAATATAAAAAAAATGTAAAGACATTCTTCAATTATAAATTAAAACAGAAGAAATTGTTACCTGTTAATATCATCTTGATACAAGTTTCTGTTAAAATAATCAGCCAGATGTGGTGCGTTGCACAAACACTGTAATATGGAATTCATATAGCAAGTGTTCCCTAGATTACGAAGTCCAGTCAGAGCTGGTCCCGATCCCCCAAACACAGGATTGAGATTCCGAATTTGTAACGCAGAGAGTCTTGAAATTTCAGGTTTAGTGTAACAGACCGGTCTGTAAGGAAGAAATGATGTTTTGTTACTTCTCTGAGACTGGGCACCGTACAAGGCACAGCGTAGCGCTCCATCGGCCGTGCGGCACCGAGCTGTCTTACAGACAGCCTTCCCCTTCGACGCTCTGGGAAGGAGCCTGTTTCAGAGGCTGGCAGTGAGCAGCAGGCCAGCAGCACGCCGTGTGTCACTTCACAGTCTTCTCCAGCCAAGCAGTACCAAGGGCCTCTGAGGAGATCCCTGTTTCTGCGAGTGGTGGTCTCGCAGCAGCAATGGACACAGAAAAGCAAGACTGTGTGCACGGAGCTTAACAGGACAAAACTTAACTCTCCCTTATCCCCTTAACGGGATATGAGGTATTCTGTCACAGGAATTCACCAAATCCATCATTTAAGGTATTCAAGACTAATCAATGCAATAATGAGAAATGCATGCATACTGGCCTATAAGAAAGCTGAATTACAGAGTAAAATTATTTCTTTCTAAATTCATAGATGAAAAATTAATGTAGTTGATTTAACTACTCAGTTTAAAACTGAAACTCTTAATTTCACAAGTTGTCAGAAGCCTTGACACAAATACTACCACAGGAAGCAACTATTGGCCAGTTAACACTGTGACCTCCAAAGTTCATATAACTGGATGATAACTGGAATCTCGGCAGCACATTCCTCTCTGAACTTGCAACAATGCAAGTCTGTCAGCAAAACTCTTGCATGCCTTTGTAAAGTACTTAGAAAATATTAACGGATAATTTTGGATAAAGACAAACTCTTAAAATCTGGCAGAGTGCACAGACTGTAATACTGTAACTTATCAAACCTACTTATTTTCACGGTTGACTGTAGGGGTTACAGGAATTCGCTTCTTCTCTTCCTCCTGAACGGCTTGGGTTATATCCGGGGAGGAATAGGAGCGCTTCAGTTTGGAGTGTTCTCTTTCCCGTTCAGCAGTCACCTGGGGCTTGGGCTTATGGGTTGGCGGGGTAGCTGGAGGAGTGGATGAAGGAGCCATTTCTGGTGGATACATATGAACAGTGTTTGTTGGCGAGTGATAATATCGAAAGGTTCCAGTGATTGGATCCAGAAACTTGGGGAAAAAAAAAACAAATTGTTTCAAAGACAGGTTCAAAAAAAAATAATCAACTTGCTTACCTAGGTATGAGCTACTGTAAGAACTTCAAACACTGAGATGTTACAGTAGTGACAGACTCAATGCTTAATAGATTAAGTTTAGTGGAAGATCACTTATACCAAAATAAACAAGCAACAGCTCGGTATAAAAAGCTAGAGATGAACTCCACTTGTTTATTTAAAAATTATTGTTAGGATTCAGAAAATAACTGGGAAAGTTTAAGAGAAGAAATCAAACAAGATTAGATCAAACTTAGAAATATGACGTAACTAAAATTCACTACAAAATTGCACAAATTTCAGAATAGAAAGTTACCTTTGCCCAACCTGGAGGCAGTCCTGGTATTATCCTTCCCATTTCCTCACTTCGTGCTCTCATTAATGGCTCCCGCTGAGACTAGTAAATGCAATGGAAATGTAAGGTATGTACAGTTAGTTATGCAGAGGAACAATCTGTATGCAACTTCTCTTGTGGTTCAATGATTTTACAAAAACAGTTCAATAAAAAGTCCTTGATTACAGCTAGAAATGTGACTTATTTTTCAACAACAATATGGTAGTAAGTACCTTCCCTAAAGCAGCCACTTTATTAGGAATACATGCTTGCATTAGGAGGATGATCTTGGGGGATGCAAGGAAGTATGAATGAGATGATGAACACATGTGGAATACTTGTTAATACCCATCAAAAACATATAATGATTTCCACTGAAAGTTTCAAATACATTTTTTGAAAATGAATGACAAATGTAAAAAGCAAATGCAAGTGTAGAATATCGCACTGTCTTTTCCTAAGGAGGAGACATGTGAACATTAAAATGAGATGAAATTTAGCATGAGATAATAAAGCATCTATATTTTGTATGTTTTTCGCTACATACAACACATTGCATTTACTTTAAGTCTTTCAGTATCTTGTTCAGAATCCTCTCTAATGGCTCCTGGTTCTGGTTCTCCTTTAACCCCAGTTTGCTGTAAAAGATTTTGAGAGAAGGCTTTCAAATTTCATGTGGGATGTCAGTAAACAAGGCCAAGAAAGCAAAATTGGGAAAAAGCAGAGTTACATTTTGCTGCTGCTGCTGTTAAATTCACCTGCTCTTGGTATGTACAAATAAACTAATCATTTTTAATTTTTCTATATAACAAGTCTTTGGAATAGCCTTTATAGATGAATTTTGTGTTCTCTCCACAATTTTGTGTCACTCTCTACAATAAAAACGGTGGATTTTAAAATGTATTTAAATATAAGACTGGACTTCATAAGCAGCCCCTTCTTCCACAATCACTTGAGTATTTTATAGCTACAGAATTTGGAAATTCTTCATGGGTCTGAGGAAAGAAGGAAATGTGACTTCAGAAGATTTGGAACTTGGCTGCTCTTAACCAATACTAGATTAGGGTATCACTCTGCTTCCATGCAAGTCAACGAAATAATCCCTCTGTGTATCACTGTTTAGGCATTAGAGAACTTGATATGATAATATGATTTGATCCTTTGCTAGAATGTGTTACAATAATAGAGCATATACTAGGGCTGACACAAGAGACTGTATGTTAACCACCTCTCTACAGTTGACACAAAAAGTAGCAGCCCATGGGCCATTCCTTCTATTTCCACATCTGTGGAAAGTGTTTTTTTTTTTTTTTTTTAATCCTATGGGAATCCTATACTGTCCACCTACAGCCAGACTCAAAGTGCTCTAAGCTGTCTGTAAAAATCTACCCCGTTGGGTATTGTTTCCAACTTTCCCCTCTATTTATGTAAAAATGGCAGGCCTAAATAAAATTCAAGTATATTTAAAGTTTCCAGCTTTATACTATGTTACTCCAAGGTACATTCACAAATCATACTGAATAATTACTTAAAGTTTGATGATGATTTTTTTTTTCTTACTAACCTTGCCTGAGGTGGTCCCAAAGGTCTGAGATGCATCACCCAGTGCACCTCTCTGCATTTCTGGTGTTCTGGTTCCCTTTTCTCTTTCATCCATAGATATTTTTTCAATCTCAATACTTTTCAAATCAATACTTTCCGGTTCATTTTTATTTTGCTTTTTTGCTTCTATTGCTTCTTTCTGTGCTCGCTCTTTTTCTTTTTCCTCTTTTTCTCTTTTTATCTGCTCTTCCCTGTCTTTTTGTTCTCTATGCTCTTTGGCTTGTTGTAGCTTTTCTTTGTATTCCTTTTCTTTCTTCTCTTCCTTTGCTTTTTGTTCCTGTTGTTCTTTTTCTTGCTTGAGTTTTTCTTTCTGTTCTTCTTGCTGCCTCTCCCTCAGTTCCTTTTCCCGCTTGTTCTTCTCTAACATGGCAGCAGTTTCTGCATGTATGCGACTCTTTTCCTCCTCTGTCAGAATGTTCTTTGCATCATGCAGAGGCTTGGTGGACCGGTCTGGAATGACTCGCCCGTTCTCAACAGGCTGGCTGTCAGGGACTGTACTCTCAGCTTTTGGTCTGTTATCATCAGGCTGCTTCAGTGAAGGCTTTTTAGTGCGATCAACCTGTAGCACCAAGTGTGGAACAACACGTTCACTGTTACTGCTCTGCTAGCTAGACTATTTCTAAGTGAGATTTGTGAGAGATTAAATATGATATCAACTCTACCTCTGCCACAGAGATAATGAACTTTCAACTTCAGCAAATTTTATCATTCAGATTCCTTATTAAGGAAATTAAGTATTCACTTTATTTTCAGCTATGAGGTAAGAGCTAACAAGCTCTACAAAATCATAAGGATGGTATTAAGCACTCATTACTACAACTCAGTCTTTATTTTCAAGCTTTCAAAAATGAACCTTTTAGGGCAATCAAGACTCCCTAATTGGGGTGTGGTGTTCTCAATCATATGACACAGCAAATGATTAAGGCTTCATGAGGAGAGGTATTTAAGAACAGCTGATGGTCAGACCTAAATCAGCAGGTTGTGTTGATAGTGAAAGGGAAGATCTAGTTCAGGGAAGAGAAGAGCTAAGACTAGAGATACGATCATTTTCACAGGTTAGGGTGCCTCAGCTTAAAATCTTAACTTAGAGGAAGCATCTAAAGGATGTTTCTTCCCCAGGAAAACAAATCACTTTAGTATAAGCATTTTACCAAGTTTTTTTGTTTTGTAAAGAAAGCTTGTTTCCTGTAAAGGGGAGAAACAAGCAGGGGAATGGTTCAGCATACAAGGGGAGTAGCGTTAGTATAAGCATTTTACCAAGTTTTTTGTTTTGTAAAGAAAGTTTGTTTCCTGTAAAGAGGAGAAACAAGGAGGGGAATGGTTCATCATACAAGGGGAGTAGCAAGAGACTACCTAGAATGTTTCAGGAAAATGGGCCTTGGAACAACCAAGGTAAGACTTCTTTTCTGCCTATTTCATAGCATGTATACTCTAAGTAGGTTAGTTTGTTTACAGAGTTTCTGAACCAGTGAGTAATTGTTGACCCTCAATTTCTCAGCCATCCATGACAAAATCTTCATTGAAAACTCTACAAGTATGTTAAATATGTCCAGCTTAATCCAGCTCTGTGCATTACTTACTGTAGTTTCATAGACCATCAGCAGTCTCTGCACTGTTGTACTTGCATAATGCAGTATCTGGAAAGATGGTTACTGAAAATATTTCTCTATGAATTTAGGCTTCTATGATTAGTGACTCTCCAGTGGCTTAGCATTACACTAGCATTGACTTTAAAAAAAACACAGCTTACCTCAGGGATACTTCTTGTAATTGGTACCGGATTAACTCCAGATAAGATGTCAGATTTGGGAATAGTTGCAGCCTGTACCCTTGGTCTGTTAAGAGATTTTAGTCTCTCTTCCAAGTTACTTCCTGTTTCTTCATTCTCAGTTATTTCTATTGGAGTTGGCTTTACAGCAGCAACAGGTGGAACAGGAGCTGACTCTTCCAGAGATGGATAAGTAAAATCCACTAGAGAGAGAAAAAGGCAAGAACACAGCTATCACAAATATACTTGAGCAAATTAAAGTTACAAATTAAAGTATGAATGTTGGCAGAAGAGTCATTCTTTATACTTACAAGAAACGGTCACTGCCTCTCTCCTGCCATGCTGCGGTGGAGTTACTTTAGCATTTGTGGTGTACTGGGGAAAACAAAGGAGCCAGTTTTCATAGCCTCCTTCTAGGATTAAAGGTTCGTTCTGCAGTAGAGGCTGGCTTTCCCACTTCAAGGAAAAAGGTTGAGATTAAGTGATTAAAAAAAAAAAAGGCAAAGAAACTTTTTAACCCTAACTCGTAGAAGTTTCTGTATCTAGTGATCACAAAGAGAGTGGTTCAGGTGAGCAGCTCTGCAGAGAAGGACCTGGGTGTCATGGTGGAGGACAAGTTGACCATGAGGCAGCAGGTGCCCTCAGGGCCAAGAAGGCCAATGGGATCCTG
>NW_010581219.1:64520-75824 GCF_000705375.1 Tinamus guttatus | reverse complement strand
TGAGGAGGATGGTGCTGGCCTCTTTTCAGTCATGGCCACTGACAGAACTAGAGGAAACAGCCAGAAACTGAAGCACCAAAAGTTCCACAGGAACTTAGGGAAAAAATGTCTTAACAGTGAGGGTGACAGAGCACTGGAACAGGCTGCCCAGAGAGGTTGTGGAGTCTCCTTCTCTGGAAATCTTCAAAATCCGCTTGGACGCAGTCCTGTGCCACGTGCTCTAGGTGACCCTGCGTATGCAGGGGGTTGGACTAGATGATCTCTAGAGGTCCCTTCCAACCTGAATGATTCTATGATTCTATTTTTGAATTTTTCTAACTAAAAAAAGAAAAAAAAGGCTGCAAAATTCCTTTGGGGGCAGGGAATCCTTTTGGAGAAAGTTAATGCTGTAGGCTCCTGTTTTTTTTTTTTTTTTTTTTAAAGATATATTGACCAAAAAAAACAATCTGATTTGCTTCTCCCCTATCCCCCCCAAACCAGAACTACTTGTTACTAGTTCTGGTAACGATCATCCGCACACAACCAATGTTTACATTTGCTTCAGTTCCAGTGATAGCCCTGCCCTATATGATTAGAGGCTTTATAAAGCTTTCTGAAAGAGCCTGGAGAGCCCAGGCTCAAGATTGGTTTCATCCTGAGATCTTCAGTATTAGGGCATGAATTATGCACAAGGTTCCCAGCCTATTCTGTAAAGCAAAAAACAGGGAGAACTGCCTGAATCTGAATAAAGTTGTGCACTTTTACAAGAGTGACCTACATAAAGTAGGGACAACACCTGCATTCAGCTTCTGCTATCAAAATAAGCAATCCTGAGATGCTTTAGCACATATCTTGGTTCAGTTTTCAAGTCTCCCATATTCTTTGTATTTAGATATATTTTCAGAGCCTCTTATTTTGGGGGATAAAAGAATACAGAAAGTAAAATCACCAACCTTAAAAAGTGCATCTTTCAGACTTTGCAGAGTTGTTCCAAGTTTTAAGTCTCCTGCAGAACTAAACCAGTCCAGCAGTATAACATAATCAAAATGTCCTCTCTTCTTCCATGGATCTCTAGAATCCTCTGGGAGTCTAGCTTCAATCCAACTTGTGGTAACTCTGAAATGTATTAACATGCACTTAAAGATAAACATATACATATACAGAATGTTACTTGTTTAATCCCCCTACATTTATATGCTTTTATCTATGGATAAAATGCATCTGTTCTGGCTTATAGTCAGTACATGCAAAAGCAAAGCTGTCAAGATATCTCACCATATACAGGGGCCCCTAAACTAAGTGAACAAGCTTTAATAGCACAGTGATTTCTTCCCTGCCCCTCCCTCCCAGTCAGTTTATACATGGGGAAGATAATAAGGCAGTAATAAGACATGTTAAGTATTTGACTATTACTTAACATTATTTCATACCCAGGACTGATTGCTTCTTCTGGGACACTGATAGATCTTGGAATACAGGATTCTTGATAATCTTTTGAGCTTCGAGTGTCCATTATAATCAATTCAATGTTTTTGTCTGTCATCATTGCAAACAGTTTCTCAGCAGTGACTGCTCCTTGAGATACAAAAGGTATTATAAGCAAAAAGCTACATTTTAAATGGAGATAGCTATAAACACATCTCACTTGAGAGTCAAGACTGCAAGTGAATGAAAAAGGATGAAACGGAACGTGTCTACAGAACCCATTCATGTATATTCTTTCAAACCATCATGGTGATGATTGGTGAAACATATTTGCTCCTGTAGTTTCTACTGCTTCAGTGATCAGCAGTGGATGTGCTGAATTAGACAACATGGAACACCCCCAGGATTAGTTAAGCTTTCTGTGGTTTCATTTAAATCAAGTTGTGCAGTTGCAAATGCGTGTCAAACTGCATGTTGCAGGTGTTCCTATTTACTACATAAGCAAAAAACAAAAGCGGGGAGAAGTGTGAAGGGGACTCTTCATTTAACTAGGAAAGATGACACATCTCAACCTTGCCTAATTTTATTCCTATCATTTGAAGCAACATTTTGTTTCTACTCTGATCATTCTTGGGCCAGTTCAGCTTTAATTTTTACACTGTATTTTCAGCTTCTTTTCAGCTGAAGCAAGTTTAAGTTCAAGAGAAGTGATGAAGGCTCTAACAGGGCTTTAATTACTAAGTTGCTATTACCAAAATGCAGGATACCAGCAATTTCAGCAAATTGCTTTGACTGTGAAGTTACTCTTTCTATAAAGAACTGCAGCTGGAGAAGTGAGAGATGCACAGGTATACTCAGCCTCTTTTCACAGTGGTGGGAGCATATATCTCTTACCATTCAGACTGTCAGACTGATCCTTTTTTTCCAGGGAATGTGTCTTCTCACCATTGATCTGTGTTGACAGAAGAAGACAAAAAAGGTGTAAGGGAGGTAATCTCATATTCAGAAAGATGATAAGCAGCACACAGAGCTTGACTGTGCCTGACTCTCACAGAGCTTGAAGGAAACTGGTCACACTGAAAGTCACAGAAGAAACCCAAGTAGAAGAAGCCTCTTAAAGTTACATTGACAAAAATATTAGAAAGATAAATGTGGCTGCCCTATATAGACAGAAACCAATCAAAAAGGCCAAAAAAAAATTGTAGGACTACATAATCTGCTAGATGAAATTCCTAAAGCATCTGTGGAGAGATGAGTTCCTCACTATACTATTGCTCCTAAAGAGAAGGTATGTAATCTACATCATCAGCTCTTATCACACAGAAACCTTGGGCTTCGCATGCGACGTAGCTCTGGCAATGCCATTAAGTCTATTTTTACTATAAACAGAATTTGACTTAGTAAAAAGCTAGTCTACTTTCTGCACATCTCAGAACTTGGAAGGCCTGTTCCAAAGAAATCTCAGAGAAAAGTTACGGGGAATTTAAAATGATTAATAATAAAAAAAGCTATTAAAGAACCAAATAGCAATAATAACAAAATCCAACACCCTGATCCTGAATTAGAAATGCTGCTGGAACAAAATGCTAGACTATGTATTTAAAGTTAATTAGAGAATTTGTAGCTGTTTTTGATTACCCTTTGGCTTTTTCCTTTGGAATCTGCTGAGCTTTCTGAAGAGTTCTTGGCTGAAGTCTTTCCATCATCTTTTGCTTCTTGCTTTTTCTGCAGCTCTTGTCTGTCCCTCTCTTCAAGTTTTTTCCGAACTTCAGCTTCCTCGTATCTATTAGGAAAAAAGTGCTTTTAAAATATCTCATTATTGTCTAGCCTTGTATAATTAACATCAAAATCATTAAGTCTCTAAGTAGGAAGTGGGGGAAAAAAAAATCAAGTACTGTGAAATTACTGTTTTCCATTGAACTTGTTTTCTTCCTGACTGCTTGGTCTCACTTCTCCCACTTTTGTAATTGTTTCCTTGTTCTTAAATCCTGCTTTGGGTTCCATTTTGTAGTCATTACTCTTCAGGTTTACTTCCCTTATGCAAACTGAAATCATGCTTAGCTATGGTAGTTTAGCACTTTGAAGGGTTTCTACAAGGTGCTTTTACTTAAATATAGAGACAAAAGAGGAAAAAGCATATGCTTAGCTGAGTGGAGAGAGCTGACAGAGAAAGGCTGGGGGGAAATAAGCAAACAAGCCTGAAAAGACAACATATTGTATTAAGCAGAACCTAAATAGGAAGTCCACCATCTATCTGCTTACTGTCACAATTTTGTGGCTTAGGGACCAAAGACATTTAAGTCTTAGCACAGCATAGTTATAGTTGCGTTACCAAAACCCTTTCATCACTTCAGTTAAATAATGGTCAAATTGTGTTATTTCATATAGATGTCTCCACATGGAGGCATAGAAAATGCGCAAAAGGGGTTATGTTAGTCTAAACTAATCTACATTAGGAGAGCTTTTTGACAGGTGAACTTTAGGAGCATGTTGCTACTTTATTTGGCTTTTGTATAACCCCAAGATGAAAACTATTATAAGGAAATGCTTCTCTCTAAATCAAATATAGTTCAAATTTTGAGGTTTTGTTTCATTAGAGATATTAAACAAAAAAAGGAGGTATCTCTACAGGAGAAGGTATCAACAAATGATAGTTGAGAGCATATAGATAGTAGCAAGTTACTGAAATGTGCAAAAGCAAAAACTATCTCTAACGCACTTTCTTAGATAAATTGTTAAAGCTCTCAAGAGTTCCAGGTATCCACAAACTACTGCAAATATAGTGTGTAGTGGGAAAACCTGCAATTGCAAATTCAGGTTCAGGTATAAAGAACAGTATCTATGCATTATATTCACGTACCTGAGTTTAAGGCTGTCTGAGAGTCTTTCGGCTTCTTCAATAGCTTTTTTCAAGTTTGTAGGTCCAAGAATTGAATGAAAATAATCCTAAAATTACAAGCATCACCACCCATATTAACAGCACTGTTTAATAATATCTACTCCTGTGTATATCAAGAGCATCGAATGCACAGAGAAGTGATAGGATGATGATGATAATGCCAACAAAAGTAAATGTTTTAAATCTGGTATTTCCTGTTAAAATATTCATTAGCAAATGCAACAGCTTTATTGGAATGTGTGTCTGTGTATGTATTCATGGCAACTCAGTTTACGTTCACTTATTTGTCAGTGACCTTGGCCTGAAATGAATACAACACCCTTTCACACAAGCCCAAACTGCTTTGTACTATACCAAGAAAGGTCTGGCTGAGAAAGATTAAAAGATTTCCTCTCCATTAAAAATATTCACACATCTGGCAATTTATATACCTTAAATGTAACTGACCAAAGCAAAGTGTGAAAACAGTTACTGACAGAAAATAGGAAAGAAGTGTCAGCACAAATGAGACTACTTATTTACTATCAGCATAATTATTTGAATGTGCATTAGTTTTAAGTGTCCATATTTTTTCTGTGTTATTCTGTTTTGTTTCTGCCAACACAGAAGCAGCCAGTCAGAAAGCTTATATACCTGTTGCTGTTTAAAATCAGGTCTCTTCTTAATAAAATTATAAACAGTTACATATTTCATATACAGGACGTAAGCTTTTTCTTCATCTCTGTCCAATCTGCTTTCTTCTGCTGCCTTGAAAATCTTAAGGGCACTCTGCACATAACTGAAATAAAGAGCAGCAAAGCAAGTGATTGTTGATTTACCCCAGGCACCTTCCCAGCACAAAATGCCATTTTAAGTGATCACAGTCTCTATTCACCTATTAAATGTTTACTTTACTAGCTCGGGATAAGCTTTTCACTAAATGAGCCACAACTAGGCTCCTCAAACAATGTTTCCCTTCACTACACTGTTTATCAAACAGATTCAGAACTGATTCTGAAACAGAATCTTCCATAGTTAAATAGCAGACTGAGATATGGAAACATATATATATGAGCTTTTCTATTCTGAAAACAACCACTTCTTTTGAAAAACAAAACAAACACCCCATCCTGTTATTTCACAGTAAAGCAGAATGAAATGTTTGATTGCCTAAAAATGCTAGGAATAAAGTATTTTCTATTCCCATGTAGAATTTAATTTGCTCAGCTTTTAACTGTTTTTTTTTTTTGAACTTGTGCTTACATAGACTTTTTCAAAGCACTCAGGCTTTCATGTGCATTGTGCAAGGTGTGTTTTGGCAGTGGGCAAACTTATCTGCTATAGATAGGAAGCATATCTCATTTGATAATTGAGAAATCTATCTGTAAAGTCCATCAAAGATGCAATACCTAACAAAATAATTGAGGGAATTTAGGTCCACAACATAGTTACGAGTGCAGCTGACTCAGAAAAATAGTATTAATACTTCTAAAGGTAAGAGTTTCTCAAAGAGAAAACTAATGAAGACCTAATACATAATGATTTAACTTACATAAGTACAAAACTATATTTACTGCAGATTACTTCAATTGATTATGAATTAACTATTCAAAACAAAAGCCTAAATACCTCTTTGTACTGGTCTTTTCGGGTTTTATTTCTGTCTTCTTGTTGAGATCTTTCAATGAAGTACAGAGATACAGCTCTTTAGGTACAGATGCCACAGCAGGCATGTTGTTGTGTCTCTTCTAGGATGGTGCAACTACTTGGAAGTCTCTATTGATATTTGTCTGTGAGAAAGAAAGGTTTAAAAAAAAAAAAAAGCCTACAATTATATTCCATTAATTACTTTTCATGCAGATATTGTAGTTACCTGTAATACTTAGCCTGTTCTATTTTGTCAACTACCAGTAACACAAGACTACCTGGAATTTATGCAGTTAGAGATTATATTGTAATCAAGAATTCTGAATATAATTTAATTGTCAGGCAATGATTTGGAGTTGCAGTACCTTATCCAGCCTGCATCAGTATCAGCATGCTGATGTCTTTGATATTAGTCTAGAAAAATACAAATCCATCTATTTAAAATGAAAATTCTGTCACTTATTCTAGGCATTTATTTTTAATACAAGTATAAAAAGAAAATTAGTTCTAGGAGTCAGCAAAACTTCTCTGCCAGAAGTTAGAGGAATAATATTGTAGTTGTTAAACTGCAGCTAATCATATGTAATCATCCTTTCAGAGTCCTTTTCCAGTTCTAAGTCTTACTGATGTAAGCAGATTAGCTGAATAGTTTAAAAAATAAATTAATCCTCCCTGCCCCAATGATAGAATTATTTGAAATAACTTTAGGTGATTTATCAAGAGCATATGCAGTATGTATCAGATGCTAGAAATATAATGAAACAAAGAGAAATTTGCAATGACTTACAAGTTCTAATAACCATCTTATCCTGCATATTTATCTGACTATAAAGCCAGTTAAATGCGTTATAAAAAGTGTGCTGACCTGCCTGTATTCGGAAATTTTTAATGGATATTTTTTTATGACTCACTTGCGGCTGACCTCAAATAGCTGCTACACCCACAGAAAGGTGACTTACAACATCTTGGCAAGTCAAGGTGAAGGAGAAAGATTACTACTGGTAAAGCGATCTGAAACTTCTTGGACATGCTTAAACTCTCATGTACTTTTGTCTTTCTCTTTGTGTGAAAGAGTTGTTTGGGTACCTATCAAACAGCTGAGATGATTCAATAATCCCCTCTGGTCAAACTTTGCTAATCTTACATTCTGCATGAATAGGCCATAAATTTCACACGGAAAGTTCAGCTACAATCTTTTAATTTAGTATGAGGTATTCATGAAGTATTCTGTGTTGAAAGTAGAGACAGAATTCACTGAAGAATCAGATTTGGTAAAAACCAACAAATGAACCTAAAGGACATTCCCAATCTGAAGTTTTTTCTGTCTAAAACAAAGACTTGCCTTTACATAATCCTAGAGTTACACGGAAAAACTTCATTCCTATTAGTATTTTAACATTGCTTGTCTAATCCTGCCTTTAGAGTGTATCTTTAACTGGATTTTTTCCTCTTGGAAATGCAAATAGACTTTTCTTTGAAGCTTTAAGTCCTTTCTAAATATATCTTCTAAGGTTACTTTGTTATGTAACAAGTATTTTCTGAAACTTAAGAGGCAGGATTTGATTGACTTGTGACAAACTTAAGCAGGTATTATAACTGAATGTGCATTCTGAAAAAGATGAAAATAATGTTACCATGTTTGTGAGTGCATGAGGAAATAAAAGATTCTGTGGGAGTTGCTAGCCTCTCTTGCCTTTCATTGTGTGGCTTAATTTCTCAAGTGTTGCTGACTAGGTCTTCTGGACCTAGTCTATTAAAAAAAAAAAAAAGTAGAGCTACAGGATAAAAGAAAAAATCTGAGAGTTTTTAATATGAAAATCAAAGCTAATATACAACACTTAACACTTTAACTTTCATGTTTTTGTGTTATGAACAACAGCAGCTGTAACTGCAGGCTTTAAAATTGCTAGCTAGGTGCAATGCTAAATTTGCCTGTATTTTCTGATCTCAAGAGATTTTCACATTCTTTTTTTTTTCCCCAGACATAAGCTACTAGCTACTTCCTTTTAGTCTGTTTGCACAGTATCTCACAAACTAGACATTACTTTTTCATCTTACACAGTACTACAATTCATGTCATATGCTGCAGTAAAATGAATGGGGATGTACTAGGAGTAACTCTTCCAGAAAAAGCAACCCGATTCCCAGCAGCTTGCTTAATGGAATTACATACAGCATATGTCATAAGTAAATATGAAATTTCAATTGTAGTCTCCAATTCATTCTTCAAGTACAGAACTTAACTAGGTGGCTATAGGTAGTATTTTCAGAGGTTTATGCAGCAAAAATACAAAAATTTCCTAGTTAGATTCTAAAGACTAACCACTACTTGTGAGAGTTGACCATTCTGAATCCTAGTTCAGAAAGACTTTTAACATTTTAAGCTTCTACTGAACTTTAGGATGTGACTTTAACTTGATTTGCCCTTATGCTACTTTTTCAAAGCAATTACTCCAAATTGGGGCAGAAGAGTAAGTTATTAGACAAAAATGAGAATGCTAACAAAGCTCGAACTCCTGACTGTAGTGTAACGAGTGACAATAAACTTTTCAGTGCCTTTCAGGTTGTTGAGGTCCCTAATGGCAGGCACCAACTCTGGCCATACTGTGTTTGGTGATACAGAGTTATGTTTATTTTGAGTCTGATGAAAGCCTCTCTGCTTATGATGACAGACTGACCCAAACCAAAGTTTGTGTCTGAAAAACAAGTAGCAGTAAGAAATATTTAACTACTTTCAGAAGCATATTTGGTTCTTGTCCCTTGTCTTTCTTAGTATCGTGAAATATGAACAAAACCAATGCAACAACCCTTTTCTAAACTGTAGATTAAAATTTAGGAAGTCCCATGAAGTAAAAACTTATAATTCTTTTCCTGTAAGTCAAAAAAAAAAAAATCCAAATGCAAGTATACACATGTATTTAATGTATTTTGGCACAGTATTTTTAAAATACTGAGTGGTTAGAGCTTCCCCCTCTGAAGGGAGGCAGTCTTTCTCTCAGAAGAAGAAATGAAGGTGAAAAACAATGGGCCCAAAATACCAGGTATTGGCCTGAAAAGTGTAACAGACACCACCTTATTCAAGAAGAGTACTGTCACCCCCAGTTGTCCCTCCCTCTCCTCCTAAGTGGTAAATTGATCTATTATCATGTGTCCTGGGCAAGCCTGCACCCTAGGCTGGATGCCCTGCAGCAGCTAACATCCATACTATTTCATCAAGTCTACTGTTATTCCCTGTCTCTTAGCCTAAGCCCAGACTCCCTTCTCCTCGCCTCATTCCAGCTGTTAGCCACTGCTTAAAGACTGCGATTTGCTGCCTTCTTGCTGCTAGTAATCTTTGCAAAATCAATGCAAGAAAAACGTTTCAGGAAACAAGCTGTCTGTATGAGACAAGAAACACTTCAAGGACAAGGACCAAGCACTAGAATCATCACCCTCCTCAACCAGGAGGCTGGCCCACTTTTGCAATCGGGCATGGGTTTCTTCTTCCACTGCGTTTACGCTTCCTTGCTTGTAAGATTCTACTGAAACTCACACCTAACTACTCTTACTTCTCCTTTGACATTCCAGAATTTTTTCACAATTATTTTTATGCACTATTGGTTTCATGTTTTCATCATAAAGCCATCAGATATTATGTTCCAATTATTGTTTTGAAGTCAAATTATGTTCCTCTTTATTGACTATTGACTTCTACATAACAAAAACTTTATTGGCCTGTCACCCTTTATCCTTCACCATTTGCTACCTCAACTGAAAGAGCTTTTTTTCGCTCTATCAGAATTGAGCAGGTAGTAGGAAGACTTTCTGATATCAGAATCAAAGTTTGTGCCTTTCAATCAAAATGTAAGTGTCCATTTTTGAACCTAAGTTTTTTGCATGTACCCTATTCCTAACTGAATGGGTCTCGTAACTGCCTGCAGCAAAATTGCACAAAACAGGTCAGGAGTAGTTAATACACAGCAGCAAAATGCACAGAGAAAGACCAACTACTGTGAAGTGCAGTCTGTAATGTATCTGTATCTGTTTTGTCTAGAGGAGTAGCAGCTGAACTGCGCTTTTATTTGATGAGGCATTCCTTATCCAATTTAGCAGGAGAAACTGTTGCTGGCCCAGTCTGTGTTGACCAGGCTGTGCTCAGCTTTACCAAGCCTTCCATTTCCTGTCACATTTCTAATCAATGCAAAGGCCAAACAGAGGCACAGCAAACCCATCAAATAATGTATGTGGCTTTTTCATACATCCGCAAGGGAGAGACAGTAGTTCCCTCCGCAGGAAGAGGTGAAAACTAGATCATAAAACCATAAACACAAAAATGGATTTAAGTCATAATACTTATATCTACTATTAATCAAGTCTGTGAGGAGGAGGAAACAACCCACTTAGGTTTAGTAACCTCTCTCCTAAAAATTAAGATCAAACTCTGCATCTATTTATCCTAATCCATGACTGAGATGTTGCCTCAGGCTCCTTTTTCATACTTAAGATTGCTCAAAATAAGGGTAACACCCCCAAAATGTAAGGAAAGTCTCTCTTGGATATTTATGAGCATTCAAAACACTTAAAATAGATAGTTCTATGCTGACAGAGAAGCATACCTGTTGACAACAGGTTTTTCTACAACTAATTATTATGACTGTTCTATTAAGGATATGAGTAACCCGCAAGCGCAGTGACCAGGGCAAGAACAACACACAGCAGCAGCTATGTTGCAAGGAGCACACGCTAAGGAGGTCTGAAATAAACTAATACGGTGGCACTGTGCATTGCCAATGCAGGTATGCAGTGAAGTACTGCACTGACTTTTGTGTCCAAGACTTGAGCAAAGTGAAGGGTTTCTCACAAGCACGAAGCCTCTCGATTTGTTTGTAATTAAGCTTTACTCCTCTCCTCCGGGACAGGAAAGGTGCGGATTCTTAAGGATATCAGTATTAATCTGGGGATACAGCACTCTAATGTGATTGTGCCTTGAAATCCGCTGGCTGCCTTGACCCCTGTGAGCCGCACGTTTCTCTGGGGTACTGGAGCCCTGGGGTGCGCAGCCCGCTGGGCGCAGCCAGGCTGCCACCACCGCGGATCTCCAAGCGAGGCCCGGCCCTGCCCCTCAGCAACGGGCCACGGCTCCGTCTGGGGCCGCGCAGCATGAGGAAACGAGCCCGGGGCCGAGCCCGGGCACCTTGCTCCCTGCGCGGCAGCACGATCGTTTCTGGCAGCGCTTGCTGATCCAACAGTTCAGCTGATAGGGACTGTCAGGGGCTGGGAGGGAGGGCAATTCCTTTCAGAATCGTTGCAGAAAGTTAGGCTAGATCCAGGAAGGAGAGGGGGATTATTCAGGCCGAGTTTAAAGCAAATACCGTCACCTCTCGCTGGGGCGGAGA
>NW_010581219.1:14894-60518 GCF_000705375.1 Tinamus guttatus | reverse complement strand
CCCCAGGGCTGCGCGCCCAGGGGGGCTCTGCGCCGTGGCGAGCGCTGTCCCTCCGAGCTGGCCAGGCGGGCGGTCGCCCGCGCTCGGAGCGCTCCGGCTCGGTGGGGTTTTGTGCGTTGTTGGCTGCGTTTGAGGTGTTGCTGGGGAAAAAGCAGGCTGCATGCACTGTGGGTGCACACAGGCGTGCTTGTCAGGGATCCTGAAATTGGCTGCTGTGTACATAGAGTGCCCATGGCAGGCATTAGGAGCTAACAGGAGTTGACCCAAGCTGTTAGCTCCTGCTCCTCAACCGCGTCTTGCCTGGTCTGTTACTGTCCTTAAGAGTCCCAGCATGTTCCTCGGCGATGCCAGTGCGCCTTGCGGCTCTTCTGGTTGTACGGCTGCACTGGTGTCTGAAAACAGCTCACTTTCTGGCTTTTAGGCCTTTATGCAAGAAAGAAACTGTCATGGTTCCTCATTCTAAAGCAGTTAAAGACATTTTTTTTCTCTCTCTCTCTTTGGGAATATTGTGTAATTTCAGTTAACAAATGCATGTCTGACACATCGCAAGGCTGCAGTACAGTGCAGAGGCTCCATAAAGTGCCGTTAGGTTCTCCCTGTCCATCCCTGTGTGTGCCGTACTGTAAATTGGTGCCAAACGTGTCCGTGAAAGCTTCGTAGCTCACTCTGGTGTCACTGGCAGTGACAAACCTCAGCTCGTGCCAGTGCAGCGGCTCCTCTTGCTTGCATAATGGTCATCTTCACAAGAATAATTTTGTTGCAGAAAAGAGTCACACTGCACTTTCCTTTCTAAGGACAAGGCTTTTCTCTATTATTTAGTGGTGTTTCATTGATACTAATTTAAGTTAATGTATGAACTTAACTGGAGGACAAAGCTATATAAATACAGGCTTAAATACCCTAATGACAAAGCTATCCATCAACCTGTGTACTTTTCTGATCTGCTTTCCCAAGTCAGGATTTTATTTGTTTATTTATTTATTTTTAATGAATAGTCCCACATGAAGGTGATGTTTCTGTTTGAACAAACTAGAAGAAATTTAGTTACGAACACCGCACAACTGTAGAGGAAAGCTGAAAGCCATGTAATTAAAACAGATTGTTGTTTATACACTCACTAATATAATTTCCATTATCATAACATGCTATCTATACTATACACATCCATATTATATTCCTGTGCTATTTATATTAAGATTCCACTTAAAACATGGAGTCATTGTTTAAATACATTTGGATGGATATGATTCCATAAGGAAGCCATACAAAAGCCGTTTACTAAGTTTATCCCATGTGAGTCATTATAACTATGCTGTTACATGATATTGTATATGGTAAAGGCATACTGAGCTTGTTAAGATGTGCTAGGATATGGAAATAAGATTGTTTGTTGCAGACCTTTCAGTTCCTTGAAAGGCTACCAAATTGTAAGTGAAATGAAAACTAGTTTTGAGGAGGAACTGTTCTGAGTATTGCGCTGCTATATCAGCATGTAAAGACACTAAAGCAAGTTGACACCATGATTCAATTCTGATAATGCTTCAAACTGAGTGCTTGTTAAAACATGTAAAGCGCTTATAATATTTATACCTTTTTTTTTTTAACTCTGTAAGGATAGGCATATAAAATCTGATTTAGAAATTGCTGTTCTAAATGGCGATACTGTGCAATGTTGAAATCAGCCAGGTGATAGCGTTTCTGAAGTTCACTCCTCCTCAGGGCTGCAGGTTTTTTTTTTTTTTTTTTTTTGCATGCCGCATGCAAAAAAAAATGTCAAGGAAAGGACCTTTGGAAAAGTCAGTTCCCACTTCCCCTTTACATGGACACAGGCATGAGAGTCTTCAAAGTGCAGCTCTGCCGCTTGTCAGGAAGGAGATCTCTTTAATTACCAGTTTTCTGAAACTCGGTCTGTGTTGGGATTTTAGAAGCGGCTGCAGGTCCCCAGCGCAGGAGGGGTGTCCATAGGTGCAGCTCACGCTCTGGAAGCGGCACTGCTGCAGCTCCCGGACGCTGGGGCTCGGAGCGGGCGCTGGAGGTGCTGCACAGCCGCGCGTTCTGCAGCACCTGGTTTGTGCCTGCTCGTTTTGACTATCTGGTGTTGGCTGCTGCAGTGCTAGAAGGGGAGCGGAGGCCTGGCCCAGTATCCTCTTGGCAGGAGACCAATCTAAGAGGTGCTGCAGAATTGTAAGCTAAATTAAAGCTTTCTTCCTTCGAGCCGCAGGCTCTGCTGTCTCTGGGCTATGTGGGGCCCCAGGCTTCCTGAGCCGCTTGTTTCTCAGCTCCGCTCTCTCCCTGCTAAGCCCCAGTCACACTCGCTTCTGCCTGAACCCTGGTTGAGTGCTCTGATACCTTGTTGGTGACAGCAGGGTGCCTAGAGATGTTAGAGTGTGTTCAGAGAGATGTTAGAGTGTGTTCAGAAACTTAAATCTAAGATGGTTGTAAAAAAGCCAGATTTCATACTGAACAGAAGTAAAATAACAGTAATGATTAAATATAGATTTTAATTCCCAGTTTATTGTGGCCTGCAGATGATGGTGCTATGCAGAATGCATGGAAATGATGAAACTTGAAGTTTCAGAGGAGATTAATAAAACAAAGTGCAAACCCAGCAGGGAGCTCTCCCCGTTCACCTGGTGCAGACCAAGCTCTGCTCGCACAGAGCTGTGTAGAGCTCTCCGAAGTCTGGAAACGTACTCAGGTTGCCATCACGTAATGGTAATAACCCCAAGACTTTATTTTGGAGCCACTGGTATTTCCTTGTGTCTGAAAGAAGGCTCTTGGGTAGCCTGACAGTGGGGAAATGCTCCACAAGCTTGATGGAAATGGCAGTTATTGAAGAGTCCCCTTTAGCACACCTCAGCAGTAGCACTACAGGCAGTAGCAGAGGTGCTTAACTTGCAGTTCTGCGTCAAAGTGGAAGTCTCAAACGAATTTTCAGTGTATTTTATTGTACTATACATAGATCTTTTGATACTATAGTCGTGCTACTGCAGTGTTGCAAAAGGATCTCAAGGGGCCAGCAGCAGGTTTTTTTTTTTTTTTTTTTTCTGGCAGAAAGGGAAATGCAAAACCTGAAAACCTCTGCAAAAGGTTCTTGTTTCTTGTGTTTCTTGTTAGGTCCTCCTACTAGTAGTGGGAGAGTGTGGGGGGAATGGGCAATGTGGGGCATGTTGTTACTCAAGGGTTTCTTGACCTCATGATGCTGGTTCTTGGAGTAGCCCCTGATTAGGAGTCAGCTTTGGGTTGTCTGATCTTGACAAAGTCTGTGAAAGGCGCCAGGTGTTGGCTGAAAGGAGCTAAATGTGCCTGAGTATTTTATAGAAAAGGCCTCTTAGTTACTGCTGTGGTGTAGCATTGACATATAATGAACATAAACGGAACAGTGTAATTTTGTTATTCTTTCAACTCTTGACCACTAGATGGCCCCAAGCACCATACGAGAACTAAAACATTTTTTCTAACAAATCTTTTCCAATCCAAGTTACAATTCTACATAATGAAAAGTATGTAAACTCATGTGATGTTCTATCTATCTAAAAAAAAAATATGCACATGTGCACACACATAGAAGCCCACATAGGCCAGCCAGAGTGTGTTAGCTAATGTAAATAATACATGATAGTGAAGATAGTGTCATGTGTTTTTTTTTTTTTTTTTTTTTTCCCCTCACATCCCTCTTTTTCCTAAACTGGAACATTTCCTATGGAATATAGTGCAATGCTGTGACTTAGTTTTGCAACGAGATCCAAAATGAAGTAGTGTAACTTTAATGGGTGGCTAACCCTGATAATTCAGGGAGATTTTGGATCAATGTCAGTTTCAGACTAAAGTTAGTCCCAAACATCTCCTGGGAGTAGACTTGTTCTCCTGGCCACCATAATTGAGTTTTTCTTACTTACTTTTGCTGCATAGTTTTGGTAACAATTTAGCATGCTATTTACTAGTATAGACATGGTAAATGGGAGAAATAAAAAGTGTAGTCAATCAACACTGTAATTTAATTCACCTGTTTTGTTGTCTAACAGACATCAAGTATAAGCTTATTGTTGAGGTTGTCATCTTGGTTGATGGAGAAAGAACTGCCTTCTGCAGTCTTCGTCTCCTCAGGAGGAGGAACAAGGGCTGAATAGAGGTGGAATATTCATTGATAGAGATGCCCAAAATGCTCAAGCCCCGCTCAGCCTCAGCTTGTTTGAGCTGCCACACGGTCCAAGTGGCCAAACTGTACGACTTCAGGAGGTCCCTTCCAGCCTCAATTACTCTGTGATTTTTCTTTCTTCTCCCCGCCCCGTTCTGTAATTCATAAAGGAAGCTTTACAGATTGGTCTTCTCTATTGTTTTTTAAAAATAAAATAAATACAAGGAAAATCAGTTGTTGTCTTCCTTTTTTATTGTTGTTTTTTAATTCTAGTTTTTCTTTTCTGTCTAAGAGCCTTGAGGTGGCATTAGACCACTGTAAAAAGTTGTGTGTTCATGCTTGGGGCTATGCACCTCTTTATTTTTTTATTTATTTTTTACTGTTTTTCCTGATCTTTATTTTCAGGCAAGAGTTGACAAATCTACCTTGCTTTGGACCTGGCTATGTATATTCCTTTTTTTCCCCATTTCTTTCTCAGTTGTCAGTATTTGTCCTGCCTGCCACCTTCTTTCCTCTCTCCCCTTTTCTGTCTGTGAAAAATATGAACTAGAAGGATGGATATAACAGGAGAATTACCTTGACGAAAGTGATGCAGATGGCTGCAGACTGCTCTGTAGACGGAGAGATTCCCCGCTCCTCTTTGCAGCTCTACTGAACCATGGTGGAGTTCTGCATTTGCCCCCTTTCCCACTTTCTAGTCTCTTCCAAAATCAATAGCTTTCAGCTTATGGAGCAGCATGCCACACCGGTTTTGCCAGCTGAGCCAGAGCAGAGTACAGGGAGCTTTCTAAGTGTGTTTGTTTTTGGAACAGAAATATGGGTTTTCAGAGGAGAAAAAAAAAAGGTTAAAAACAATCCTAATGGGTTTTCTTTTTGACCTGACTTAGTCTAACTTTGCATAGGAAGCAGGCTGAATACCCTTGCAGTTATTAGTAATACAGGCTGAACTGCGTCGCTTGTGCGACTGGAAAGTAGATGGATGCTGTTAGCATCCCAGTAGTTGAAAACATGGATACAGGCCTACAAACTTGACATAAGCTGTCTTTTATTCCTAAATTTTTTAATTACTGAGCATAGTGAATAACAAATATGAAAGTGGATTCAAAAAGATGTTATGCCAGGGAACCTTTGATGCAACGGGAACGTAGGTGGGTGCCGTTTGTTTAAGGGTGGTTTGTGTGCTGTGTGTCATACAGAAGTTTTAACTTGGTGTCATATGCAATTTCGAAAAAGGGGAAATTACTCAAAGATGGTGTGACCTTTTTTTAGCTAATATCTCAGTATTATCCAAGTCTACAAACTTTCTGTTCTGTTAGTAGTTGAGGCAGTTGATGCAGATATTAATATTTGTTTTCAGTTTGTGCATCTGATGCAAATAGAAAACTAACGTATGCCTATATGGCTTAATTTTGTAGCTAGAATACAGAAACGATATTTTAGGATAGGCAGAAGGAAATGAGAGAGAGATGGCAAAAAGGTACCGTGTTTTGTAACCATCTAAATGTGTTTACATCGTGATACATCTTGAATTCATTTTGGATAAATGAATGTAGTGCCTTTGGGCATGTGACAGGGAATGTGACAACCGAGACTTAGTGTCATCTGAAAGCTGGACAAACCTGCAGGAGGTTGCAGTGTCAGGTGAGAGCTTCCAGACCCCTTCCCTTTTGAGAAATGTGCATCCAGTTCAGGTTAACTCTAGTGTGGTTTAACTTTGTGGTTGCTGTAGTTACAGCATTATAACATTGAAATATTCATCTCAATGTTAGTTTTGTCAGACTGAAAGGTAATTCTGAAATCAAGTTGTTATAGATAAAATACCAACTTAATTTTTTCTAACTTCTCGAAATATGAAAGTCCTTAAAAATGACAGTGGCATTTGTGTACTTAAAAACAGTATTAGTAACATATTAACTATTTTTCCCTCTATGTGTTTTTATTTCTTCAACTAGATGTCACTAGTAGATTTGGGAAAGAAACTTTTAGAAGCTGCCCGAGCGGGTCAAGATGACGAAGTTCGCATTTTGATGGCAAATGGAGCACCTTTTACCACAGACTGGGTAAGGAAAACTTTTGTGATATTTGGAAAATTCTGTTGTTTTTTTTCACCTCGAAAAAGTGAAGTGGATTATTACAATTACGCATGTATGTTACGAGCCTTGATAGTTCCTTTTTGGAATTCGGCTATCACATCATCTAATACCTGATTTCAAATGAAGTCTGCTTCTTCATATCATCTGGCCTCTTACTAGTTTTAGTAACAATCTAGGAATGAGTTCCTTCTGATGGTTATTAAGGTGAACACTGGAATGGTTAATAGGAAAAAGCAGCAATCATCCTACTTACTCTATTCATGTATTGTCTTTAGTAAGAGGTCTGAAATTTGAGAGCAATCTCAACTACCTAATATGTGTAATTGAGCTGTCCCTGATATAGCTACGATTGGCACCTACGATTTTAGGGTGTTTACAACTCCTGAAGGGCCTTAATCTGCTTAGTGAGCTGATTTTCAAGTTCGCTCTGCTCTGTGCAGGAGGTTGGACTAGATGATTTCCAGAGGTCCATTTCAACTTTGGTGTGGTCCATTGCTAAAAAGGAGGTTGTTCACCTTGAAACATATCACATCTTGAAGATACAAGCTGCTACTGCCAGACAACTGCTATTAGTGTTTAAACTTTAAATTTTTTTTCCTCCATACTCTGTAGAAGCTCTGTCAGCTTCTTTCCTCGACACTGCAAAGGAAAATGATTTTAAGGTGGTAGCCTGGCACTCGAGTTTGGTAGCTGCATAACAATATAAAGAAAATTACACTATAGTAGTGTTTCACGTGCCCTCTTTACCCTACATTCCAGCTAGGAACATCTCCACTTCATCTAGCAGCACAGTATGGGCACTACTCGACAACAGAAGTGTTGCTGCGAGCAGGTGTAAGTCGAGATGCCAGAACCAAAGTGGACAGAACTCCATTACATATGGCAGCGTCAGAAGGCCATGCCAACATAGTGGAAGTCTTGCTTAAGGTAAAAATTCTTTACTTTAACAAAGTCTGAAGCTGGGATATCGTGATGATTCTTTATTGAATAAGTACAAAATTATTTTAGTCTTTTATTTACAGAATATATACACCGTGTTTATATTGGGTGCTTTCTTTTCCGTGTCAGTTAATGATTTATTTTAGTATTAATTAAAATCATCATGATTTCAGGTGAATTACTGCTAATTCAGCATAGGACTTGTCCCAATTTTGGCACTGTATGAGTAACAGGTTTTAGAACCAAGGCATGTTTTGGGTAGGGATTCTTCAGGCTTTCTTTTGTGGTAATTTATGTAGTACTCTACACTGAAGCACTTTTAACAAATCAGCAGATGTAAGATAATAGGATATCAATACTGGAAAAAAGAGACAGTTTTAGACCTCATTCCATGAGCAGCATTATTCATTTCAGATCTTTATAATGACATAGTTTATGCACTGATCTTGTTTGCAGCATGGTGCTGATGTCAATGCAAAGGACATGCTCAAGATGACTGCACTTCACTGGGCTACTGAACATAATCACCAAGAAGTGGTAGAACTCTTAATCAAGTATGGAGCAGATGTCCATGCTCAGAGTAAATTTTGCAAAACTGCATTAGATATTGCAATAGACAATGGAAATGAAGATCTTGCAGAAATATTACAGGTAATTTTGATTCGTGATGCTAAGGAAACTTAAAAGAGGGTGCTTGTTTATGCAAACTTTTAATATAGCAACTGAGACCATGTATTAACTACTATGCTAGGCTCTGCTATGGTTTGTGTCATGGAAATTACATAGGAAAGTGACTGAAGAGTATTTTCAATACCTGAAAATGTGGGGGATGAATATCCTTTAACTTTTAAACTCAAGCATTGTAGAACACAGAACCATCTGGAATCTTTGCAGGCAGAGTATAAAACTTTACTCTCCCTATATACTTCATTGCAAAAAATGGTGTAGTAAATAAACGTGGATAATATGGAAAGAAGGAAAAAAGATACTGAAATCATGTACAATTTGTTTAGAGCTAGTTTTCATGGCATACACCTATTATAGCTGTCTTGGTTATTCAGGCCTTTAGTTTAGATTCTTGAGCTTACACATTTATTAAAAAGTGTATGTGATTAGATGGTCCTCTTTGTTTACAGCAAATGAGGAGGTGTAGCAGTCTGGTTTTTATTTTCTCTTTTGCTCCAACAGCACTTTTGATCTCTCTAGGTTTTGCCCAAAAGATGTTTCTTATGCACTTATGCAAAGCACAAAGTGTGATACAGTGTATGCTGCATGAGTATAACTAGGGAGAAGAGCTCCTCTGAGTGGAATGTGCTAGCTCTAGATCTTCTGAATAACTTCTTTATCTATGACTGGAATTATTTTATCTACAATTGGAATGGTATTTTTACCTTTGTCTTCTAGATTGCCATGCAGAACCAAATCAATACAAATCCAGAGAGTCCAGACACTGTGACAATACATGCGGCAACACCACAGTTTATCATTGGACCTGGAGGGGTGGTGAACTTAACAGGTCTGGTATCTTCTGCAAATATATCAAATGAAACAGGTATTTAAAGGTATATAGGACAGATACTGGGATTTTGCACTTGAATTGACTTTCACTAAATAATGAAAAGACTTGAGGAAAATAATGGTAAGAGTAGTTACCTTATTCTTTGGTGTTTCTTATGTGTTACAAATATCTCAGAATTAAAGGGAAAAAAAACCTGTTTCTGGAGATACGTTGTTGAAAGTTGTATTTGTTTAGCAAATTTGCCTTCAGAATAGAGCTTTGATTTAACAGTGTTATTGAGAATGTTATTCTAGTGTGTTAAGTTTCAGTACAGTAATAATGTAGAAAGATGTCATATGAATTGTTAAACTTACCAGCTAACTTTTTCTCTCCTGATAGATGAGACAGGTGTGTCTGCTGTACAGTTTGGAAATTCATCAACGTCAGTATTGGCCACGTTAGCGGCTTTAGCAGAAGCATCAGCCCCATTGTCTAATTCTTCAGAAACACCAGGTAAGAGGTCTAAGTAATTTAATCTCATCTAATGAAAGTACACTGAAGTGTGGGTGTTTTTTTTTTTGAGAAACTATTTTTGCAAAAATAAAATTTCAATCCTTTTTCAATATCAACAAAACCAGATTGTTCTTGTCCTTTTGCCTGAGACGTAGGCAGATTGATCTGTATGGTTATTTCTTAGTAAGACTTCTAGCTAAACTGGTGTTACAGGTCTAATGTGAGTGAACATTCATCTTTCTGAAAATATCCTAAAACATTTAAAGCCTAGTTGCATATGGCTGGAAGATCTTTCCTTTTGAATACTTTTTTTTTTTTTTAACTATTATGAATACTGCTTTGAGTGCTATGTTTTTTTTAATGCCTCTGTCTGAAGAAATGTGTGTTTTTGTTCAGGTTTTTGTTGGTGGTGGTTAGTATGAGTTTCATGTGACCAGAATCTTGGGTACTTAGAAAGATCTCAGAATTCAGCTCTGCAGTTTGCAGCATTCCTAAGGCTTATTTTCTTTGAAAATATAGCAGACATCTCTTCTATCAGGCATAAGGGCTGCACCTCAGCAACAGGTATATATGACTTTTCATCTCCAAGCATTTTCCAGTCCTTCTGCAGGGTTTTTGCTCAATCCAGATATTTCATTTTTAAAACACCAGCTGAATACTGTATACTCTCTGTATGCTGAGCTGTATACTCTCTTATAAACCTTAAATACTGCAAGTGAAGGGGATGATTAAAACCCCAAACGTGGTGCCTTTCATTATGAAGAAGCTGATGCAATTTTCAATCATTTAAGATATTTGAATTAAACTGAAAGACCTAACTGCAGGAGAGCTCAAACTGGAGAAGACTTTGCATGGGATCTGAGAGTTTAGAGAAGCAGTTCATTACAAACGTGTATTTGGAGTGTGGTCACCACCTGTTTTAATTAAGTTCAGCTCCACATGTGAGAACGTGGCGATTTGTGAATATAGATGTTCAGACAGAGAGCAAGAAAAGAGTAAGGACTATATTCATGAGGTACTTTGTCTGACACAGAATAACTTCCATTTCAAATTCAATGCAATATCTCTTATTCATGTATGAATTAGTGTTTGGTTTACTGAATAAGCACTTTATGCTTATTTAAGAAGTGCTATAGGACAGTCATCTCTGAACATAAAGACCTTCAGAAGGCAGTGAGTGCAGTCATTTGAGCGACAGAGTGGGGGGGATGTGGTTATTAGCTGAAAAGATGAGAGCAGGTAGAAACAACTCTGTAGCTTTCATCTCAAACATCACAACAGTCTGTTGCATTTTTTATTGTCATCTCTGTAAATAGAAAGCCCTGTGATGTCTGTTATTTAAATGAAAGGCCCTGACAAATTGCTTTTGCCCTGACAAATTGAAAATAAAACGGAGTTAGTACTTGAGATTCTTTCATTGTGCTGCTGGTGATCTTGTTCTTTGTCTTAGTGTGGTGGTTTTTTTTTTTTTTTTTTTTTTTTAAGTGGTAATGAGAGATCCCAGTTATCATGTAAGCCATGTCATGTAGTTCTGAATGTAGTCTTTCCCTTAGCTTGATCCGTAGACATAATGTAGCACAACTGTGAAAGTTTGCTGCTCTGAGTATTTGTTACAGAATCATGAATTTGAAATACTTAGCTTTTATTTTTATTTCTATCTATAAAGGTAGGCACATACAATATTACAGTATTTTATTTTACTGGTTTTAAGTCTTATTTTTCTCCTTTTATGCTCTGTACCAAAAAAAAAAAAAAAAGCTTTTCAGAACTCTTCCTTTAGTCTTGTTGTCTTGTTTCATACTTTCATACTTTCTATTACTAATGGTTAAAGTTGGGGGGGGAAGAGGGGAGGTTTGTTTGAGGTACCCGTAAGATACAATCAAAGCTTTAATATTCTCCAGAGGCCCTTCAATCTGTTATTGCCTATTGCTGTGAACGCAGAAATGGGGCTAGGTCTTCAGGGACACCTGGCAGAGGCTTTATTGGTGGTGTTTGAATTTCTGTCTCTGAAGGTCTTTTGTTCCCTCCTGATACCTTCATTATAACTGAGCTTTTTCCATATTGTTGGACATGCTAAGATAATGTAAACCCTTTATTCAGCAAATCCCTGGTATGTGTAACTTCTCAGGTCATGCAAATGGTGGATATGAGACCATTAATTAAAGAGGAGCTATGTTTCTCAAGCCAGTGTTTTCAGTTTCATTTTTATTCACCTGTCAGTGTGAACTTAGTGAGGTTTGTGTGCAATGCAAAAGTAAATCCAATTCTTAAAGCAAATCTTATTCTTGCTGCCTTGTTAACAATGAACCCAACACTTCACTTTTGAGTGGCTAGATGTACTGGGAAAGACGCTAAATAAAGATTGATTATAACAAGCAAGATAAACCAGGGCAGAATTGCATGTATATTTCAAAATTTTTAATACTTTATAGGCCTGGTGAAAGATTAACAGTATTGTGTAAAGTAATGCATTAATTTCAGGGGGAAAAAAATCAAATTTGAAAAGTGATTGAAGAAATTATTTCCTGTGCTATCATAAAATCATTTGTATGTTGACTTAATTCCTTTACTCATTTGTTAATAGTTGTGGCAACTGAAGAAGTGGTGACAGCAGAGTCGGTGGATGGTGCTATTCAGCAAGTGGTCAGTTCTGGAGGTCAGCAAGTGATCACCATAGTCACGGATGGCATCCAGCTTGGCAACCTCCATTCAATCCCAACCAGCGGGATAGGGCAGCCAATCATTGTGACCATGCCGGATGGACAGCAAGGTGAGTGGGAATTTCTGCAGTGTGAGCTTGTGGAATTCTTTTTTTTTTTTTTTTTTTTTCTTTGAGTGTTAAATAACCTGGAAAAGTTGGTGTAATTATTGATACTTTTGTTTGTTTGTGTATTGTGAAAGGTTTGAACCTGTGAGAATTGCTTCTGTTCAGGTAGCACATGTCAGCTGAATCTCTGCACTAGGAGAGAGAACAGAATTGCTGAACTCTCATATAAACGAGAAATAGGGCATTGAATGGAAAATGATCACCACCTTTGCCTTTGATAAGTTTGACTCTTTTGAACTTGGTATGAAAACTATAAAACAGAATAAAACATTAAAAGCCTTCATCAATTCTTACATGATTGCTTACTGGAAGTGTTGTGGAAAAGTGAGTTTGGATTTGGGAATCTTATGCATTTCACTCACTGCAAGTTCCCAGGCTTTGTTCTGGGAAAAGCCATTCCAGGAGGAGCAGTGTCAGATGCAAAGGAGCCAGTGTGACATTAATATCCCTGTTGGATCATAAATGCTCAGTTAATGGAAGCTGCTACTGTAATAAGTGTCATGTCATGTGGATATATGTGTTTTTTGGAGTGATTTCTTTCCAAGATGCTCTGCAAATCCTATTTAGGCGGGCACGGGTTCTCCATGGTTTCTTCACCAGGATTCCCATTGTGGAGCGTGAAGAGTTGAGCAGTTTGTTCTGCTTTTGGCTGAACAAACACAACTAATTGTCAGGAAGTGTGAACATGCATTGGTAGTAGCTGGAGTGTTTGTTGGAAGATATATTATGCACCAGATGGCTTCTTGAGTAAAGTGGAGTATGAATTGCTGTGATTCCCTGTTCCAGCCCCCTTCTCCCCACCGAGTTAATAACTGCTGTTTTTTCAGATTGCCTAAATGTTCTAGTTAATAGAAATAAGTCAGTTTCATATTTAGAACGTTTCTTAAGCAAATACTAGAAAACAAAGTCTTGTGCTTAACTCACAGAATTGAGAGTTTGGTAACTCTGCTGCAGATCACTTCTGTGCTTCTGTTTACACTGTGGAAAAATGTTGGTGATGCACTAGAGGCTAACTATCATAGACTTCAGTAACAAAGATTTTGAAATTCTTCAGTAGCATATGGATAGCCAGAGCATTCAGTAAATTTTTCTTGCATGAGTTTTAGAATGTGCTTTTATAGAGCTGCATTTTCATAAGGGAAAGTCTTTGTATTTTACTGCTGTTAATGAAATTAATTGTGTGAATTTTACATGATGTAGTTGCTGTTTAAAGTATGAATATTTATATTTGCAAATATATTTTCAGTATTAACAGTTCCAGCAACAGACATTGCTGAAGAAACTGTGATAAGTGAAGAACCACCCGTCAAGAGACAGTGCATTGAGATTGTTGAAAATCGTGTGGAGTCTGCAGAAATAGAAGTAAGGAGTCTATTACATGATGTGTGTTAACCAGACTATTCAGAACTGAATATTTGGTTGTGGGTTTTTTGGTGTTATTTTAGAGCTAAGCTTCTGTGTTGCCACAGAATTAAGAGTTTGATACAATAATTTGTTCCATGCTTGCTATTTCTGGAATTGAATTTTTACAAAGGTGTTACAAAAAAAAAAAAAAAGATAGGAGAGTCTTTTTTAAATTTTCATCCTCTGGTTGGGCACATAAGTGACAATTGTTTAAGTATTTGGTACTCTTTTTTTTTTGTTTCTCTGGTTGGGCACATAAGTGACAATTGCTTAAGTATTTGGTACTCTCTTTTTTTTGTTTTTCTTCTTCTTTTCTTTGAGATCACTAGCATGTGGGTTTTTTTGTAATGCTTTTTTTATTATTATTAAAAAAGTGGTAACGTATATTATCGCCTAACTTGACTCTTTCCGCCAGCAGTGAATGAGAATACTGTCCCCTCATCTGTCTGTTTATGACCACATGCTTGTCCTGATTGTGAGATCATATTTTCAGCAATGTTTCCTTTCCATTCATGATATCTAGATAACTGTTAATGGACATGTGAAACAGCAAGATTTTGTCTTTATCAATTTGTGTCTTCATCCTTTTTTAACACTAAAGCAGGAGCTACTACACATCGCTTTGCACCCTCCTGTTTTTAATAGTGCAACGGACCTACCAATACTGAGAGAAGTTGTCTTTTTATATATGACAAATAGACCTAGCTGTTCAAATTAAGGTTGTAGCGCCCTTTTTTTATTTTTTATTTTTTTTATAATCCACGAAGGTCCACCATCTCATTTCCTCTTGTGTCACTTCTAATTGTGCTCACTAGTTATGGTTGGAAGTCTGTGAAAGTTGCTGTTTGCCTTGAGTAGCCAGTTCTCATTCTGTTAACTGCATGGTGTTTCATTTATCAAAGGTTGTATTCTCCAACTTCTGTTCGTATTACCAAGTAACTTTTTATGCCTAATTGAATGCTATTTATTGTACAGTTTGTGATATACTTTATTCATGTCTAATAACAATTATCACCTTTCATCGTTGACTTTCCCTGTCCTTAAGTTGTCACATCAAATACCTTTGGCCTTTGCAGCCTTGTGGTAATTATAGATTATCATGACAGTTGAAATTTTCTTGCTGCATTTTTTAAGTGTATGACTGTTACAATAAAAACAAATCTTTTGTTCACACTTTTAAACATCTGCCTGAATTATTCTTAAGGGAAATTATGTTTCCTTAAGTATTTTAATAATTCTGTTGCAAAGGAACAAAATTCAGATTGGTTTAAGGAATAAATTGACCTCTTTCTAGATGTAGATAGTTAATATAACGTACAACCAACTGCCAGCTTCACTTACATATTTTAAACACATTTCTCAAATACTGAAAAATAATTGATTAAAATGAAGGATGTAATTTATTTCTTTGAAGTGCAAGTTTTGAAGACTTAGTCCCTGAGTGTTCAACTGAAAATGTACACAGAGACCCTGCCTCTGTCGGAGCCTTTCAGGGATTCGGCCTTCATCTGTCACCGTGGGTCGCAGGTGCTGCCTCTCTTAGCTGGGGAATTAAACAAGTGCACATGGTTTCATCTAAACTTAATCATAGTACAGGGTAGAAGATACTTGAATTGGAGGGAATAGGACCCCTTCCCTACCAAAATGTTTTTTGAGTGTGGGAAGCTCTTACTTGTCTTGCTGAAGATCAAGGGGTTTTGAGCCATTATAGAGTTGATTTGAGGCTTTCTTCGCTCATTTTTAATTCACAGTGTACATCTAAACAGTTAACAGTACTTTGAACGTGTGTTTATAAAGTTGAGCTCCCACTTGCATGAGGTGACAAACTTTCCTATGAAAGGACTGAAGGATTAAAACTGTAGCATTTTTTTGTTTTGGGCTCATTATAATCAAACACTTCTGTTCACATTAAAGAGCAATAGCAGTTTTATTAAGTGTCTGACATTTAATTAAACATACTATGGCAGCAAAAAAAAATTGACTGTTAAATATTTTTATTCATTTTCATGCATAGTTCATTAACATACAACCTTTTTTATTTTCAGTCTTGAATTTGACTGTGTACTTCTCATGTCGCATTTTGGGTGCATTAGATGTCACCGGGACAATCATTTCATGAGACTTCACAAAAAAAATCATAATCATTGATTATCTTAGTGAATTCACATCCCTGCTCTTTTAATGTTAAAATAATGCTTAGTTTGGGGTAATTCAGTTGTAGGTGTGTCTGTCTTCAATATATAGACTGCTTTAAAAAAAAAAAAAAAAAAAAAAAAAGGGAAGAAAAAGTAGTGGAAGAAAATTCTCTTAGGAGCACTCAGAATCCTCCAGCTTCTTTTGTAAGTGGGTAAGGATTTATCTCGATGGGTGCAAAATGAGTTTGTATAGCTAGAGTGCTTTCAGTTGTGGTCTGAGGACTGCCCTGAGGACGTTTTCTAGAGCTGCAGAAATGAATAGCCCAGATGTAGTCCTCCTTATTTTAGATGTCAGAAGTAGAGAACTACTTTTGCTCTACGGTGGGTCTGCATTGCCTCTCCAGCAGAATTGTTTTCTTTCCATTGCCTAGTCGGTGTGTTTGGCCTCAGTTACTTAACTCATTCTGCTTACATTAGGACCATGCCTTTCTCCAACCTACAAATACTAGTTCTTGTAATAATCTGCTTGCTCTCAGTTGCTAGTCTGCCTGGTAAATACTAGCGCTGTCCTCAGGTCTCTGCTGGTGAGCTGTTTCTTTCCTTCTTTCTTTCCCTTCGTAGTGTACGGCATGGCAGGAGCACGGCTCTAGTTCCCCATTTGTGGGCAGCTCTCAGCTTTGCTCCGAGTGCCTCCCGGCCCGGGCCCCATAGCACGTGCGCCCTGCGCGTGCTGCCAGCGCCTGCCACGTGTAACGTCACCCCGCCGGCCACCGGGGAGCTGCCGCTGCCCCTGCACCTCCTGCGGCCCCGCAGGCCGCGCGGCTTCGCTCGCCAGCGCTGCACCCCTGCGTTGGCTTTGTGACAGGTTAGGGTGATGGGTGATGCCCAGCTGAGCAGAGCTGGTGCTCCGTGTCCCCGGGTGGAAGGCTTGCTTTCCACATGTAGCAGAATCAACTCTCTTGACTGTTTCTTGGGAATTGTCTTTTTTTCCTCAATTTTACACTAGACTTATTTTACCTAACATGTTTGTAGGCTGCCTTAAGCTACCCAAGTAATTTAGAGAAATAACTCTCTGTTTTGGGGTGACTTAGAGTCACTAACCTCTGCAGCCCGTTCCTGTAGGGTTGGGTTCTGGAAGAAGGGGATAAGAGCTCTCTCTGCCAGGCATTCTCATAGAAAAACACTTGTTTTTTCAGACACCAGGGTAAGAGTGCAAGAGCAACAGTTGCAGAAACTTTCTTCTTCCTTTAATTAACTGAGGAAAATTGGGTGCTACTGAACCACAGTCTTAGAAATCCACCGTACCAGTACTGCAGTATCGTTCCTGGTGTGTTTTAGGTCCTTGGTGAAATGCAGGCTCTATTGTTCATCTTACCACAACATGTGGCACTGGCCACTTTAGCTGCTGCAGGGTTGAATCATTTATAAAGCGGAATCCAGATACTCAGAGCTGGGAGCTGAACTGCTCTTTCATATGAGCCAGTCAGATCAGATGAATTCTCTTTATTAGCATATACTGCAAGTGAAATAATTAATATTCCCTTTATTCAGCTGTTAAAAATTAAAGCCATGTGTAAAATCAGGTTCCATTTCTACACACTCAATCCTGTGTTTTCAGTGCTAGTCCCTGTAAACCTGTTAATTCCATCTCTCCTTCACCTGTTGTTTTTGCTGTACAGACACTGCTGTTAGCAATAATCTGATCACTGAATTCCAACACACGCAGCACAGCACGTGGCTGCTAAATGGGGCTGTGACAAGTACTGAGAACAGGAGCAAGTAGAAGGGAGGCAGCGTTTTGTGTTTTCAGGCTCTGATCGTGAAAATAAGTGAGTGCATCAGACACGAAGAATAGGGATGCTGTTCGGAAGGGGGAACTTCTGCAGCTATTTGAGAAGTGAACGGAAATTGCATATTGAACTGCTGGGATGGGAAATAAGGTGAAAATGTGTGTTCTCACTGCGGTTCAGTTTTGATAGAGTTGTTTTTGTCTGGGAGAGAGCTTGCTGCTTTGACAGCCTCCCTCCTCTGGCTACTTATAACTACAGTAGAAAAAAAGGATTTGAAATCATATACTATTTTATTCATGAAAGTGTGATGCACTTTAATGAAAAGTTATTTGGTTGAAGATCAAAAGAAAAACTATTTTAAGCAAATTGTTTTTTCAATTAGGCTCAGCACAGCATCAAACAAGATGACAGTATGCATGTCACTGGAGATAAAAATGCATTCTCCTCATTTCCTCGGGCAGCTGCATAGGAAATAGCATATCCCATATTATTTTACTTGTAAACCTTTTTACAGCCATCCTCAACCAACTCGTATACATGATGCAGCCTTAAGTTACTTTCTTTAAGTTGAAGAGATTTACTTAACCAAATGCTTAATTAATTCTTAAAAATGTCATGTTCTTGGGGAAATAATTTTGTCTCTGGATTGCATGATATCCTTCAGATCATCTCATTTAGAAATCATATATATATCGATATATACACAAGCTCAGTTAGTGTGAGCTAGTGCTACTTCCCAGTGCAAACCAATATAAGGTATAAGTTTTTGGTAATATTATCTGATTGGAAATACAGGGCAGTCCTGTTGGATGCCAATCCTACTGCAAATTGATTAAAACTTTGTATTGAAGGCATTGGAATCATTGGAGAACTGTTGATTTATGTTAGTATTTGACCACCATGCTTCTACTTTTGTATTTTACCATTTTTTTCATGAAGATTTGCTTGGTATTTTTGCAGCTAAAGAAAATCAGGTTTGCTGTGCTTGTAAACACAGGGGAGATATGTGATATGATAATTCGTGTCTAATTTACACAGTGGCATTTGTTTAGGTTTGCCCAGGTAAGAACTGAACACATCCTACATGATGTCCAAACAGTTGAGTTGTATGTACAGAAAAACTATTTGCCATTTTAGGTTGCATTTGATACATATTTGACAAAATATTGCTGGTTCTGTTTCTAATAGGAAAGAGAAACTCTTCAGAAGCAGCTGGATGAGGCAAACAGAGAAGCACAAAAATATCGTCAGCAACTTCTAAAGAAAGAGCAAGAAGCAGAGGCTTATCGGCAGAAGTTAGAGGCAATGAACCGCCTCCAGACTAATAAAGAAGCTGTTTAATAAAAAATAAACAAAAATATACTGCAAAGCCTGTTACTTTAAGTCAAAAACCTGCAGTACAATCTTGAACTGTACACTATGTAGGTACAGACACAGGATTACATGATAGAGAAGATGCTACAAGTTGATAACTGGACTTAAGCCATGAGCTCTGATGAAATTCTTGTAACATAAAAACTCTGAATTTAGAAATTGTGAAGAGTATTTAAAATGAAATACTGTAAATAGTTGTTTTTTTTACAGTTTCAAAATGAGTTGATAAATCTTTTTGAAGGGATCCAGAAACACAAGAAGCCAATGTTTTTGTGAAATTTTTGATTTTAGTATGAATCTAATTTCTGAAAAACAGAACAGTTTTAAGGGTGATGTTGCTGATTTAAGCTGACAACTTGAAAATGAATTATGGGACAAAATGAATTAACAGTTACTTCTACAAGGTAGCAACTTAAACTTCTCTGAATAAGACATTTCCAGGTGGAAATCTTTGTAAAGCTTTAAGTAGTTGTCTCAGATTCTCTGAAAAACATTTTTTGTTTTGTTTTGTTTTTTAGGCGGTGAAATTTTTATATTTAATTTCAGATATATCCAAGTAGATTTACATGTATATGAAGCTAATATTTTTTAAACTTTTCAGTTTGTACATATGCTGCATGTTTTTATAATTTCTACACAACATCTTGCATATGTATTTTTCAGCAAAGATGAAAAAAATTTATGAGAAAAATGCTTAGCCCATAGGTCATTTGAAGTAAGCAAGCAGCCAGTTTTATTGTGAATGACATATTTCTTGGAGGAATGTAATTTGTAATAAAATATTAAAAAATCTTAATTTACATAATATAGACAGTTGAAAATTTGGCATTGGAGGCATTGAAACTTCACAAACTTTGTGTGTCCTACAGTTTTCATGTATAAATATTTTGAAGTTCAGTAATGAATATAAAAGAATGTCTCCACTGGAACAGAAACAACAGTTCTTTTAGAATATTCCTATTGATTTGCTTTCCCCAGTAGTCTTGAAATTATTTCAGTGATACATTTTTCTAAACAGACTTTTGCATTGAAATTATGCAATTGAATAAGTGATTTTTTATGTTGTGTTGATGCTTTTCTGACCTAGCATCATCGTTCTTCACTGTGATACTGTGTTTGTGTGCGTCTGTGCAGTGATCTGTTATGCTTAGGATTTATATAGCCCGTTACATCTTCAAAGCATTGTATAAATCTTTTAAAGAACAAACCATACTGTGCTGCCTGAGGCAGGTAAGTGAGCGTTGTCTCAGCTCGATAACTGGTGTAAGTGCAACACAGAGTGAGTTAAATGATTGACCCAAGACCACGTGGATCTGTGGTGGGCCTGGGAATGGATCTCAGGAGTTTCTGGCTTCTAGTCCTGTGCTTAGACTAAGCTGCCTTAAGATTGCTCAGTGCTGTGTTACATTGAATTTTGAACTACTGTGCAGATTTCATTTTTGTAAGGTAAAACTTTGTGCATTGCTTTGTTGTTCCATGTTTCACTGCTTTTATGAAATTGTTTATATAAACTTAAGCAAAAAGTCTAGTTTACCTATACTGTATACAAAAGAATTACCCTTAAAACTGTACTCTGGCCTACTTTTTCTATTTTACAATTAAATATCTTTTCCACATATAGTGTAGAATCAATTCCTTTTTTTTTTTTTTTTTTTTGGTATGTGTTTTATATTTGTGTCCTAGAAGGTTAAAACAGTGTCATGATAAATGTTAAGAAAAATATGAAAAATCTGGTTTAGGTTCAGAATTTCCTTCAAAGGTAGGAGGGAAGAGTGGGGAAGAAATTGCATTAACGCAGATTAAAATCTTTATGCTTCATACTTTGACTTTGTTGAATTGGAACTTAGAGGTAAAAAAGAATTCTAGTATCAGTTGAAAGTTGGTAGATCTGATCCAAAAATCAAGACATGGTAAAAGTTGAAGTCTTTGCTGGTTTTAGAAGAATTATTTTCAAGGATATAGTCATACACAAATGGTAGTAGGAACTAAAGTAACCTTGTGCAGTGACTAAATGGAAATGGAGTTGTATTTTCCTTTTTTTTTCTCATAAAGTCGTCATTTTGATACTAGGAATGAATTAGTCAAGTGAAATGTGCTATTTAGGCATTGCTCCAGATGAGTTAGTCTTCAAAATAATATTTCTGTCATCACATCTCATAAAATTAACTATGCCTTAATCTCTGTGAGCTCTTGTTGTTGATAAGAATTTTGACGTTGGCCTGAGAAGTGATAGTGATAACGGTCGTGTCCAAGTGGAGAATTTCCCACGGCTTTCACAGCACAGACCTTTGTAGGAAACAATGAGAAAACCTTTTCTATTCATTTTGCTTCCTGTGAGCAAATATTCTGTTCCTCATTGGCTGTAACAAAATCTTTCCAAGTGCAAGGTAGCTATAACAAAAATTGCTCTATCTCCAGCAATATTTACCGAACCCGTAATTCATTATCGCCTATCTTATCCTAGTTCCGAACAGGACCTACTGTTTGTTCTTTTCTACACAGAATGAAAAGCCAAACTGCTCCAACTATCAGTTTTGAGCAAAAGACGTAGGATATATGTCACATGAAATATTTACTATGTGTAGTTTAGATCAGAAAACATTCTAACAAAGTATTGCTGCTTATTTGCTGTTCCAAATTGCTATCATAGATGTAATAAGCTACTTTTTTTTTTTTAACGTGCTTCCTTATTTAAAGTCATATCATTTACTTGTCACAAGCAGGAATCTCAGGTTTTGCCCGTGTTTCTGAGCTGCTCCTGTGCTTGTTGCCAGCCCTTTCTCACCTCCCTTGCCCCGCTTTGTGGTAATGGCAAAGCCAACGGAGGTTCCTTAAGCTGATACACTGCCAACTTTGTTAATTTGTTCAATATGTTTCCTGAGAAACATGAGATAAATGGATAAGTTTATGGTATTTTTTTCTGTGCCCTTTTTGTACTTCTGCTTTGAATGCCCTTTTTTTTTAATCAGCGTTTCTACTTCAGTATATTAATCTGATGTGCGTGTATCAGAGCATCGTTGTTGTATCTCAGAAACGGTTGTTCTTTCTCAAGTATCTAATCACAGCAGAAATAGAAAAGGTTTTTTTACACTGTTCTGTGTAAAGTTCGCTGTGGAGAAAGAAGTAACAACTTTCCAGAATAGCAAAAGAGTTCAGGCTGTGTTGTGCATCGGGTGGGAAAGAGGAGCTGTTCCCTTCTGTGTCACAGGGATAGAACCTGCTGCAGTGGATCAGAGTAAAGATCCCTTTGGCCCAAACCCTGTCTCCAACAGGGGGTCATAGACAGAAGTAAGGTTAGGTGAAGCACGCTGTGTAATCATTTCTCTTCACAGCACTTAGGATACTTAGACAAGATTTTTAAGTAAGTCTTAATTCTCTCTTTTCCCAGGACTGGCCAGTGTCAGTGTAGAGAAGCTTCCTCCTGCTGAAGAGGATTAGCTCTCGACCTTGAAATAGTGTCAGAGGCCGCTCTACCTGAAACAGGTCAGGTTGTGATTCCTGCTTCTGAAACCGGTGCAGGGGCTCTACATGCCTGTTCTTCAACTGAGATCAGCCCAGGTGGAGGAGCTCTGGAGATACGAGGCCGGTCTGGAGAGCTTTTGCCCCTCGCATGTGAGAATAGCAAGCATGGTGTGTGAGGAAGATGCATTTTCCCTGCTTGCCAGTCTAGGGAGGTATCAACGGAGAACGTTACCCTGCAGGACAGATTGGTCTGATCTGCAAGAGCAGGATTTCCCAAGGGGGATCGTTACTTTATACTGCAGCTCTGGAATTGGCAGTAGTTGTGGTGCCTTTGCTTGGACAGCGAGGGACTGAGTGCCTAAATATTGAATACGTGTGAGGAAGCAGAAGCTCTCTTCGAGCAAGAAAAAATCAGTCCTAAAACCCTTTTTGTTTTAAAAAGTATATGAAGTCATCATCATCTTAGAAATACAGCATCGAATTTGTTACTTGTTGATGCCTGTACTGCATTAACTACTGCTTAGGCTTTTTTCAGTGGACTGGAAGATGGCTGCTCTTGTTTAGCTTTGGAAACTGAGTTTTTCTCTCTCGCAGAAGTCCGATGTTGTTTCTGATATTCAATGAAACATTGGTTACCATGAGCCTTCTGAAAGGTTGATCCAAAGTAGGAAAAGGCTCATGCAGAGGCGGCTCCTCTCATAGATGCTGTCTCGCACATCAAAAGAGCACAGATGAGAACATACAAGAGACTATAAAAGCTCTCGGTTGGGAGGAGTTAGAGAAACGCTCACCAATAACCTGCCTACGTTAAACCTTCTCCAAATGCGTGAGCCTGGCAGATAAAGAGCGCTATAAAGGGTGAGCATCCAGCAGGGCGCCAGACGGTGCTGCCCACCGCTCGCGGCACGGTCCTGGCCCAGGCTCCGAGAGGTGCTCCGAGAGCAAGCAGCATGGAGCCGGAGGAGTACAGGCGGAGAGGTGAGTGCGAGTTCCTCTCCTCTGCCCTCGGAATACGGGGCATTTGCTCCGGGGAAGCGCTATTGCGGGGCTGGGAATGGTACCCAGGAACGAGGGCGAGCTGGGCACGCTCAAACTGCTCCCATGCTGCGCTGAGGCGGGTCTGCTGGACCGAGAGGATAGGAGCATGTCCCAGGGTAGGTTTAAACTAATGGCTTTAAAGTGAGGAGATGACTTCAGTTTTTTGGTTTTACCTGTAAAATGCTATGGGAAAAATTGGAAACTCTGTGATTCTGAATGAACTTGGGCTAGGGGGTGTGTTGTGCATAGTGGCTTTTTTCCTGGGTGGGACCAGGAACATTCACTGGTATTGGTGCAGTTCTAGAGAGAGCGAGCAAATTTTGGTCCCACTACTGATGGAAGTTAGCTAACAAATGGAGAAAAGGTGCAGAGCTGTTTCAAGAGGATGCAAAAAGCATAGTACCATACTGAAAGGAGGTTTTATTTATGTTAAATGTAAAGTTTCTGATAATTTTTTAAAAAATCTAGCTAGTAGTCAGACACTGACTGTTTCAAGAGGATGCAAAAAGCATAGCACCATACTGACAGGAGGCTTTATTTATGTTAAAAGTAAAGTTTCTGATAATTTTAAGAAAATCTAGCTAGTAGTCAGACACTGGAATAACCCTATCAATCCCTTCAGTCCCTGTAAAGCCTGTCCTAAGAGTGTTATTGGAAGCAGCAATAAGGTGTGGGAGGAGTGGCTTTCCCAAGATTACCCAGCCAGAGACAGGTTTAACTCACGTCTCTGCTTGCTGGCCAGCCCTTTCTGAGGAAAACCTTCGCTCAGTGAATGATCAGAAACCTCCATGCAGCTCCCTGCCGTATGTGGCTCTGTGTGTGTTCCCAGATAAATACTAGCAACAATTCATGAGATGATTCATGATACAGTGAACTGGGGCTAGTGCTATGCAATAAGCTCTTTTTTATTTTTTTTCTTTAATACAGACTTTTATTATATTCTTAATACAAACTTACTGTCAGGAAATACTATTCATTTTCCACTGATGAATCTCATAGCCTTAAACCAAGAAGATGAGTCAGAATCAATTGTTGAGCAGAAGTTCTTGTTTAATTTACCTTGCATGTATTTTAAAATTGTTATTGGATGAGGTAGGATGAATTCTTAACGTAGGCTTTCCTGCAGCTGGAAGCTTCCCACATTTGGTTTCAGTGATTTCCAATATGTCCATGGTCTGTTCTGAAGTGAAAATGTGATGAAAGGACAGAGGGATGGATCTGAGGAACGATCAGGATCCTCTGCTGCTGGGTGCCCTGAAACCGTTGGGCACAGCAGGACTTGTCCACGCTGGAGCTCCAGGCTACCAGTGTTCATTGCTAACGACAGATTGCATGGCAGTAGTTGTGGTGCATGAGGTGGACCAAACTCAAAACCCTGAGTTGCTTCTTCCAGGGATAGAGATGGTGGATTACATCTGCCAGTACCTGAGCAGCGTGAGAGAGAGACGGGTGACTCCTGATGTGCAGCCAGGCTACATGAGGGCTCAGTTGCCAGATTCTGCTCCAATGGACCCAGACAGCTGGGACAACATCTTTGGAGACATAGAGAAGATTATTATGCCTGGGGTAAGGATTAAAGTGTCATGTTGGGGAAAAGTTGCTACTAGGTGGGGTAACACCAAATCCTGGGAATGCCTAGATTATGCAGAATATTTAAGTAAACAAACCACTCTGAAATACAGAATAATTAATGTAGAGATTCTGTCCAGAGAAGGATCTTGGAGATTGCAGTTGTATTCCTGATGACAACAGTTTTAAGAATGAGAATGAATATACTTTTGAAGTATTTCAGACTTTAGAGTACTTTTTATTTGCTTAGGGAGAAACAGGAAGAAACATTCTTTCCTGTTGAAAGATCTTTGTGTGCATGTTTAATTCAGATAAATGCTTTTGCTACAATTTGGAATTTATCTAATAACGACAGTGTTATCATTTACTAGTGCTCTTTTCCCATTGATATAATCTCTGTAGATTTCTGCTAGCTGATCTATAATTGCACATATTATGTTGCTGCAGACTTTTCCCATCACTAACCAGATGCTAATCACTACCTTTGCTGCAGAATTTTGAGATATTTTCAAAATTAACTTCTTGTTAACTTTGCTCTAGGTAGTCCATTGGCAGAGCCCCCATATGCATGCCTACTTTCCAGCTCTTACTTCTTGGCCTTCACTTCTGGGCGATATGTTGGCTGATGCAATTAACTGCTTGGGATTCACTTGGGTAAATTATTCTGTTTTTTGGTACTTTGGATATTCTTCTTCAATGAGTACTGTGCAGGAGCAGGTCACTTTTTAAAATTCTTTTTAGCAAGAGCAAAAGTTACCATGTAGTAAGAGGTGAAATGACATGAGTGTTGCTCATGGACTCCCACTGCTGGTCCCTAAACTGTTGCACAAGCAAGTAGGCAATAAAACAGCCACCACTTATGACAGCTCCATTGGGATAAGGAGTTTCCTGTTTCCTACTTTTCCCCTTGTAAATTAAGTTGTTTGGCCTGTCCCAGAACCACCATGGCGTCTGCCATCAGACACCACCATTCTCATTCTTGTGATATTATGCTCTGTGAGGTGTCTGCCATAGTCTTACAGGGCTAGCTGTCTATATGTCCAGTACTACAAAGTTTGTAATCTGCACTTTTGTCACATTTAGATGAGATTTCTGTCAAGACAATTAAATATATTAATAGCTATTAATTAAAATGTGGTATGTGGCAGTAAGCTGATTCTCTCTGTTTGAATTGCTAGGCCTCCAGTCCAGCTTGCACAGAACTGGAAATGAATGTGATGGATTGGCTGGCTAAAATGCTGGGCCTTCCAGATAAATTCCTGCACCACCATCCCAACAGTGTGGGAGGAGGAGTATTACAGGTAGGACAGAGAACAGACTTCAGCAAAGTTTCTCTTTTCACTCAAGTGAATTTCCCTCTGAAAGGGGGAATTATAGTTTTCCTTGAAGCAAAACCAACACGATTCAGTCTGTGTGTTGGGAAGTACTGATAAGTTTCAATTTGGCATTTCTTTACTGAATTTTAAATTAAACATGGAAGGTTATAGAATAGGAGTAACTATTATTTTAATCCTTAATGTACTATAGACCAGGAGCTAGTACTCTTGTGCACATACTGAAGATAAATTAGGTAGGCAGATTTGTGCTTTTCAGTCCATTTCACCTCACTGAAGTATTCACCAAAGTTATTCTAATGTAATTAGAGAGCTCATTAGTCTTTACACTGCATCTGAGAAAAGCAGTTACTGAAATGAAAGAGGATGTGGGTTCAATGATTTTGGCTAAAACCCTGACTTAAGTGGTGATAAAGTGGAAAATATGCTGCAGTAAAAGTACGATGTCTTTGCAGAGTACTGTGAGTGAATCAACTTTGATTGCACTGCTGGCAGCAAGGAAAAACAAAATCTTGGAAATGAAAGTTTCTGAGCCAGACACTGACGAGTCCTCACTCAATTCTCGTCTCATTGCTTATGCATCTGATCAGGTAGGTTCTTATGCTTACGAAGAAACATTTCTGCTTCTTCTGTCTCCTTCAGACCATTATACTAATCCAAATTATAATTGGGACCTTATGTCTACTTTTCTTGTGATCACTTTCATAATGTCATAATTTATCACATTTGTTCAGCCTCAGAACTTTCTTGCTTACTCTTTCTTTTTTTTTTTTAGGCACATTCTTCTGTAGAAAAGGCTGGCTTGATTTCTCTTGTGAAGATGAAATTTCTGCCTGTAGATGAGAACTTTTCCCTCAGAGGTGAAACTTTGATGAAAGCCATTGAAGAAGACAGAAACAGAGGCCTAGTACCTGTTTTTGTATGTTCTACTTCCTTATTGACATAGTAATGTATTCTAAAGGTTAACATGAAAACATCTGAAAACATTTCTTAATTTGCTAAAATAATTAGTTGAAAGTTAAAATTTCATGAAATAAATATGACAATTCCTGATTTATAGAATTCAAATATTTTAGTAACATTTCATTTTTGATGGAACTGATAGCCTGGCTGGTTTAAAAATGCATAATTTTATTTAAAAATGTCATCTCAACAAGTTTGTTTTCTTCTAGGTTTGTGCAACTTTGGGCACAACTGGTGTCTGCGCTTTTGACAATCTCTCAGAACTGGGTCCAATTTGTAAGCCTGTTTTTTGTTTTGCTGTTTTTAAACTATGATAGCACAGACAAAACCATGTGGGGATTTTTCATGCCCAAACCAAGGAGAATAGACACACTACTCAGCTAAGTTTTTCAAATATGTTTTGACAATCTATAGAGGAGACAGTGAAAGTCCTTCTACTGATTTCTGTAAGTTTTATATTAGGATGCTAAAATATGTTCTACTAAATGAATAAAATTTGCCAATGAATAATCTTTAGTAATGTGATTTCCCAGGGAATACACATGGTGTGCAGTACAGACTGCAGTACTGTTGTATAATGATGAATAAATATTTAACTTACCAAAGGAATTTTTGTTAGTAGGACATCCTTGGTAGCCACCTGTTCAGTAGATAAATTTGAAGTAATTACTTCAAATTTCTCAAGCAATTACTTCAAATTTAGATTTCAGATTCAAATTCAGATTTTAGATTCTTCGAAGTTCTACTTCAACATAAATTCTGTCAAGCAGCTGCTGACGACTAGCAGCTCTGTCTCTGCTTCCTGCCCATACACCTAGTGTTCAGAGAGTAAGAAATTAAATCTGTACTTTTATACATTATGTCCACTACATACAACAGTTTCAATTCCAACAGGTGATGCTGAGGGACTCTGGCTTCATATTGATGCTGCATATGCGGGAACAGCATTTGTATGTCCTGAATTTCGGTTGTTCTTGGATGGAATTGAGTATGCAGATTCCTTTACTTTTAATCCTTCTAAATGGATGATGGTTCATTTTGACTGCACTGGATTTTGGTGAGTAAAGACAAAATACAAAATGCAAACTGCAAAGGTTTTTTTCTGCCTTTTTTTTTTTTCCGCTAATAGTTCATTCTACAATTTATAGGGTTAAAGATAAATACAAGTTACATCAAACCTTCAATGTGAGCCCCGTCTACCTCAGGCATCCCAATTCAGGAGCTGCTGTCGATTTCATGGTAAGTCATCATTTGAGCTGATATTCTAAATTGCCTATGAAATATTCAAACACAGATTACCTGGAGTGTGCTTGCCGTGTAGCTGGTCTTACTACATAAAATTATAAAAGCAATCATAATGAGATCCTAATGGAGATTAAATAATAGAACTTTGAAGTGATCTGTAGTTAGAGCTGATTATAAAACTGCATAGAGATGCTTTCAGTAGAATGAATGAATTTCTTTCCCATGAAGTTATTAGGAGATACATTTTAGTTTAGATGTGACACATTTCAGTTTAGATCCATCTTGCAGAAGTTTTCAGTACAGTAAAACAAGATAATATTCAATTACTAGTTGTTTCAGCTGTGATCTCAAATCCTGAAACTCTAATTGCTTTATTTTTGTAAATCAATAACGCCTTTCATTAGAGTGTCAGAGTGTGTGTGTGTTTCTGTGGAGGGAAAAAAAAAGAGTCTCTCTTGTAGTTAAATACGACCCTGCAAAACATTTTGTAGATAATTAAGGTACTTTTACATATTCTGTTGCTCTTTTATATGCAGCAAATGTTATTTTCTCTGGAAAGGTCTAATTCTAAATCTGCTCCAACTGTTTATAGTTAATTTGGGAAGCCATTCAGCACAGCACTTAAATATGCATATTACAGGACTGGAAGTGAGCAAGAGTTGTTATTTATAAATAGGTAATTAACTAAAAGTTCTAAATATAACTATGCTGTAGATTAAGGGGAAGAGCCAACATTCTATTTTTCCAAATGCTTGGAATGTATGCAGACATAGTTCTTTGGAGGAACTATGGACTAAGCCCAGGCCCAATTCCTGGCTATTTCCTGGGCTCAGTTAGTTTCCCCTAATGTGAAGTTCTTTGGGTTGATCAAGCTTTCTGACATGAGTGCAGATGAAGCATCAGACTGCGGTAGTGTAAGAGGACACTCCTTGCTGTTGTTTTTGCACTTATTGATACACGCTTTTTTTTTTTTTTTTTCCCCAGCACTGGCAAATCCCCCTAAGTCGTCGATTTCGTTCTTTGAAGTTGTGGTTTGTGATTCGTTCCTTTGGAGTGAAAAAGCTTCAGGATCATGTCCGGCATGTGTGTGCATTAACAATATAAGCATAAACATTGTGCATTTATTGGCAGTTGAGTTTATTTAAACTCAATGAAAAAATGATGAATAATAGAAATCCTCTGTCATACAAACCTTGCATATAAGCACTAAATGCATGCTGATTTTAATCTTAAGTAATCCGAAAAGTTTTACAACATAAATGGAGCTTTTCCTGTACACTTCTGGGAAGCAGAAAGCAAGGGAAAGCACCTTGATAAATCAGTGCCTTCTGCCTCAGCTGTCTGCTGAGCTTTTCTTTGAGGCAAAGTGACAGCTGTTTGAGAGGCTGGCTGTGATAGGTGGCTACTGGATGAACCCATAGCTGTGACAATCTACAGGCTTCAATCCTTGGTGGAATATAAATACAAGGGATCATATTGTGGATCAATAGCTATTGTAAGATGATTCCAACTTGGAGTGTCAATCCTTTCTCTAGAAAACTCCCATGTACCAGTGTAGTTGCTCTTGTTTGCTGTCAAGGGTTTGTCTGTAAGGATCTGCAAAACCCACTGGAAAGAGGTTGGGCTCTTAACAAATCCTGCCATAGGCTTTGGCAAATAGACAAAATTTTAAAAAATTTTATTTAAAAAAAAGTTTTTAAAATTTTAGTTGTTATTATTCATAGTTTTGCTATCATTTATGTTGGAATGATGCATTTTAACTAGTTAACTTAGCATTTTATATTGGGTCTATGACCAACTGATTCATAATTACTTTTTTTTTTTCTTTTAAATTATAAGGGTACTGAAACAGCCAAATTCTTTGAATCTTTGGTTAAAAGTGATCCGCTCTTTGAAATTCCTGCCAAGAGACATCTTGGACTGGTTGTGTTTCGTTTAAAGGTAAAGATCAGGCTATTCCCATCTTCTTTCAGAATGAATTGACTGCAGCTGATCTCTCCACAGACACTAACTGGGAATAGATTCTTCATGTATGAATTTGTAATGCTGGAATTCTTATAAAAATGTTTGGATATCATAGCAATTGTTAACTATATTATTTCTTCTTATATATACATAAAACAGGGTCCCAACTGGCTGACAGAAGAGCTCCTAAAAGATCTGAGCAGTTCTGGGAGGCTTTTCCTTATTCCAGCAACCATTCATGACAAGTTCATCATTCGTTTTACGGTAACATCTCAGTTCACAACCAGGGAAGATATTCTGCGGGACTGGAACATCATTCAGCAAACTGCAGCGCGCATCGTTAGCTGCCGTTACACATTGCACCGCGTCCGTTCCTGCGACGGGGCGAGAGCCCCCGGTATGATAGTTAAGCCTAGTTCTGATGCCACTGCTAGTGCTCCCCAGTGTTATCCAGGTGTAGGGGAACACAAAACACCTTCCAGAAAAATAGTAGTTCAGCCTAAAAAGTTAGCAGTGAGTCCCAGTTCATGTGTGATTAACCAACAAGTGGAGGATCAAGGGGATCCTTTAGATGACTGTTTTTCAGAAGATGCCCAAGAGGTTACCAAGCAAAAGTTAAGCTCCTTCTTATTCAGCTATTTATCTGTTCAAGGCAGGAAAAAGACAGCACGCTCCCTTAGCTGCAACAGTGTGCCAATGACTGGTGCTCCTGAGCAATGCAACCCCCAGGCAGGAGCCACTGACAAGAAAGAGTCTCATACAAATGCCAAAATCCTTTCTAGGCTGCCTGAAGAGGTGATGATGCTCAAAAAAAGTGCCTTTAAAAAGCTGATCAAGTTTTACAGTGTTCCAAGCTTCCCAGAGTGTAGCGTTCAGTGTGGCCTTCATCTGCCTTGCTGTCCTCTGCAAGCCATTGTTTAACAAGTGAAAGAGTTTGGTCCTTAGGTCCTCCCCAGGTAGAAAAGAACCAAAGTTTGCTTATTCATGTGCAATGTGTAAACAGTGGCAGCGACCACTGAGAAAATTCCTGTGCTTCTACTGATGCAAAACCTTGTGTATTTATAGATTAAAATATCAAATAAATCTTGTAAGCATGTAATATGAAACTGGTTTGTAGATTGAAGAACAGAAAATGCAAAATCTTGCCTTATCATCCTTGCAATACACTAAGGGAACATTCACAACTGGTAGGCTGGAATGATTTTAATAAAATATGCTGGTCTTAATAGGGTGTAAACAATCTAGCTCACTATTTGCACCACTGATTTTTGTTTTGATACCTTGACCTAGGCTTTCTAAAGACTGCGATAGGGACCTGTGGGTATGTTCAGTGCCAACATCATTTGTAAACTGTGCAAAGGGAAGATGTAACCTTTCTAAGAGGCTTTGCCATGCAAGGGGAGTGTTAAATTCTCTGTGAATTTAAAACCACAGCAGCCCTGCCCTCCTGTCTGTGTTAATCAGTAACAGCACACGGGAGTCTCTGTGTAACACTGTACCAGGAAGATTGGCCATTGCTGAGCACCTGTGGCTTTTGTCAGCTCTGCCTAAGGCTTGAACATTAATTACTTGGGACTTACGATTATGGAGGGTAAGGCAAGTTCCAGCTATAAAACTTCCTATAAATTTAACACATTAATGTGTTTAAAAAGGGGGAGATGGGCCTAAAATTGTGTGTCTATGTGCATCCATCTGACTAATCTTGAATTATCCTAGTACAACCTACTTGAGCACCTAATTCAGGAAGGGGAAACTAGAAGTCTGCTTCTAGTCTTTCCATAGTACGAGCATGCGACAATCACTCAGAACAGAACAACTGTTACAGGTGCCTCAGTAATCATGGTTAGTCCTGGGAAGAGAGGGGAGTTGGAAGGTCACAGTGGAATGGACACACTCTGGAATGAACACAGGTAATGGAAACACTCCTCGTTAGAGCAGGCAGCGTAGAAAAGATAAAACTCAAAGAGGAAGGGAACAAAAAGATGGTAGGTAAGAAATACAAGGTATGAAAGAGAGGAAAATCCAGGCTGAAATATAACTGGGGTCAGAGCAGTTCTATTTTATTAAAATGATCACATATTTACACATTATTTTAGATGCATATATTTGCTAGTATTAAAAAATAAAATTTCCTGGTACTATTAGAGTAACAGGTGTTTTAAAATGTGATTATAAAACATAGATTTTTTGGGACATGTCTACAATCTGAAGTGATGGTTTTTTACTGAATTATAAATGGCCTGGGTCATCTGAACATACGTGTTTTCTTTTTCATCCAGGATATACAGGCAATCTTTGATGACTGCTGGGTTAAAACCTTCATCCATTAGTTGTACTTTACGGTACTTGAAAGTTGCTGTGAGTTCTATGGCACTCTACAAAACGAAGTTATGTCTCTACTTAGCAATGGCAGCATATAATTAAGGCAAATTAAATTTTCCACATTTAAAGAGAATCAGAAAAGAACAGCCTTGAGCTTTTCTCTAAGTAGTATCTATATGAAGTTACAGGTAATTAGAACAGGTACAATATATATGTTTTCAGTTTCTGAGATGAGCATTATGTATAAATCCATACAGTGCAGAAGTCAAAGCCTTACTAATAAAGGTACTATCTGCATTCATGGTAATAGTGCAACTATTGAGTGTGTGGGTCAGTAACTAACCTGAATATAAGAAACTCTGGGTCCACAGTAGTGGGTTACTGACAGGCTTTCCTTACTACCCTCTTAAATGAGGCATGGAAACACTGGAGACTTCACTCATGCCATTTTCTACTTCTATTCAGGCTCATGGGTTTGATCCAGAAATTCATTTAATCATGAACTGGAGAGGAGTTTCCCTTAATATCCATCGGTTAAAACTTTGTTTATTAAAGTTACTGTGGTAGTTAACCAAATGTTCAGATCATCATATCAGTGTCATATCATCTTCTTGAAGAGTAATAGATCTTGATTAATGCAGGTTGCAAGAGTGCTTTGCAAGAAACTGATGATCTAAGAAAAAATACTTGGGATAAGGGAAACGGACCGCATGGGAAGGACTTTGATGACAGTAAGTGCTGTTAGTGTGTATCTTGTTTTCAGATCAAAAGAGAGAAGAACAGCCAAAAAAAAAAAGATAGTTGGAGGTTGGGCAAGTACTTTACCTGAGGTGGCAAGACAAACTACTAGCTTGACCAGTCAGCTGCTTTGCTTGTGTATTCATTCAAAAGTTTAGAGATCAATTAAGGAATTAGGGATGCTAGTATCTCTGTACTACTCCTCTTCTTGAATCATTTCAATGAAAGGAGGTAAAAGGAGGTATGTTTATTTTAAATAAACAGCCTGAGAAGTACTGCTAGAGTGAAGTTCTCATGTTTTCTTAACTTAAATTTTAGTTCACAATTCAGTTTACAAAAGGCTGTTCTTTTGCAAGCTGTTACTTGTGAGCTGATCTTTATTTTGAACAGAACAGTTTGTAGAAGTGGTAAACTGAAAACATAACTCTGTTAGTGTGCTGAAGGAATGCAACAGGAAATATGATTTTTTTTCCATTAAAAGGTTTTCCTGTTTTTATATGTTAAAATATGTCCTGTATCCTGTTAATGCTCATGCAGCTTTGTTTTTCCAGGATGAACTAAAACATCCAGGTCCAGTTCTGCTTTCATACTGGTAAATGATAAGAGCAAGTGAGTGTCAAAAGGAGGGTCTTAGAGAATTGCTTGCATAATTAGAGAGTGCACAGTCCTCACAGAAACGAGAGAAAAAAATGTGAGCAGAGCCACAGAGCTACTTAGGACTACTCTTTTACCTTAATCCTTATGAAACGAGGTCTTGCGTAGTTTGGAAGATGAGCATGAACGTGTCTGTAAGTATTTTCACCATTAAATTCGCAGTTTTCCTTCAGTCGAATACATGCCATTCCTATTCTGCCTTCATAACCTGAAGGAGTAATGACAGTAAATAATCATGGTTCATTTAATACTTCAGACTGATCTCTCTCTTTTTTTCTCAAAATTTGTTCTTCCTTCTAAACATTTTCTGAAAATAAACTTACTATTAGACATGTTAGTGATTAGATTTTCTTAAGACGTCAGCACTGTAGATGCCAAAAAGCCTAGCATCAGAATGATGGATGGACTTCTGAAAGTCATTCCTATTTCCATGTTTCAATACAAGCAGAATGTCAGATCTCAATACTTAGAAATGGAAGCCTGTCTGCAGTGGCATTCAGTCATGTGAGATTTTTACTTTATTATAAAACATTGTAAATCTGCTTGAACTTACTGTGCTGACAAACACATCCAGGCATAGAGAGGACAGAAAGAAGTAAGACCTGGTTTAAAATTGTTTAGCAGCACCTGAGTTAAGTGCTGCAAGAATCTGAGTACTACAGTCTTCTCTCTGGTTTAAAATTGTTTAGCAGCACCTGAATTAAGTGCTGCAAGAATCTGAGTACTAGTCTTCTCTCTTTTCTCCTTTTTCTTTTTCTCCTTTTTCTCTTTTCTCTTCTCAAAAAAACTTGTTTGGCCACATACTGAGAAGGTTTTGTCCTCCCCTTTTGGGAGCTGGGGCACAATATAAACACTAATCTGTTGGTGTTATTTCTGTTGTCTAACATTACAAATACTTCAAGAAGATTAGATCAGATCAGGGTATATTACTTATTCATGAATAATCCTATGCTTACTTATTATGGTTTTGTGAAATGTTTCTAGAAGGACAAGTACTGTTTAAATTATTACAGGGAAACAGATAATATGCAAAATTTTCACATTAGAATGATATTACTGCTTTCAGAAAACTGCATAAAGTAGCAATTGAAAAAAAAGGAAGTGGCACCTAAAGCTTGAAGAAAAAATCACAAGAATTTTCAAGTTTAAGACGAATGGTTCCACAGTTCCTTGTGAGCTATCTTTGGTTTCCTTTACCTGTCAGATGTTGTTCTTAGGCCACCTGGCATTCATATTTGTTTATTCAGAATCTAGAGTGCCAAATTAGAGTTCTCGGGTGATGTATGCTATCATCTCCAGCTATATTACTGAAGTAAAAATATCTCCATACTATGTAAAGCAAAAAAAAGCTTAAATACAAAATCCACATAGTTCTTGTACAACAGCAAAATGATACCTGTGTTTGAACACCCACCTTGTGGGTTTTTTTTTTTTTTGATTGTTTTTGTTTTTTTCCCATAAAGCTGAATCATAGCTGGGTATTAGCACCTCTTCTAAATAGTTTTATAAGAGCACTGCAAATAAAAGTGTATTTTCCTCCTCTCCTACAGCATAATTTGAGAAATATATGCAGAACCAGGCCACTTAAGAGGTTACCTTGCTTTTGAAATATCTCCTGGACAGTGTGTTTATCACTAGCACAAAGCAGTTGAAAACACAAATGATTTAGAGCGAGGCTTTGGTTTTATTTCACTAGAGTGTGGAGGCATAAATGATTATTAAAAGGATTTTTATTTGTTTGTTTCTTTGAATTAAATCCACTGTTCTGATAGATCACTTTGGTTCATATACATTTTCAACCTTCTGTTCAAGGTCCGTCTGGAATCTCAGGAATTTCTTTTTTTTTTTTCCTTCACTTTTAGTAGAGACATCTCATGGACCAGAACATTAACAGAAATGCTCATATGTTGAGCAAATGGTGGAAAGAGGTGTTGGATGTAGGAAGACTGGAATCACTAACACTGTCTTTCAATTATGAAATCATAATTTGTCAGTAGTGTGACTTACGAGGTACTCTAGTCTGGAAAGCTTTAGGGAAAAAAAAAATGATGCCTGTTTAACTTTTATAGGACCTTTCTTCTCAGATTCCTTCTTAAACTTCTCCAAAAAGCATATGACGTATACTATGTCAATAGGTCCAAACTACAAGTACAGCATAAGTTCAGAAATATTAAGGAATTAATTTCAAATCTAATCTAGTTTGCTTGATTTCAGATCCCTGCACTATGCTAAAAGAATGAATTCCATTTTAACTGTCCACCAGAACACATTTACTGTAAGGAGCTAGATGTGTGTCCTGCGGAACTTGGGTAAGTGAGCCAAATGGACAGGAAGGTACCTCCAAAAAAGCAAGTGGAGTAAAGCTGTCTGTTCCCTTTCTGCTCCCTCTGTGTTCCCATGCTGGGAATCTGGATTAAGCAGCAATGCCTCTCATTTAAAAAAAAAAAAAAAAAAAAAAAAAACTGTTACAATGTCTTAAAGAGGTACTAAAATTCTAAGATTTTCTAATTTCTGAGGAGTAGAACAAGGACAGTAAGTGTTCTAGAACTTTATGCATTGCTTCAGATCATTAAAGAAAGGTGCAGAACAGGGGAATTAGTTTCAAATATCAAGTGACTTTTTTGTTCTTCTAGAAATTCCTTTCACATCTATTTTGTTTTTCTCATTCTGGGGTCATTGTAGAGCTACGTTGCTGTAAAACATGCAGAGTTATTTGTATTAAAGATAGCTAGTCTCAAATCTTCTTCCATTTTCCTGTTAATATTCTTGCCCTGTCCTGTATTAATATAAGCTTTGGCTATGTTTTCTCAGATAATGAATATTGCATACATTGAAAATATAGAATGCATCAAGTATAAATTAGGAAAAATAGAGAAGGTAAAGGAGGACTCTACAGTTCTCAGTTTAATATGTCAACCTTTGTTGACATATTAAAAAAAGTTAGTATTTCATTCAAATATTCAAATATTTCATTTATACCTGGAACAGATACTCCATATACAATAACTTCTTGAACATAGTCGATCAATCCTAAAATGTCTGCAACTTCAGTTGTAGAAACATTTTCCCCTTTCCACCTGGAATATAAGCAATTGATAGAGGTCATAATTTTTAAATATATTACTCACAATGATCTCTAGTGTTTTAATCTCTGACTGTATAACGAGGTGAGCACTGAGCCTGAGGTCAGAAAGCACTTTTCTATTAGGACAAGAGACCTATTATTAAAAGGAAATAAAAGCAGGCTGCAAATTTTAACAGCATGTTCCATAATATTCAAATCTCAGTAGGATCTAACACGCTCTGCTTACTCATGCTTAATACATTTTTAAACTGACTAACAACCAAAATACTACTTACCTTAACTTCTATCCTAAGCTCTATAAACTCTGATTTTAAAAATGCAGTGACTGTGAAACGAGAGCGATTTGCGAGTGCGAGTGGATTGCGATGAGAACTATTCAAAATAGTATTCACTTACCATCCTAAACTGCCCTTGTTATAGTTTGTATATATAGACACAAATGATTAAAATACAATAGTATTGATAAAGTAGTGATAGAGTCCCCTTTTTTCTGACTGCTTTCGGAGAAAATAGTTTTCCTCAATCAGTATGAAATGCTTCAACATGAAATCAGACTTGAGAGTAAATATTGATAAGCATTTAAATAAATACACTAACCGGAATGTGTCTCCAATTCTATCATGGAAATAAATGAAGTTATCGTTGTCAATCACTAAAAGGTCACCACTATTGAAATATAAATCTCCTTTTTTGAAGACATCTTTTAATTGCTTCTTCTCTGTTTGGTGTTTTGCACCTGCATAGCCACTAAATGGTGCATATTCGGTGATTTTGCAGACCAGAAGTCCTGGTTTACCTATGAAGAGGAAAAATATTTGCTATTCATTTAAAAAGCACAGTGTAAATTGCCCAAATTAACCATTTTTCATTATGGTTTTGAGGCCTGTAAATATTACAGAATTATTTCAGGTTTTTTTTCTGTGATCACCTTCATTATAAATTAGCTTTGGAGGTACAAATTAAGAGTTTCATCTTGTCCTCTCATTCATTAGCTCTCAGTAGGAATAACTGTAGATAATACAAATTATCTCCTGGTTCTGTATTAACACAGAAGAGACTCTTTGCCATCTTGTCTGACACCAGTTAAGTAGAGAAGAGTTGCTCAAGATTCCCTATGCAGGTACCTAATAGGGATATAGGAAATCAATAGGAACCATGTCTACACAGGAAACCTATACGTGATACTAATAATGTCTTCAGAAGGTTACTCTCCATACAGGCTACTTCCATGTATTTCAGGTAGTGTGGGACTTGCCGACCTCTCAATGAAAATAATGAGTTGCATTTAGAAACCAAATGCATTGGATTTCAGCTTGCTTGCTTTGAATGCAAAATTGCTTCAAAGGCTGCTTAATATGTTCTTTCATTTGCTGTAGCTGAAGTAATTTATGAAGGCAGAAGGGAAACCTACGTGTTTATGTAAATTGAAACTCAACTGCATAATAGTCTTCGGTCACCTGGGATTTTGTTTCTGTTTTTGTTTTTTTAATTTTTCTCTCTTACACTGAAGGGATTTTTCATTCCTTCCCAGCCCCCCAGTTCACACCGAAATGTTAGTAATATATCTGTAAATCCTAACACAGAGGAATGTACATGTGCGCATCCCTCCTCACCTAAACTCAAGAGTTAGCATAGGAGAAGATGTCTATGGGGCAGACCCTCTGCTAACATAACTGGTATGTTCCTCTGCAATGAAAATTAACATAGCTTAACTGGGCCCCAGTTGCATTATACTGAGAGAGAGTGTCTTACCATCTAGCTTGGGGTGCTCACTCAGATTCCTCCCTCACATAAATGACTGAACATGCAACAGAATCCAACAAAATCACAAGTATTGGAAGTGTTTGGTTTAAAGCCAGGTACACCTGTGCCAATAAATAACCGCCCCCAGCTATGAAAACTGATATTAAGTTAAAATATAGGCAAAGTACTTTCATGCATGCTTTTTATATTCAAAATAATGAAGAGTTTCAGTGACAAAAGAAATTCCTTTCTGTTTTGCAAATGTTTCTTGTTGACTATAAAGTCTGAGGAGAATTAAATAACTCCAGCTGAAAGCCAAGATCTGTACTCAAAGGTCAAAATGTTAGCATGTCTATTACTAGAACTAGACTAATAATGAAAATCTAAGTATACACTTGCTTGATTCCCCCCTATGCTTCTACCTTTTGTGTTGTATTATTACTATTATATTGCACTAGTACAAGTTTTGTTATGTAGTTTCTAACTAAGTCGATAGCAATTCTCAGCCTCTCTCCAGATAAAAGTGATACAAAGATAAAATATTTTTAGAAGTACAAACCTTTCTGTTTTTTACTTTAAAGAGTTTAAGTTTTTACCTTTGGGAACTTTTATGCAGTATCCATTCTCATCTCGGACTGGTTCATCTTTCTCTACGTCATATTTAATCAGTTCATAGTGTAAGACTTTCTAGTGAAAATTTGCAAAATTATACACACATAAATATTCAGTCTTTGAAAAATATTTTCATAATTATGCTACATGTTCAGCCTTCTCTTTAACAGCTGCAAAATATATCACATTTCAACTGGATGGGCTGCATGTCAATGTTCTACCTGAACTAGCAAGAGGTGTCAGTGGTATCTAGCATGGGTACTTGCAGACTGTACTTGTGATTTCTCTATTGTTCTCTCTGGGCACATTTGCCTTTGCCTAACACACACCTGAGCCCTGGGCACTTCCGAATTTATCAGTTTGGCAGTTTAGTAAGCTTTACCAATAAGCACAGAGTGCCAAATTTTGTTATTCATCTTACCTTCTGTAAGCAGTTCACTCTTCCCACTGCACCAATTTTTCCAGTGTAATTCACAAAGGAAATGTTTCCCTCAGTTGAAGCATAAAACTCCAGGATATGAATATTTCCAAATCTCTGGATAAATTCCTTCCAAACATCACTCCTTATCCCATTTCCTATGGCAAGTCTGACTCTGTGATCCCGATCATTTTTTCTCTGGAAATAAGAAACAGTCATGAATTAGTGTTTCAATATGAACTGAAAGCTTCTATATCTGGAAAACTCCAAAGGAAAGTTTAGCCTAAAGTACTGAGCATATTCTGAAGTAAAATAGGGAAAAACATCATTACAATTAAGCACATGGTTATGACATGGATAAAAGGAGAAGAAATTACTGAACAAGTTGGGCTAAATATCTGTCTATCTGACTGTTGTTAGTAGTTGATTTGATTTGGATGAGGACAGGAACAATTAATGACATGAAGAAAGCTAAAAAAAAATCCAGGCACCGTGTTAATTTATTTGTTTGTAAGCCTTGTGGTGACTTTCTGCCGAAGAGTAGCTCACCCTAAATTCAGCAAAAGATTTGTATGACCTAAATGGCATTAGGGAGGGGACGGAAATCACTGGTAGGAATCTTTGTTTGTGAACTTTCCACCATTATTAGTGAACACTGCAGGATGGAACCTGTTAAAAAATATTTTACAACATTTCATTAATTTTTTTAAATAGATATATGAGACCTTTTTGCTTAAAGTGACAAGCACGTGTTGATGATGACAGTCTTGCTTATGTCTTCTCTTAGATATTTATGTTTATCATCAACAATAGGGAGCAATGAATTGTGTTGTACACTTGTAATTCATAAATATTTCCAATGTGCTAATGGTAACAGTAGTTCAGAGAATTTAACCACAATATAGGAAGGATGTTTTGTCCCACTTCCTGCCTTATTCTCCAACTCTTTCTTGTAATACATAATTTAATAGTACTTTAAGGCACAGAGAATGTTTTAAATATATAATGACTTATTAACTCAGAATACACTGCTGATAGAATAGCCTTATTCTATCAGCAAGAGACTGGAGGGCACGTTTGTGCGGAACTGTTACGTTAGCTCTATATCTTTCAGATATTTCCATTAAAAAGACAAGCTTCTAGATGATGGGGCTAGAAGACAAACAAGTTTTAATTTAATCTAAATACGTATATTAATATATCTTCCTTTCTGGGATACTGAGAGATCTGCCATTGCTATGTTACAGCAGAACTAAACTGCAAATGGAACAACCAAATTTACCAGCTGGAAGAATAGCAGAATCTTGCTCATATACCCATTTCCTGAAAATCTGTACTGATTTCAGTGAAGTTATTTCTTATCTCTGTAACCAGCAACAGAAAAGTACTCAGATATCTGATATTTTGCACACACTCATAAAGCGAAAAGAAACTGCAAACCTGCTTCTCTTTTCTGACTTACGGGCATCAAATGGTGCTAGGAAAACTGATTGATATTATCTTCATTCTTAGTAAATTTTAATTGCTATTGACAAGATCTCTCTCCATGAGAGTAATTTTCTGCAAGCAAACATGCTTTTGATATCAAGAATTAACTAATATGACTAGAGGGATCTTAGCAGGAAAGTATTTATGAATAGATGTTCTATGGTGACAGTATATTAAGTATACCTTTATAAGTAGCTGTGCTTAAACAATCACAATAATCACATTAAAGCTTTCACCAGCATGGGGAAAGCAGTATTGTCTTGAGCTAAGATTCCTACTTAAAAAAAAAAAACAAGTATTACTGTCTAAATGTGAAATGACACAGCTCCTTTTGTTCCTAGGGAGTTTCTTGTCCTTTCCATCAAGAGTGATCACGTAAGGTATGTGGTTTTTTTTCCATCCACCTTAACAAAATGTCAATTAAAGAATTAATTACGATTGTTCCATTGTCCAAAGGACTGGTTAATTCAATCAACCAGTTCCTTTTTCCTTGAAAAAAGAAAAACATGTTAGTGTGCCATGAGATTGTAAACCTTATTAGAGCAAATTACAGCTCTTTAATGCTACCTGAGATCCCCTCCATCAACAGTCCATTTTCTTTACAAACAGCAAATAAGAACACTTCTTGCTGTGTTATTTTAATTAATGGTATGTATTTTATGATTGATATGTAAAGTTCTTTCAAACTCAAAGCTTTGGAATAGTTTAGTTTATCTGCAACTGGTTCCTTGAATTTTTACTAATCGCAGCTCACGTTCAGAAGTCAGCAAGATCCAATTTTGGGTAATACCTTTAATATTCTGCAAAAAAATAACTATTTTATCTCTCATGCAGAAAGACCTATCAAAACATAAAACACATAAAATTAAACCTCAAATTTTTCAACAATACTATTGTCGCAGTCCATGCACTTTCCATTTCAATACTTTGGCTTTCCAAAAACTTTCCCAGAGGGAACACTGCATACATCTAGTGGAAAAACAGTAAGAAGCCTTTTTCAGTAATAGTGTGTTAAAATTTGATTAACAAAGCATAATGGGAAAGTGAATCGCATATGTAGCTTATATTCATCAAACAGTGTATTCCAACAAAATAACAATTTTTGCTAAACTTAGAAAAAGACTTTTTCAAAACCAAAAAGTATGTTTTACTCTAAGTATTCCCTGCTTTTTGGCCATGTGGTGCACAGTAAACTCAGTGTACCAAATATATGTTCAGTTATGGATCATTTGTGGATGATAATTTGTAATATCTCTTCTTTACAGTTAGATTTTTTTGAACATGGGCAGTATGTGTAGTAGTCTAATTATAATTAGTCACACACACACAAAAAGGTAGCTGTTACCTGTGGCACACTACATAAATACCGAAGCACTTCCCCAATATATTGTATCACTGTTACATTGTATTTCCTGCAGTCATCCCAGAACTGACTTGCTGAAAATTTAGCTCGCAAAACGATAGTTGCACCTGTGTAGAAAGAAGTAAAAACAGATCAGAAAGAACAATTGTTTAAATATCATAATGCTATAAAAAATTTCTTAGTGCAACATTGTAGAAAACTTGTAGAATTATTGTTTTATAGGTTTTAGATGTATTTTCCTACAACACATTGAAATACCATCCACATTGAATAATTAATTCAACCTCTATTTCTATTCATCCAAAAGTTAAAAGCTATTATAGTAGATGAAACATATGGCACTCTGTACAGCTTAACCCAAAGGCTATGCAAAGAGCTGTCATGTAACAGGTCATATCCTGTTTGTCCAGGTGCCGAAATAAGATCTGTATAAGACAAAGATCTGTGCAAGTCATGTGAAAATCTAAGAGTAATAAGAAACGAGAAAGTCTCCTGGCTTATGGGGCCCCACATTATTGAGACTTGTATAACCAACTACTTCATCTCGAGGTTGGTAGCTGAGGAGCAACTTGCTCTGCGCCATCACACCTGCACAGTGACTTCCACACGATACCGCCTCGTACCAGCCAAGTGTGCTGTACCTTTCATGATGCACCCGTTGACTCCAATGAGCAGGGCAGAGCTGTGATAGAGTGGCAGCGCAGTGTACACGATGTCTTCCGAGGTGACCTTGCCAGCGTCGAACAAGCCACAAGCCAGCAGGATGCGTTCATGGTTTATCACCGCAGCCTTGGGAAGACCTACTTAAAGCCAACCAAAAAGATGAGCAATAAACCTAATAAGACCAACAGTTTCACAGGATCTTAAGAAAGAGTTTGCTCTCTTATTCTCTCACTAAGCAAATAATAGTTCAAGAGTCCAGAGAAGTATGCATTTAGTGTAGCTAAATTTTGTAAGCTATTTTTTTTTCTTTTTTTGGAGGGTGGGGTTAGACATCAGTATCAAATTTGCAGTCACCTCAGAGGGAATTACATGAAATAACAGATTCTATCCTTACATGAAACCACCATGTCAGAAAGCATTTGTGGCCTTACATGCGTGTTTTATTTAATATATAAATATATTACCTGTAGTACCAGAGGTATAAATGTACATGGCAGGAGTTTTAGAGGTTATATCTGTTCTCCAAGACAGCGGAGTAGGCTCATCTGAGGCAGCATCTACTTTATCCAGAAAGCTTTCAACTCCTTCTGTAACAGTTGTCCTGCTTAGGTAATAAACTTTGACATTTTGTTCCTTCAAGGATGGCAATATTCCTTCAACAGATTCTTTCAACTCTTAAAGGGAGGAAGAAAAGGGAGGTATTATTAAAAAGAAAAAAAAAACGGCAAAGAAAAAAAAACCCCAAACATACTACTCAGTGAATTGTACTATCACTGCATCAACTTTTGCCTCAGGAGCTTTCATGCTTAACTGCAGTTAGGGAAACTCATGCCTTTCACTTCTTGGAGCTCTGCAACGCCAGTCTCCCTTCTCTCCCTGCAGGCAATTTCTGCCAAGTCCGAAGGTACATAATCATCCTTGACACTTTTATTCCCTTAACAAATTGAACTGGGTAACAAATTCAAGTGTTTTTAGCAAAGATGAGCAGATGCTTGATGTATTTGTATATACTTGGTTTCCTAAGAAATCCACATTAAATGACTTCCAGATCACAGGCAATTTCCTTGTGAATTATCAGTTTAAACAATTTGCAATGAATCTTCAATGCAAGTTTTATTAAAACATCGTAACATAAAAGTTTTTCATAATGTTATCTATTATTTAACAACCATTTTACTTCAAGTAAACTTTAATGATCAAAGCTCATTTTAGCAAGCTATTCATTTTAAAAATCCCTTCCCAGAGCTCAAGGCTTTACTACAAAATGTAAGGACAATACTCGATTACTCGATTGTTGAGAAGGAGAAAAATCAATTTTCTTATGCACGGTAGTTTTTCCCCATACGTATTGATAAATACCGATTAGTTTGGAAAGTCTGATTCCACAGAGCTTATTTTCAGTGAGGTAAAAACTGACCAAGAAGGGAGAAAAATCATACAGTAGAAGAATGATTTCAACTACCCAGCTGAGAAGATATATATATATATATATATTCATGTAAATGTATGTATTTGATTCTGAGCAGACAAACAGAGCCTTTGACTTCCCATCCAGTCAGACGTTCATATAGATACAAATATATATACAGACATCTGAAAGACTAGACACAAAATGAGGTCTCTATTCAGTATGGAACAGAATGCCGTTTTACACTTAAAACATAGCAGCACATCTATTTTATGAAAGGTTCACCTCGGTGTGTTCACTTTTTGTCTCTGAACTGAAATTTGCCACAAGCTTTATACAGACTGCAGCCACCCTGAGGAGTGTAAGTCGCTGTCAAGTTGCACCAAGAGGATTCTTCTGCCTGACTTTGTTTCCGATCTGAACACCACTGGGGAACAACGCTGCGTACGACTGTTATTTTAGTACTATGGCTTCATCAGCCTTACCAAATAACTAAGCACCTGGGCTCAACTCTCATGTCTTGCACTCGACCAGAAAATGCAAACATGGTGCAAACTCTCCGGAAAGCTGGGGTTTGCCGCAACCTCCCCGCTCCCCAGGGCCAGCTCTTGGATGGGCTGAACACCACTGGGGAACAACGCTGCGTACGACTGTTATTTTAGTACTATGGCTTCATCAGCCTTACCAAATAACTAAGCACCTGGGCTCAACTCTCATGTCTTGCACTCGACCAGAAAATGCAAACATGGTGCAAACTCTCCGGAAAGCTGGGGTTTGCCGCAACCTCCCCGCTCCCCAGGGCCAGCTCTTGGATGGGGACAGAGGGCAGGAGGACGCGGGCGC
>NW_010581218.1:7779-24520 GCF_000705375.1 Tinamus guttatus | reverse complement strand
GGGATTTTACTCTCTTCTTGAAGAGCTTGTGTGTTATGCAGATGTTTTCTTAATGGTTTTTGTTTCACTCCAAAAAACTAATCGTGCTACCTTCCATCCTCAGTTCTGTTAGGTTTTCAGTATGCTTGCCCGTTCCTATCTCCCAAGAGTTAAATAGATTCAGAAGTTCCTAAATAGATTTTTAAGTTTGCATTTTATTGTACACAGTGCTGTCATTATTGCTTGAATAACTTTCTCCTTCTTCCCCATTTATGTTTTCCCCTTCTCTCTCAAGACGAATCAATGCACGAAAACATGCTCTGGATGTGGAAAAAGAAAGAGCTGCCAGAGTTGCCAGTCTACCACCTCCTCCACCACATCCTCTTGAGGTCTGTATTGATGACATGATTGCAGCCATAGTTTTGGGATACAATACCAATGCAGTGAAAGAACTATCCATTAGCTGCCATCTTTTTACTAGGCTTTAATTTTTCTTCTTCCGTTTTCTTATGTGTGGATTTTATTGCTGATAGGCAGCTGTGATTAATGTGTTCTTTAAACCTTATTGTGATCTCATTTTCATCTAACAGCTTTAATAGTATTAACTTTACAATTATCTTTCCCAGCATGAACATCCCACCCCAGCCTTCTGTCATGCTGATATAGTAGTGTTTTGGTTGAGTTCTGTAACAAAACATTCCTACAGTTTTAGCTTTTTGTCTGCTTTTAAATTCTTTTTTCTAGGAAACTGGTATTTGTGGCTATTGAGGAGGAAAGTAGATAAGAAACAGATTTAATTCTGCTGTATTTTTTTTTTTCCCTCTTCATTTGGTGAATTCCAGATCCTTGAGTATTGTTCAATTTGATGTTTCTGGAAGAGCATGCAATAGATAGTAGAATTGTTTTCCTGTAACACTTGCAGTTTAGCATGTGTATGTTTTCTTTTTAAAGAAATACATTTCCTGTTGGTGGCAAAGTGTCAGCTGCATTTAGTGTGCAAATTTGTAGGTGATACAGTACTATTCATAGTTGTTATGTAAGACTTTTCATCTAACAATCTCAGAAATATATCTCTCCATTTACAAACAAAGAATTTTCTTCTTTAGGAGTCTTGCTCACGAGAGCAAGACCAACTTTCACGTTTTCACAAGATTTTGAGTTGCGTTCATTATCATTAATTACTGTTTTGTTAATGTTAAACTAATGTTAAACTTAGCCTGTTTCTAGCTGCAGATTCTGAAACTAACACAGAATAGACTAAGCAACAGGTAATCAAGCTAATTATATGTTTGTTTTCAGAACTATAATTAGTGCCTACAAGTGTTCTAGTTATTGTCTTTCTACAATTACTAGTTACAATTACCATGACTTATTGTCTAAGATAATTAGCAATTCTCAAACAGCATTATAATGTACAAATAAAAGCGAAATACTCAGTAGAATGCTCTTATCCATGCATTTTTATTCCTCCTCCCTTCACTAGAATAGCATACGTTTGCTTTAAAACTGTAAAATAAATTACCAAAGTTCCTTTGGTAATGCTGAAATTAGTTTGATATAGAATTTTAATTTAAAAGTTCCCTATACAGTCTTTAAAATAACAAGAGCTAATCTATCCTGATGTCAGTTTTATATGACATATTATATCTGAAGGCGGATCTGAAGTTTAAAATATTCTTAAGACTTATTTCTACTTTTTGTGTGTGGGCGTTTGTTTACAAGCATGATAAATTACTCAGGCTGTGAAACTCCATTTTAATTAATGTGTGTTAGGATTGATTCTTTAGGGGAAGATCTAGAGGAGAGGAATCTGAGAGAGAATTATCAGAGGAGAAGTGTGAATTAGAAGTTCAAAGGCAACTCGTACAGAATACTGAGCTATCTTACCTGGTTACTTGAACTATTAAGAATGTCAGACTGAGCCAAAGAAGGTGTATAACTGCTGAAGGATCAGTATTTGGGAGTGTGCTCAAAACTGTTCCAAAAACAAACACACTGTACTGTATGTATAGATTTTTTTTTTTTTAGTGAAATTATGGAAAACTTTTCTGGGTAGCCCTAATAAATAGGGCACAAGAACAGGTTCTATATGGGCAAACCAAGCCTGAGAAACGTTATTTTTGCTATTACTGCTATTACATTGTGAATTTGTGGTTGCCCTGCTTTCAGGTGAGCATAACAGCTATTGTTGTAAATGTAACTTGTCTTAACCCATTAAAACTCAAGTATCTTTGAATGATACCGTTGAAGCATAAAGAGGAATGTCTGTTTGTACAGAGAAGTTTGCCTTGGGCTGGTAGATGCTCCCAGTCATTTAGTGCTCCAGATAGGCTTATGTTGATGTCATTTATTAATAACATAGATATATGAAGTTTTAAAATGTGACATTTACAGGAGAGAATTTTCTGCTTATAAGCTTTTGGTGTTGGCTTTTAGTAGCAATTTGAGTTTGCATATCACTTATGTTCCATTTAGCTGCTTTGCAAGAGACTGTTATCCATGCAGATAGAAATCTATTGTACTTCTCTTTCTAGAATTTTGAAGTGAAAAGGATTCCTACAGTGAAGATCTATAATGCTGACAACTTTCATGTTACTCATTATCATCTTTCAGAACCTTATGTGGACAGAGAAATGGACAGAGAACAGGTGATTAACTCCCAAGTGCTTTTGTGATTGTATATTATGTCTTTTTTATATTGAACACGGTGTCTGGATTACTGATATCAACAATTTAGTTTCTCAGAACTTGTTTTAAAATTAGGCTTGTATAAAGCAGCTATTGTACAATTAGTCGATGGTGGGAAATTGTAAGGCCTATTAAGTGTTCGATTACATGCAGGATCAGACGTGACAGCCTTTCCCACACAGGTACCCTTTTTAAGGGTGTGAGTTCACATGGCTGACATAAGGGTAGGGCATCTGAATTGCTCATTTTTTGCTTATGCTAAACAGTGGTGGTTGCCTTATTTTTTGAAATTAAAACTTTTTTTTTTACTTAAAGATATAAAGATAAGATATATATCTTATATATTAATGTATATTATATATAATATATATTATAATATCCACTAAGATATAATAAATTGCTTTTATTATTCATTTTACATTATATTGAAGGAAAAATAAACCTTTGCTATATTAAAGGATTATAGAAAAGTTTTCTTTTTCCAGAACTAAGTTTGAAACTCCAGAGCTTAAAAATTGGCACAGAAGAATGATACTGAGGTACAATCTGTAACTATATATATATTTTTTTTTTCCAAAGGTATAAAGCCAGTTTGATGCTGCTTTTAACAGAACTATAAACTCTAGAGGGAATTCATCCAGAATTGTGTATTTTTGCTACAGTCTTATTCATTTATTGCCACATATGCTTTAAACTGCCCTAAAAAACTTTGCAGACTAAACTGTTACTGATTCCCTGCCAGACAGACGCTCGGTTAGTTGCCGAAGAGGAAGGAAAGCGTTTGGAAGAGCTACATAGAGAGGAGGAGAGAGATAGAAGAGAGCAGCTGGAAAAGGCCCATCTTAGAGGAAGTTATGCCTTGAAGAAGGTCCGTTTGGCTCAGGTAAGCAAAGCAGAAATTGTGCCTGTTTGCAATTACCAGCATGAATGAATTAGGAGGAAAATTGAAGGACTAACTGCTGTTTTCAAAACCCCAGCAAACCCAGCTTGCTTATTTTGGCTGTCTGAAGCCTTATAAGGTTGGAGTTTTTTTGACAAAGATAAATTGGAAATCCATTTGGAAGCGAACTAGATGTTGCAGGTAATTTGGCTTTATTATGCAGTGCCACAACTTTTACAGAAACTAGTATTGCTGTGACTTTAAATGTGTGAAATAAGTATAGATTTTTTTTTTCTGTTAGGTGTCAAGGGATTTACTATGTTGCTTCACAGAAAAGTAAAAGTGGGTTTTTTGTTTGCTTTGCTTTAAATGCATGGTGATGTAGAAAGTGGTTTTGCCTTTAAATGAAAAAATACTTAAAAAAATGGAGATTCTAGTCTATTCCAGGACTTGTTTTGACATTTTTTTCTTTAATGTGAAGGAGTTCTTGAGCTTGAAGTCCTGTCTTATGAAATAACTGCTTAAAGTGTTTAAATAATTAATGGTTGAAGAGTACATAGATCATATTAGCAAGCATTGTAGAGTCTTCATTACTGTTCTTGGAGTTATTTTTCTTATCACTAGATGAGACTGAGGAAGAACGAACTGTATGATAATTTTCAAGTATAATGACCTTTACATATGTACCCTTCTTCCAGAGCTGCCTCCTGGATTCTTGAGCTGCATTTTTTCATCTCCTTATACACTTTTTCTGAACCCTTGTAAAATTGTAAAACTTTCTGAACTATCCACCTGGCCTTGCTGGGGCTGGCTGGCTGTAGCATCAACTGTGGGAGCAGAGCTTGGTTTGGAGGTTCTCTGGCTTGAGGTAGACCATCCAGTCAGCTGCAGTAGCCTGAACACAGGCCACTGTTGTGCATGTCTTACAGTGCATTGGGAATTGCTTGCTGTAGCCACCCTTAATTTTAAATTTGACTTTTGATGATTATTCTTACTGTTCTGTTCAGCTGTTATCACCCTTTAATCCTTTGGTTTTCCCCAAGTTCTGTGATCTCCTTTCTGCCTGTGTCACCTTGTCCTCAGTATGGAATCCAGTGGAGACAGTGACTAATGGAAGATGCCTAAAACCTGTAAGAGAAAGTTAATGTTCAGCCTCCTTGCCCGCAGTATTTGTAGCTTAGGAGCTTCCTGAATCTTTGAACTTGATGGAACTTCCCTTCTGTATTGGTGACTGTGGGTTCGAAGGGCAACTAAAGTTTGAGCATCTGTAGCTGGGTGTGTTGCTGTGTTCCTGCTGCTTATTAGGCTCATCTGTTTTCCCTACTCATCTCTAAAGGCAGTGAATTCCCTACTTGCCTTCACAGCGTCCCTGAAGGTTAAATAGGTTCCTTCTGTTTCATTTTTCCTTCTAGTCTGAGAAATCCTAAACTACTCAGCAGATCTTTGCAGAGAAGCTGCTCCCTAGCTTTGATTATTCTAATTCCCTTTTCTGTATTTTTCTTCAGTTTGTGTGTGTGTAGTATACTTTATATTTCTGATTTAATTTATGCCTGTCACTCGTGTACATCTGAAAGCAAAAAAAAAAAATCCAAGTAAAGCAAAAACATGCAAAGTGTATAAAGAACATAAGAAGGTGCAGTAGAGAGATACTGTACGAAAGAAAGAAATTGGTGATTATCCAAGAGGCAAAGGTGGTTGAATTGGCACTGGTATGAGCCAGTGTGAATGTAGCTCTTTCAGAACTGAGCTTGCTGGCGTGGACCGAGACTGGGTGTCTTAGCAGTTATGCTCCGTATCTGTTCTTGACATTAACTCTGTATTTCATTAGATTTATAAAGTGAAGGTAGCTGTTCAATACTGCATTATCCTGTTCTTTCATTTACTAATTTAACACACTGTGGCCAAACCTTATAATGAATATAGTCATCTCCGTTTCCTTGTGACTATTCCCTTGTGCTTTTGAAAAAATCTTGTCTCTGCTTGAGTAGGAGGGCTTGGATTAGGTGATCTAATCTTAACAGTGAGATGTGCCCAGAGAGGTTGTGGAGTCTCCTTCTCTGGAGATCTTCCAAACCCGCCTGGATGCCACCCTGTGCCATGTGCTCTAGGTGACCCTGCATGTGCAGGGGGGTTGGACTAGATGACCTCTAGAGGTCCCTTCCAACCTTAAGCATTCTGTGATCTGAGTTTTCCAAAGATTCAATTGGAAGTTATATTCACAGCACTTCTGTGAGAAGGAAATGGGTAATCGTCTTGCCCAGAGACAAGGAAAGCACAAATATTAAGGCTATTGAGCTTCAACTTTTTTTAGTTTATGACCTAATATTATTGAACTGGCTATGTGTAGGATCAAATTCATTAATGGGTGGTGAACTCTGCTTTTCCACATTTGTTTTTGTAGTTTTCTATGCTTTAGGGGAAAAACTGGGTTTATTTTTTTCTAAGAATGCAACTTATTTAGCAAAATATTTTTAAGTTCTTCAAATATGCAGGTTCTGTTGGTTCAAAAGAGTGAAAATATTAGATTTACTTTGGAGAGTAGATTGTGTACCCAGAGGAACACTCTGAATTTTTTTTCCACTTTTACATTTACAAATATATTCAGGAAGCTATAAATGGCAGCAGTTTCCCATTTCTTTGAGAAATGAGTCCCTGAAGAATATTAGCTCCCTTTTTTAATTTAAAAAAAAAAGGCTGAAGTACACGCTAACGAAAGAAACCTAACTGCTACTGATTCTGTGTTTAACGCTGGATCTTTCAGGCAACATTGATTCTCGTGCTAATTAAGTACAGCGTTTAAATCACACCTTTGGTCAGAATGACCTTAAAGTTTAATTCTTCATGTTTAAATTTAAGGTAACCAAAAGGAAATATTTTATCAGTTTAATGTGCTGCTGTCTGAATGTGAATGCTAAATTCTTAGGAGATCACCTTTTTCCTTGAAGGACAGGGAGAGGTTGCTGAAAGAACTGGAACAAATGCAGAGTATGGACCGGCTGCGCAGGAGGCAGCTTGTAGCACAGATGCCACCTCAGCTGTTTGTACCCGCGTACAAGCGACTGGAGATAAAAGAAGACTGGCAGAGGGAACTGGAGTTTGCGTTTGAAGACATGTACAGTGAAGACAGGAGTAAGTTATTTAGGGGCTGCTGATCCCAGTATCCTAATTGAGGTGAGACTGTTGCAGATCCCTGTTGCCCAGGCCCAGCCAGGAGCAAGGCTGCCCGATAGACACGCGTAGGAAGATGCGTATGCAGTACAAGGACATATGCGTGCGGCCGGCTGCATGGACCAGCAATGCAAACACCGGAGGGCATCTTAATGACTGGCCTTAAATACTCATCTCTTTCAGCAACTAGCCCAGGACCCCTCGGCTTTCCACATATATGCCCACATATGCACTGTCACCTGCAAATGTACAAATGGATTCCCCCAGTAATTGTCCTTAGTCACTCTGACCACCCAGCAGCTGGGCCTAGACCCTTGGTGTCCTGGTTGCTGGTGCCTGGATCCTTGGTGTCCATGTTGCTGGCACCTAGGCACGCAGCAAACCTATGCTTTGTGGTCCCCACAGCAGTTGTTGATGGTTGAACCTCCTCACACACACACTAATGGTCTTCACCTGGGACAGTGGCTCTAAAGATGAATTGGTGGGTTTAAAACCTACATGATGGAGCTGACTTCAGTTAGAGTTCTGGGAGCAGCTGGGTCAGGATAGTGTATTTGCCTGATTAGGTTTTTTGGGTTGTCCTGCTTGTTGTTGTTCCTGCACCATTTGTGCAGGTGGAGAGAAGGCTTTCACCACAGAATCTTTTGTTTGGAGGAATTTGGTATCTGCTAGTGGAAAAAAAAATAGAATCCCAGATTCAAGAAATAGCTAAAGAACTGAACGGTCTGAACTTTGCAAGTCTTGTATTTTTGGGGAGAGGAAAAAAGGATTAAATCTGTTAAGAAATAACTGTAGATGTTTGGACCCCTTAAGAATTTGCATAGTAAGTGTAGTCTTGCAATGTTTATTTCAAAGATCATTTTATATGGTTGTTTTCCCTTAATTAGAGATTCAGGGAGACCTGATTTTGCACTTTGAGCCACAGCCATTACCATCCCCTTCTGAAAGATCTCAAGACAATGAACTTGATATCACTTTGGAGCATGAATCTGCTTGTGACACTGGACAAGAATTGAGACAGACGATAGAGGAAGTTCCTGATGAAACAGAAAGTAAAGCTTTTAAACTTTAAACTTTTTTAATTTTTAAGAGAAACAACAATTTAGTATAATATATCACTTAGATTAATTTCAATATTAATTAAAATGTTGAACTATTAAATGCTGCACTGACTATGAAATATTTCAGTATCAAATGGTTTATGAGGTTTATCAGGATGATATGTTTAACAAGTACGGATTAAAAATTCAAATGTGACTTTTTAATATGTCTGTTATGCTTAGAATAACTTAATTTTTGTAAAACTAAACTTTTAGTAGTTATGTTGGCTCCTTATGTAGTTAGTGGAAATTATGGGGAATGAAGCTAGGATATAAACTTAAGTAATTTCTTTTTCTTTTGAAATATTTCAAAGCTGAAGCTTGAGCTTGTTTGAAGGTTGCTTACTGTCTGCCCTTCATGTTCAGGTTCGTGACGGAGTTGTCTCACTTTGCGAGTAAGCAGCAATAATGCACGTGTGTGCCCTGTTTGCTTGTGGCATGCCCAGGGTAACAGAGTGTGAACGAGGGTGGGGTTACTGAACTTCTCTCCTTAGAGCATTTCAACCACATCTGTTTGGTGGTATATCCGTTTTTTGGCCTATGTGATGGATCATGTTGCTCATGCTAATGCAATAGAGAGCACAGGAACATAGAGACAAAGGGGACAAAGTGCTGCCTCTCTCCAACAGTACAGACTAAGTTTAGCTTGACTGTAAAACATGGTTTAGTTTAGTCCTCCTTTTATTATGTTCTGAGTCAATTTACTGCTCATCTCTTCCAGGTAAGAGAAATAACTTGATAAGCTTTGAGAACTTGTTATTTTGCCTGAGTTGTTTGTTCATCTGTATGAACAACAAAAGGAATTAATGAATGTGTGGATATTTTTTGAGGTTTTATAGCAGGAGGATGAACAGCTACCTAAAGCTTTTAAAAGGTGTGTATTTCTCATAGGTAATGAAGAAGGAAAAACTCACAAAACTGAATCAAAACTTGCCTTAAAGAAGTTGTTGAACAAAATTAGAACCCAAAGAGAGGAGTGGACATCAAAATCTGAGAGAGAATGTCAAAATGAAATTGAGACTATTGAATCGGGCACAACTGCTGGTGAAGAGAGACAATTATGTGATAAAGAACTTAACCACGAACAACATAAAAATTCAACATCTGCAAACAAAGGTATGTAATACCTGCCATTTGTCTTTTTTTGGGGCGGGGGCAGGGAATGAAAAGATTTATACAGCATAGCAAAGTAATGAATACTTTAATGTTGTTTCACTGTGTTGCCAGAAAGCAGCTAAGTTCTCTCTCTACCCCCTATATATTGTGTTTTGTTTAAAGAGTAAACTGGAGAGGTTTTTGCTTTTTTTTTTTCTTGCCAATAAACCTCTACTCCAAAAAGAAATCTCCAAAATACCTTTGCATTTTGTAAATTTTGTGAAAATTTTTGTTACATATGGTCTTGCCATGCATTAATAGATGTTTACCTTCAAGAGTGGAGTTCCCAGTGCAAGATTTGGCCTTAAGGCTCTATACCAAATGACCTGGAGAAGCCAGATTCCAGAAGTGTCTGAAATCCTTGATTTTTTTTTTAGTCAGATCCAGTGATTTACTTGTCATGTGCACATGGACACACCTGCCTAATTTGTGAGTGTTGTGGTGCAGCATGGGTGGGGAAAAAAAGGCATTTAGCTCCACTTTGCCAGTAGAGAAGATGTGCTGATATTAAAGCTGGCAGTATGTGATGAACAATTGCTTTTCCTGCAATAAACAGATGTTATACCCTCTAGGAGTACGATCCTTTAGGCCATGTTTTTCCAAGAAGTAAAGTTGTTTCCCTGATCATTAATCAGATCATTAGTAAGATCGTTCGTCAGAATGCTCTTGCTAGTAACCTACCAAATAATCTGGGCAAAAGAAATCCTTTTGGAATGAGTCATCTCATATATCCAAAGCACTTGGTAAAGGGCTAGCAAGTGCTTAAATAATCAAAAAATCTGATTCTCCAGCTCACCGAGACAAGCAGAGGAAGATGTAGATGGAAATCTCTTTGAAAGCTGCTAATGCATTTTGTTTACAGGGGTTACAACAATGTAAAGAAATATGTGAGAAAGATTCAAGGTCTGGCTCTTTCAGAAGTAACCACTGCTGCCTTCTCTGCAGCAATTGGAAATATTCTGGAAATTAGCCTGTTTTTTATCTAGTGCTTTATGAATTCAGTAACGGAAGTTGTTGCCAAGCTAAAGTAGTCCTGTGCTTTCAAATCTGTGTTACCAATATTGTCCTTTCTGACTGCATTTATGCCTAAGTAACTTGTGTGTTTTTAGACTCCGTGGAAATTTTGGAAGATGCAGTTATAGCTGAAAATTCAGTTCTAATTCATCCTCAAGAAGAAGCAGCTAAAAATAGAATGGAAGAGGAAAGAAATAAGTGGGTAAGTATGTATAATTATCTTTTTTTTTCTCCTGTGTCTTAGTTATGAGTGTTTTACAGAAGACTGATTAAAATGCTCGACGTAATAAAACAGCTGTAGTTCCTTTTAATACTTTTGTAACTTTTACATATTTTTTTTTTACTACATTTTCTATGCTTGATATCTGTATTTTTTAAAATTTTAAAAAATGGTTTAGCTCTTGCTGGTCCTTGGAACAATGTAGAGGAAAAAAAATCTAACACTACATGTGAGAGATCTTGCACTAATAGAGCCTGACTTTGTGTTCTTCTTTGCCAGCAGTTTGATTTTTGTTTCTCAGTTTCTTCCAAAAGGAGAGTACTGTTGCTATGTCCAGACGAAAAAGTAATTTGTAACTAATGAGTAAGTTAGAAAATTAAAAAAAAAAAAACTGCTTAGGAGATTTATGGAGTACTCTTAAATAGTTTGCTTACATATTGGTTATTTCATAAATACTCTGAGACTTGAATTAAATGCTGTGAGGTCCTGATGAAAAACTGTAAAATGCAAAGCATACTTTCAAACTCAGATGTCAGAAGAGGGTGACTTTTTTGCAGTCTCTGAGATTTTTAATGAGTCTCCAATCTCCAATGGTTTTATCCTTTCTGTTAATTTGATAGCAGATAAATGTGCAGTAGAGAACCTGTAGTATAATATGCATTCGTGGACTATTAGGAATATCTAGCCAGTCAATACAATAGAAATTCTCCTACAATAGAAATCTGATTGTAATTTGTGACAAACTTTTCTTTATCATTCAATTCTGGAGATTCACCCTGCCTTCTGTTTAATAGAATGAGCAAATAGAGCAACAGAAACAGGAGCAGCTGGCCTTGCTTAAACAAATTGAAGAAAAGAGAGCATGTCTGGAGGCTGATTTACAGAGGATCCAGATGCACCAGTGTTTGGAGGAGGCTAAGGAAAAAGCAAGAGAGGAGGAAGCTCAGGTGGTACGAAGCAGCAACAGTCCTCTCTCAGACCAGCAGAAAGAAGGGGAAGATGAGGTTGAGTATCTTATGAAGTATCTTAAGTGTTTTTTTCCTTTTATTTATTCATTATTTAAAAATCCAGAAGGTGAATTTGGAATTATGAACTCTGACACTCAGGACTTAATTTCTAATTCTCAGGCCATAGGTCGAAAGCTCCTATATGCAATAGCTTCCTTTTGGCTGAAGTAGTGGTGTTTTTCATGTGATATTGATGGGCTTTAGATATTGTGTTATCTCTGCGTGGTCCTAGACCTGGCTTATTTTTATATAAGCACACATTGGTTAAATCTGATGACTTTGCATGTACTCTCATACTTCTTGATCAAGGAAAAAGTATTATTTAAAAAAGGCTGCTTTTTATCTGTATGTTGAACTTTAACTATTTTAAGAGGAGTCATTCGGTAATCTTAGTTTTAAATCCTGAGTTGTTTCTACAACCTAAACTCCCTGTAAAGCATGAAGATGAGTCTATCAGGATCTTTGTGTTGGATCATTGTTTCTTTAATTTGCTGCTGGATGCGTTCAGCTCCGAGCTAAGCCGCTGTGAGCACCGTTGTGCGCGGCTGTAGCGGTCCGAGCAGGCCGTCTCTTCCAGGACCTAGTTTAGCTCCATTGCCTTGGGCTCAAGTCCCACGGGTTTCAGAGTGGTACAGAATCCCTTCTGTAGGCTTAGGAGGAGGAATAACATGCTGCTAAAGGTTAAAGTTGCTCTAATAGTTTTTTTTCTGAAATATTTGCATATTTCAACTTTTTTTTTAATTTTAATTAGACTGAAATTACTGCTGTGTTAAAAACTGCAAGCCCCAGACAAGCCAGTCATTTACAGATGATTCGTAGTTATCAACAGCGTCTTCTACAGCAAAACAGGTAAAATTCAGTATAAAATGAAAGCCAAATTTGTCAATTTAAGAATAATTTTGAAATTGTTTTATTATTGAAACTGCAGTTTATCTTTGCAATACTGGATGTGTATTGTTTGTTTTGTTTAGACTGCACAAACAGACTGTTGAAGAAGCTAGAAAGTGCCTGCAAGAGTATCAGAATAAACTGAAGCAAAGATACCCAAGTATTCATGTAACACCTCCAGGTTCTGCGGAAGCAAAGTCAGTTAGTTTAAAGTCGACCTTGGAACCCATTCTACAGAAGCAAGAAGTGCATCCCATACAACATGAGTTGTCTAAACAAATTTGTATGCAACAGAATGGCCGGTCACTTCCTGGGAATTCAGAAACACCACAGGCACTGGAAAAAACATCGTCACAGAAATATGAAGAGCAAATGCATGTTTGTCCTGGTAGGCGTGTGCAGTTTTTGGAAACATCAGAAGGGAATCAAGGAATGTTTCACTTGCCATCTAGCTCTCCTTTGCAGGAGCAAGTGGAAATCTTGGACTCCTCCAATATTCAAATTAGAGATTCATTGCGATTTCGGACCCTGTCAGGGCTGGGCATGGCTTTGCAAGGGGACCCTGCTGTAGGGACGCAACCAGAAACCCATATACAACAGGTTAGATTTGTTTTGCCTGCAGAAAATTCCTGTGAACCTTCTGGAATATTTGAGCAGGATAAGGAGTTGTCATCTGGGAAGATGTCAAACCATCAAACAGAGGCAGAAGCTGTAAAAGAGCCTTCACTTGCAGTGCCCCTTCTGTCAGCAGCAGAGAGCGCTGGGGTAGCCCAGGCAGCCTCGAGTGATCGAGTGAGGAGCCAGCAGGCACCTGCAGGGAGCAGCATTAAAACAAGCTTTGAACAGCCCTGTTCTCTCTTTCAGCCTCTGGCTTCACCTCATGAGGAACTTAAAGCCCATGAGTTCTCGATATCAAAAAGTGGAGATGCATCTTTGTTAAATTATTCTAATGTATTGAATTTAAGGGACCGGGTGTTGGCTTCTTCAGAGAGTATCCAAGCCCAGCAAAAGTATTTGAAGGAACTTCAAGAGCAGCTGGATGCACAAAGAGAAGCTCTTCTTTTTAGACAAAAAATACAAGAACAGCTACTTAAAAGGAAGCAGGATAAGTTGAAGGAACAAATGCAGAGACAACAGGAGGCTTTGAAAGAATTTCTGAACAAGCAGGTATATGATTTATAAATGGAAATGCTAGTAGGTGATCAAACCCTGTCAACTTGTAAAGTATTTCATGGAGTGTCAGTACTTGAGTCACGTACCAAAATGAAAATTTGAATTAGGGGTTCTGATGTGCAATCACTAGTTCTCTTTTGTAAGACCCCAGAGAGCTGGTTTGTTCAGTATAACAGCTCTAGAAGTGCAACTTTTATGTAGAACAGTTCTTATTAAAAATCTTAAATATCTCAAATGATATACTAAGCATTTTAAATGGACTATTAAAATGTTTTGTCTTTTTTAGATGTGCAAACTAGAAAATTGATTTGGAAGTTATTCTCAATTTATACCTTTGTTTATTTTGGTATTTCATCTTAGGTATTTCTTGTATGTGCTTATTTTAAGGGCCGGGGGGAAATCATGTTTTTTTCTGAGTTGCAAGCTTATTCCTAAAGAAGTTCCTTTTCCTCCTCTGTTTTTTAACTGAAACAATCTTAACAAGCAAACAAAACATCTTCTGCTTTTACAGTCTTCAGGCAGCTAAAATTCCTTTTATCAATAATGGAAAACAAAGCAGACTTTTCAACAAATGTTCCTGTTAAAAACACCTATTATTCTGATGTAATCTTTTAATGGCCTTGAATATGTAACTAAGCAGGTACTAGTCAGTTGGGTCCATGGAACTAAAATAAATACTTATTTGCCCAAATGCTTTTTAAGGTGAGCAAGTTTGTCCAGTAGCTGAACTCACCTCTTAAAGTTCTCAGTATTGTCAACACTGCAGGGAATGCCCCCCTAAAAGGACTGCTGATTTAAGAAATGAGTGTTAAGTGTAACTTTTATGTACAGTTGCTTTCTTTTAAGGTAAAACAGTTCAGCACAAATGAAGAAATGATACAAGCAAAGCCTAACAGTCTGACTGACTTCTTGCAAACCTCAGAAAACCACCAGCTAGAGGATTGTGAAACAAGTGAGTTTCATAAAAATGAACTGATTTTAAAGTAACATCAGTCCAGCTGGGCACATGGGCAAAGTCATGTAACTTCTTTCATTGTGATAATTTTTTTTTAGTTGAGTGTTTTTCCATCTCCTCAAATTAATTCAATGGATATGTTATTGCAATGTGTTAGGGAAATTTTAATTCACGAAACTTTTATTTTACAGAGCAACCTGAGCAGCTTGAATGTAAAGAACAGAAATGGAGATCTTCCAAACCACCTCTGGCAAAAGTCAAGCTAGGTCTACTTCATTTGGAACAGCATGAACTTAGTGTTATACCAGAAGTAGACACACCAAGGAGCTGCAGCTCTTCTTTTGCAGGTAAAATATATAATAGATTTTCGTTTTGAGAAATACAGATTGGAGAACAAAAACTATTCTTCAGAGTGGATAAGGTGATTGATCATGAGATATTTGATATGATTGCCTTTACTGAGGCATTTTTTTTCTGTGTGTGTGTGTATATATATATATATATATATAATTTCAGCAAAAATGTGAGCTGTAGTTGCAAAAATCTTATCCTGTCAGGTATATATGTCTAGAAAAAATCACTGAAAAACAGTCAAAACATTTACTGAAAGTGGAATTTGCCATATTGGCAATATTTAACTTTTTTATCCTCGTTGAAATGAGCAGGGGCTGTTTTAAAAGTTCCTTTTAAGAGTAAAGGTTATGTATTCTGGATTTGATTTTAAAAGGGAATGTACTTATTCATGCCCTGTTTAATTTGAGGATTTAATCAGATACCTGCAAATATAACTATCAATTGAAAGAGAAACATTAGAGTTGATAGATGGGTATTTAAAGGTTTGGAGAGCACCTAGAATGAACCAGAAAGGTGTGAAACCTTATAATTAAGGAATTAATATCAGGGGGCTACAGAAATACTTTAAAAGTGTAACTTTACATAGCTACTAGCATATTCTAAGTATCTGTGCATAGAGTGCTTTGTGTTTCTCCGTGGAACAATAAGTCTAAGAAGGATAACAAAATATTGTCTAAATATAAACAGTTATTCCTCACTACCCTCCAAAAATTCCTTCACAGCTACAATTCCATGTATCTGCTGAGAAGTTCTAGTGTTGTGCCAGGATTTTTTAAAATGATAAGCAAAACAACCCAAGTAATTACCAGCCTGTCAGGCTAGCATTGATCTTGAGCAGAATAATGAAGCAGCTGATGTGGGACTCTTTCTTAATTAAAGAAAAGTAATTAATGCCAGTCACCATCATTTTATGCAGAATAATTCTTGTCAAACCAATTTGGTGTCTTGATTAGATAAAGTTCCACTTGGTAGTGTTCGAATGAAATACATTTGCACTCATAAGGCACTTGATTTAGTATCACACATTTTGGTTTTTTAAAAAGTAAATAAAAATCAAAGTACATAGCAAACTTGAGTTTTTAATGGGTTTGTGTGGTAAGAACGTGTTACCATGACCTGTAGTTGTATAAATAAGGGAAATTTTCAGCAAGAGTCAAGAATTTATATTGCTCCACAATTTGGGAATGATGCAGCTGCTTCTGAAATGTGATGCTTAGTGGTGGGGGTATCCATATTTCAAACAAGACACTGTGGGAAAAAAAACAGACATTATAAAGAATAATTGTGAGAATGACTCAATCAAAATAGACCTTATCAAGAGAATTAGTGGAATCAATTATATTGAGATATTACAGTCTCCATAAGTTACTCAGGAAATGAAAATGTGATTAAGATATCTTACTGGCTAGTCAAGGAGTGAAGTTGACTGTTGGTGAAATTGCCAAAAGTTTTGGTGCATTTACTGTACAGGAAGCCTGTCAGTATGATGGATTTTTTGTTTGTACTTTTTTTTTTTAAGAGTAATTTAGTTTGTTTGAGAGTTACTTTTTGAGAAGTCCCATGAAATCTGAGTCTGAACCACTGCAGTACAGTTGTTTCCATTGTTTGAAGAGTTTAACTTTATTAAGAGTATTAACTTTATTAAAAGGGAGCACTGTACAAATTCACCCTGTGTGAATAGTAAGCCCGTCTTAATGTATTCTTTCACTAAGTGCAAAACATTTCATTTCTATACCTAAACCCATCACAGATGTTTTAAACTCAGATAAAACAGATTCTGCTTGTGGAGAATCTCCTCCCATTTCACCTGTCGGGGAATTGGCCTGTGCCAGCTGCTACAGTCATACTCTTCCTGAAGATGGCAGGTTACCCAGGAGCATAACAAGCTGTGAAGAACAAACCTCTAGTGGAAGTCTGCAGGAAAGTGAACACTCGGGTAGGTTGTTAAGAGATGCTGATGACTGAAAAATTGTATTACCCAGGTGAGGAAATCCCTCCCCTATTTCTATAGGAAAGCCTGTCCTCTTGATACTGCTTGAAGCTCCACTTCTTCCCCCAATCTAAACATTTTTATCCTGTGTAATGAGCTATCCTTTTTGATTTGTTTAAGATGGGAAGTTGAAATTACTCTTCAGTTGCTTCCTTTAACTCTCAGAATCT
>NW_010581217.1:115969-143666 GCF_000705375.1 Tinamus guttatus | reverse complement strand
TTTGCATTTTTGCAAACATGTTTTACCTTTTTTTTTTATCTTCATTACAAAGGGAAATTAAAACTAAATTTCAAGATTTTGATTTTTTTTTTTTTTTGAGAAACTAAATTGCGGTCTTCTGATGTCTTCTAGCATAGAGTATTTGGCTCAGTAACATAAATGAAGAGCATCAAAAGTCACAAATGATTACCAATGGGAAAACAAAAGGGAAATGGGAGTATTTTTTGCATTCATTTTAGGAAAAAAAAGAAGAAAAAGGCAGAGAAATTTAGGGTAGATAATTAACTTGACAATTTTGAAACAGCTATTCTATAGCTTTTTTTTTTTCCTGACTCTCCTTCGGTTTCTCATTGTGCAGCGGGAAACAAACAAAGAAACAAACAACATCAAAAGCTGAATAAAAACATAACAATTTCCCCTTGCCCCCCATTTTTGGAGAGGCTATCCAGGACCTTTCATACAGATTCATCTGGAAACGCCTGGGGGTTCATTAAGCAACCAAAAATACAGTAGAGCTCCAGGTTGTTTGAGTGGAGGTAGAACGACTAATATGTAGCCAAGTTACCAAATATGAAAAATCAGCATCTTCAAGAAGGTCAGCTCTCAAAGGGAAAAGCTGCCATAACCTAAAGTTGCTGTTTCTTTGGTAACTAGTGGTCTTCGTGTAAAGGATTTCATCTTTACCCCTACCCTCTCCCCTTTCAAGAAAGCAATACTTTGCTTTCCATAAAATATCTTCCTCATCCTTTATTTGAATTTAATAGTACTCTTTGTTCTAGCTAAGCCATGTCACAAACATTCAGTCCTTTTGCACAATCCTTCACATCACTTGTGATTTTAGTCTCGGATTGGCAATATGGTTATTCTGAAACACAAAAATTCTGGAGAACTCCTAAGAAGCAGAAAGGAAGGTAAGAGATCTCTAATCAAGTAGTGACTTGACTACTACTATTCTGATAGCACTTTTCCATCTAATTACCTTTAAATTTTTCTCCAAAATTAAGAAATCACTTGTTCAGTGTCTTGGGGTTTTGTTTTCATTAGATCAACTTGAAAGAGGGGTGTACAGAAAGGACATTTCTCATACAGTCTTCATTAAGATTGTTGAGAGTTGAATTTCTCTGTATCATGAGCATATATTGAAGAAAGGTTGTCTGCATATCGGAATCAAAGACTTTTTCTGCCTTAAGATAGCCTTCCAAATATGCCTTTTCCATCTGTTTTTTTTTTTAATTGTGTCTGTCCAAAGGATGGAAAAAGCAGTACTGAATTTGTTTTCACTGTTTTAGCAGATCATTTTTCTTTGCTTTTTAGAATATGTTTTAACTTTCCCATATTGCAGGAAAAAAAGTTTCACCTTGAATACAATTATCAGTCATCTCTACTATACAACAGAGCTGCTTTCTACTTACCTCAAACTCCTTTTCAGCAAGGTTATTGGGTCAAACCATTGCTTTTTCTTCACAAAATTCAGTTTTACAATATTTTTTTACTTGCAGTTTTAGCACTCCCTCAAAAATTAGTGGTGGGAAGTGAACACTGAAACTTCAAGTAGAAAAAAAGAAAAAAAAAAGCTGCACCTTAACTACGTTTGCATTTTTGCAAACATGTTTTACCCTTTTTTCTCTTGTCGCTCTCATTAATAGGTAGGACAGATGAGATGTGCACCTGATAGTGACATTAGAAAAATACTCTGAATATTTACTCAAGACTCATATCTATCTCAAATGTTATTTAACAATTTACTCTTTAGAGTCCTACACGTTAAGCACATCTATGTTATGACCTTCTCAGTCTCAACTGATCTGAAAAACTTGGTTCCATCTTTAATTTAGATGGTTTATTTTAATTGCCTATTAAAATATTTTTCACAATGAATAAATATTATTCACAGAACAATTCACTGGACAGTGGAAGCTGTGTTTGTGCAAAGATGTATTATGAACAGCATATTGAATTTTATAGTAATTATAATACAGATGAAGAGAGAATGAATTTTAATATGAAGTAAAAGAGCAGTAAAATATAGCAAAATCATGGTAAAACAGATTATGAATTATACTAAAAAACTTTTACTTGTATGAGAATATATATTTAAATTATGGAATTATTAATGAACATTTAAGCCTGGTATTATAAATATTTTTGCGATTTTGGATGGCTAAGCAAATAAAATATCAGTTTCATATTTTGTTATATATTTTTTCCCTAGGCAATCCGTTAGCAGTGCTATTAATATCTTCCTGCCTAAGCATGCCTCTTGTTTAATGACCAAACACAAATCAACAGTTCACCAGGTTACAGGGTGTAGCAGGACCACCCTGCAGCATTTCAAGGGAGGAAATGAAGACAGGAATGATTCTGCTGCTTTGCAAAAATACATGTTCCTTCATTTATTTTACATATATGAAACTCTTTCTTACCTTAAATTTGTTAGGTAAATTATGAGCTGACAGATACTCCAATTTGTTTTTTATGTTTAGAGCTAATGCACATGATAAACAATTATCCATGACACCCAAAGTACAGATTTAATATTTAATGTTCTAAAGTATCTCTTATGCATGTGCTTCAAGAACTGAGATTTTATTTTACTCTTTCAGTCCCGTTCAAATAATAAAAGTATCTATAAAAAGTGGGCAGATATTGCTTTCATCTCTGGGTCTTGAGCTGTGCCCACCCTTCAAAGCTGCCCAAAGGCCGAGTCGCTGACTAGGGACAGAGCAACCCCAGCTGGGACTGCAGCAGGTTTCATGTGTACCCTAAAAGGGAGCTCCAGGTTGTTTCCTCAAAAAGTGAACTTAGTTTCTGCATGCTGAAACACCCTTACAGATTAAACCAATGTATGATCAGTGAAGACAACTGCAAATGGATAAAAACGGTCAGAATTTTTGGCAAATCACCAAAACACCAAGAGAGATGTGGCCTTCAAATGACAAGCATCCTGAAGGACACTGGAATTAGCAGCTGCTTAGAAATGGACCTGGACATATATTACTCACTGGAAGTGATATACTCAGGAGCCTTTCCAGGACTAAGTGGCACTGCCTCTTCATAATAGCCTTCTGGAAGGGATGATGTTGGTAATGGTGGAGGCCCATTATCTGGTGGCTAAATGAAGAAAGAAAAAGAAGACAAAAAAAACCCCACAAATAAACAAACAAACAAACAAAAAAAGGTGATTAAACAAGGTACTAAAGCAAGCAGTCTCACAATATCTGTCCATGATCAGTGCTTATATTACCATCCTTACAACCTTATTGGCTTCTCAATTTCTTACCTAACTACATCTAAAGGCAAGGCTCTTGAGGAGTGAACTGGTCCCTTAGGCAAGAAATATTCTGCAGGACAACAGCTTTTAGAAGGGAGACAAGTCTAAGTCTCAAGCTCTTGATCTTCTGCTATAGTAAACAACACTGAGCAGTTGTTGAGATTTGCAAAGCAATGAAGTGATTTAATTATGCTTTACAGCATAATGATACATCTTGAAATGCATCATTATCGCCAAGTCTTCTAAGATGGCAAAATCAAGACAGTTATTACATTAATAAGTCCTTTCTACAATGGCATTAAGTGGTAAAAATATTGGAAAGATAAAATTCTCTATTTAAGAGCTAGAAACCTAAGAAATTTATGTAGGAAAGAGATTTTGACATACAGGCCATTTTACAGTATTGAGGAACATTTATTAGCATTTACATATAAAATAATTTCTATCACAGTATTAAACAAATATGAAGTCCCTTAACAAAAATCAAACGGCCTGAGTTGGCAGAGATTAAGGATACATAACATAGTCCATAGTTTTGTAATGCATTTTGTTTTTCAAGGGCAGATCAATCTTAATATCAACATATTAATTTTTATAAAGATAACTTTACATACTGAAATCTGAGCTATGACTAACAAATAATTCAGAACATCACGAAACTATTATATGATAAAATAAATATTTCAAATACCAGGTCAAACTTTAAAATGCTTCTTTTCTAAATATAAACCTGTTTTAAATTTAAAAATGACTGACTGCTGGTATGTTGATATAATAACAAAGCAAGTTTAGTACTGTATGACTTCCACCATATGACTTTACTGTTCTATTTCCTTAACAAGTACCAAAACAACTGTATTTTATAGAATCCATTCATATTTGCCACCAGGTTTTCATTCTGTATTTTCATACTGAAGGAAACACTTAAGCCTTTTTTCAGCATTAGTGGTTTATTGTATGATGACAAAAGTACAACTTGCAAGCAAGAGTCTCATATTTGCAGCAACAGTTTTCAACACATCTTTCTCTTTTACATAAAATGAGGTAAATGTAACTGAGTGTTTGTCTCTGTTGGACTCATTCAGTCTAAATTCAGGGAAGAGACAGAAGCACCTAAAGAAGAAATCAGTCTGGGTTACCTTTATATAAGGCAGGTTTTCCAGCCTTGAAAGTGTTTGCATGTTGGATATTATAGATACATGCAGAAAGGTAAGAGGCTAGTGAAAAAAATCAGCCCTCAAGCTCATCTGACCCCAAGAGATCTCCTAGTAAAATTAGCAACTTCCTCTCAAACAGTGAACCAATTTGGGACCAAACAAAAATAAATTGGTCAGTTTGAGACTTGCATCAACATTACTTCTACATCAAGTCATGTATCCAACTTATTATTAGTCACACTCAATTACAGATAAGAGCTGACAATTACTGTTATCTCTAATGCGCACTCAGTTGAATGAGTTTTCCTCACAGAGCAGCTTTGCTACAGAAATCATCTGCCGAAGAACTAAAACAATGAAAAAACAAAGCTTTTTAGCACAACTTCCCCATGATTTTGTTGAAAAAGGCAAATTGCAAACCTGCCTGTTGTCACAAAACATATGAATCTTCCCGTTTCACCTGCCGCTGTGCAACGCTGCACATGAGGGGTGCTAAAACACACAAGATGTTCCTTAATATTGGAGAGCTGTCAGCACGCCGCAACCCGGCGGCAGCGCGGCTTCCCTGCGCTCCTTCCATAAGACAGATATATTAATGTTGTGGTCTAGCCTCCAACTGCTTTCCCTGTCAGGTGCACTAAGATATAGGAAATTCCTATCGTTATTAAACCTAATTCACCCAGGAAATATCTGTCCTGAGAGTCATTCCCATCTCGACTTGACACAGCAGAACAAGGTTTTGAAGCTATCTTTTATCCAGAACCAAATAAGAGGTGCCAATAAAGATTCGGGGGGAGGGGGGCAAATGCTTGTTTTTAGACAAAATGTTATTCCGAAAGAAAGAAAAAAGGAAATGAAACACAAATGGTGCTTGTCTGAATTCGACCCTGCTGGAGCAGCGGTTACCGCATGCAGCTGGGGCGGGCAAGGCTGCGCCGCCAACGTCAACACAGATGGAAACCATTGCTGCCTTCCTCGGCCCTCGCCTTCCAAAAGCAGCGCTTGCCATAACAGAGTGGAAAACAATTATAAAATTGCATTAAAATTAAAAAAAAAAGATTATTAGTAGGAATAGAAACATCCAACTGATTAAATACAAAAGGAAAGTGCCTTGCTCAAATCTGCACCGTAAACAACTCCATCTTTTGCAAGTTATGGAATATGTAATCCTTCGACCATCAGTAAATCTAAAATGTACATGTGAGCATGCTGATATTGCTTATTAATATCTGCCATGTTTGGATTTCTTTACCATTGCTAGTGGCATAGTTTAATGCTTTCAACTGAACTGCTTTCAATTTTGATGAAGTTATGAGGTATGAACTGAAATAAATCTTGATTCAGTAACTCCTCATTAGCTTATCTGAAAATAAAAAGTCTATTAAAAAAGCACAAAACTATATACTATATGAAAGGATTAAATCTTAAAAAAAAATGAATGTGTGCTTTGAGTGGTACCACAGGGAAAGACATAGCAACCTGCAAAGAAAGCATTAACACCAACTTCTCCCTTCGTTTTTTCAGAATAGGCCACAAGGAAGAACACTAGGAAATACTGTCTTTCAAGACAAATAACCTTGCTCAAACACAGGAATAAGAACTGAGTTAAACAAAAAAAAAAATCACAATTTTATCCCACTGGAGGCAAAAGGACAAAGATGAGTGACATGCTGCTGCCCAGAATAATATCAGTAATACTGAGAACAACTGATGAAGGTGTTTGACAGGTGCTGGGTCTAAGACAAAATGAGAGATCCTTTACTTGAACCAAAGCAGCTGTCAGGTGCTCATTGCCCTGCAGAACTGAGAACTCAGAGACATTAAAGACTGCGTTGTTCATGGGATGCCCAACTGAAAATACAGGAGGGACTACTGAGAGAAACAAATTTTAAGCAATATATAACTGGACATTAAAACTGTTTCACTGGAGCCTAAAACAGACCCCTTTCAGGCCTTCTTCTCCACTAGTCCATCTGTGTTTCAGAAAGCAGAAATAAACTCCTTCTCTCTTACCTCTTTACCTAAGAGGTAAAATACTTTATTTTACCCTTCCCTCAAAGGATACCTACCAAGTTAGGCAGCAACTGTCTTTCAGGGTTGGTCTCACTCATAGTTCCTGAGGATGTGAAAGTAATAGCATAGAAGGCAATACGGAAAGCAGAGGAAAACAAAGGTCACCCTACAGGGACCTGAAGATATAAAATAGCTTTGTATCACTGCGAGGCGTTACGCCTTGCAGGAAACAAGCAGGAACCTCTCAGCCCTTGCGCTCGTTCAGGATGTGGAGCTTTCCAGTGAAAATGCCTGACCTTAGGAGAGGTCGAGGCTGCCAACACCCACGTGCCGCCGCCGAGGGCTGCCAGCAGCTCGAGTGCCGCTCTCGCAAGGCTGTTATTAGATCGACCACGAACTCTGTCCCAGACGGACGCCGGGGCCAGCTGCCGTGCAACTCCACAACGCTCAAAAGCAGCAACGTGATACTGGAAAAGCGGTTGAATACTTGTGGTGTACAATAAAGCTACTTAGAGGCCAGCGGGCAAATGCGGCTTTCAAGACGCCTTGTCACCTACGGGTGCCATTTGCTTGGGAGCGGAGCTGACCTTAGGACAACCCTGCCATTCCCTGCCCTGTGGGCTCAGAGAGTGCTCTTGCATTTACAATCCCCCTCCCTACAGGCCAGAGAAAAATGGATGTTACTGACTGTACTATTCAACTCGGCTCTGTTGTGCCACTGTAAAGGCTGAAAACTGGCCATGGGTACTCGCTGCACTCTTAAAGTTGACATGAAAGCTATCAGTAAACCATGTTGTCACCTGGTCCCTAGGAAACTGGGAACTAAATTATGTGAAAGAAGTCTAGCAAATTCTCTTAAAGAAGTGTCTGCATTCCCCAGTATACACAAATTCACCTTCCTATTCCAGATCATGTATTCGTGTATGTGACATGATGGTGGGAACAGGGCACGGCAGCAGGGTGAGAACAGTGCAGACAGCACTGTTTACACCTTAAGAATATTCCCTCGGGGCCTGAACTCAAACTAAAACAAGAGAAAACTTTGGTACTTAAAAATGTGGCAAGTACTTACTGCCCTAATTCCTCTCCTATGTGTTTGTAAATAGCATCTTAACATGCTTAAGAAAAACAAACAGGCTGGTTCCCAGTAGATGCTTAGGGATAGTGTTTTATGGACAGGTACAGCATGGAAAGAAGATAAAAAGAAAATGTGAGACAAATAGGAACATGGTAAGAATGATGGTATCAAATTTGTGGCATTAGTAACCTTATAACTTTCCACTGTGAATGTCAAAGATCATCAACGTGTAGTAAGGATAGGAAAGAGGGCAAACAGCTTCACAATAGTCACACAGGAAGATGACAAAGCAGTTCAATCCTGCTGCAAGCCCGCACTGGAAATATTCCAGTTTAAGTGAGAATTGCAGTAAAAGGCATTTCAAGATAGTTCACTCCAGCAGCTTAGACATGAAAAAAGGCTGACATATGATGGTACATTGTTATAATGGTGTATGATAAATGAACTGACAAGAAAATTAATTTAAAATTGTCTGTGGTACCATTTGCAAATATAGAAGAAGTAACAATAATGCATCTTCCTGAACCTCCCCCCCCAAAAAAAAAGGAAAGGAAAATGGGGACAACTATAGCATCCTGCAAGACATGATGAACATAAGAAGAAAATACGAACATATTTTACTGTCCTTAATTTTTATGCAATCGCATATGATGATGGGAACCACTCCACAACCAAACCATGTCCAGAAGGCTCTCTGCTGTTCTGGTCATTCGTGACCAATCTAGAACACGAAACTGGAGCAACTGCTTAGGAGAAACACTGTTATGAAGAGGGGACTAGCTCAATATTTTAAAAAAATACAGAGTTCAAGTAGAAATTGATGGAGTTTGTCTTAATAAAGTGAAATGAAGGCTGAGAGAAATATGCTTTCAAATCAAACCAAATTTCAAAAGAAATCTGAGGCACAGACTCAGGTGAGGAAAATAACTACTTAAATATAAGAACAATGGCTAACATTGAGCAGTGAGATGGAGGAACTGCTTTCCAAACTGAAACAGCAGGTTAAAGAAAACTATATGGTGGTAAAATAATTTTAACAAGCTTCAGAAAGGGTTAATGTTTTATAATTGCCAGTTGTAGTAGCATCTCAACTCGGTGATGAAAAGATTCTTTGATTCTATCCTCATTATGGAAGAACATGCTGAGATTCGTTCATATTGAAGCCATTGGCCAGCTCTGAATGAAACAAATGAATTTTTGTTGAATTTATTTTTGTTGTTTTTAAATGTTTTCGGCAAGGGAATCCCTCCAAGTCCAATATTACCTCAATTTTCAGTGTTAGCATAAAAATCTGGATAAAATAAAAACTCCTAAGTACCTACCTGGCACATAGCACCCTTGCTTTCGTCATAGCACAAGCCTAACTGCACAACTTAGGACCTTCGAGGCAGCTTTTTTTTTAATACCTTTGTATAATTATGTAATGTATGTGTTGGTATAATTAATGTAATTGGTAACATATCACTTAAAAATTCTTTTGATTGTAGAAATGATTTTTTTTTCTTCTCCAAGGACACTGCCTCCTTTCAGCATTTCCTAATAAATATCTTAGAATATACCTGACAGACAGCCAGATAAAAGAAGGTTGTCAAATCACTTCTCCACAATAGAAAACCCATTTATATGAAACGCTCCTATGGTGTGACTGTGTGTGTATAGGAAAGGGTTGGGGAAAGACGACCAATTCTTTTGATTTATATCTACAGGGGTTACAGCATATTGCTGGACACTTGTAGTGGTTAAATCATTATTAGATCATATTCCAGGAAAAACAAGACATATATCCAGGTTTATTGTGAAAATCATGCAAAACAGCCAAATGTGCTGTTTGCATCTCATTTTGTCAAACTGCACAGTACAATATTTCTGAAATCACTGACTGTCAGATGTAATATGACAACCGACTGCTCCAAGGTGGGAAGTGCTCTGTCACTGTCACACTGTGGATAATTTATGCTGGTATCCTCAGGCACATCTGAGCCACAGGAAGCACTGGATGTTATTCTGTTGTGTGTGTAATGTACTTTAAAGCAACTTGGTGATACTGCAGTGATGGTACCGCAGGCACTAAATGGCCAGCAGCTGAGGTATGTAGAGCACCGGCCCCTTTAATCTTTCAAATCCATCCTCTAGCAGAGCTTCTTGCCTGTCCTTTCAGCTCAGGGAAATATCATAAGAGTAGTTGCAGACTGTGAGATGCAACATACCCAAGGCCTCATAGAGAGTACATTCCAGAGGAGACAACCAATATGACTGTTTCCAACACAAATGCTAGATCACCACGACCTCCTCTGCTCCCGATGCAGGCAAAGGTTCATTAGCTGCTTGCCTTGTAGTCACGATACCTTCCTGCAAATACCTTCCTTTCTGCGTCTCATACACCCTTCATTTGCTCTGATTTGGCTGGCCATCTGAAGGAGCTGTATGCACGGGGCTTAACACAAGAGAGGATTTGTGCTTCCTAATGATGAGAGAAGTCCACTGGAGCAGATGAAGGCAAGGGAATGCACACAGACATGGAGAATGACATGGACGGAGATGGGGTGATCAGTCAATTGCTTCATTCAAAGATGCGCAAGGTCTGCCTTTGACTCTGGGTTTTAAAACCTGGTCCAAACCCCATCAAACCTAGGAAATCTCTCTGGACTTTTAAGAGGTTTAATATTTGAAGATTTAATTTAAAATAGGAACAATATGCCTATAAATAAAATATTTTTTAAGATCTTTGCTCATTTGCTGAGGAACAGCAAAACTGATAGAAAATCTGGCAGGAGCAAATATGCAGGTCTGTTTACAGATTTGCAAAGGCAGCCTTGCACAGCACCTGCCTACACAGAATTCTGGCTCCTGGCACTACTTTAAGGAGTATTGAATTCCTTCCCACCCACACATCTTTACATAAGTAAAAGCTTAAACATCAGTTCAGACTAAACATTTTTGAATGCAGAATCCCTTGAGTGCCATAAAAAGAAACAGCAGTGTAAATGAAATTTTAATTTCCATCGTGCTCAATAACTAATGTGCTAAAAACACAGGTTTTAAAACCACGCATAGTTTATTTAAAGTCATTGATCCCTACTTCCAGGAGCACACTGTGACTCCACTGGAGGTTGAGACCACCAGTAGATGCTATTCAGCAAGTGGAAAAACTTGGTCTCTGTCCTGAACAGCTGACAAAAAGAGAGGTCATATATTATGGACTTTTGGCTTGTTATGTGACATCCTAGAGCAGAATTTCCTATTCTCTCATGTGTCCACAGAATTTCTTCCAGAAATTCTAAGAAAAGTGATTAAGAAAGGATATTTATGTTACTCAGTAATGTAATTATGTACACCTTCTAAAGAGCTTTGCACCATCATCTAAAAGTTTTAAGGAATCCACTGATTACATGTAGATCAAAAACCACTTGCTAGAGCATTAACAGAGGGAAAATTAATCTTAGCCCCTGTCACTCATACCCAGCTTTGGATAATAAGAGAGAAAATATTACAGTCTCTGATCATATTTAATGATAATGGGGGTCTGACTGAAAAGGTGTCTCTCCGGCAGGGAAAAGTTTCCGAAAAGCACCTAATGATAAACACCATTAGTTCAGAGTGGCTGCAGGAGAAATGTTTAAACCGCCAGACAGCACTTTGAGCTGGTGCCCGTATTTGAAGTTCAAAAAGCTGATGGTTTTGTCCTTCCTTTCTGACTCCACTGGGCTCTCACAGGACAGCAGCAGTCTGTCATCTTTTTCAAAAAATATGATGTGCTAGCATCCTAAAATAACGTCCCTGGTAACCCGCACTTGGATAATGCCCAACCACGACAGGCCTGGAGCGGCTCCTGGATAGTCTCCAAAGGGCACTGAAAGCACAAAGGAAGTGCAAACCACTGCTGTCCGGCAGCACCAATGGCAAGGAGGAAAAACTGGCAAAAATCAACTTCCATCCTGATGGAAAAAGCAGCTCAGCTTTGTGACTTGACTGAGAGTCAAGTGTCAGCAGTGTTGCTGTCAGCTCGAGGAGGAGGGCTACTTTGCCAGACTTGTCACAGCAAGAATAAGCTCCGAACTCACTGGTGCTGGCTACATCAGCATCCAAGGGACTTCTCACTCTATCTTAGGGAAATATTATTCTTACTCCTGAATCCAACCTGAATATAGCTACTGCAGAACAGCAGTGACCTGCTTGGTCTAATTCATACTTCCCACCATTTCACCCCATGCAGCTTCACCAGCAATAGGGGAATTTACACATTCCTTCATAAAAAAAGAAGAACAGGTCCATTTTTTTAAAAAAAGTAAAATTAATTTGCATCTTCCAAACCAATTTATCAAACTGAGCCACATCCATAAATATGAAAGAATGACAAATGCAATTGGCTTGAGTTTATGATGCTGGCACCTGAAGCCTACATTTCAAAGGCCTGTGCGTTTTGTTTAATTTTCTCACCTCTCATCAACCATTTCCCTGTAATTCACACTATGTGCACCCTGAAATGCAGGAAAACATCTTTTTCAGACACTGTTAACTATGAGATGAATTCTCCACATTTCACTGCATATTAACATGATCTTTTTTTGTTCGCTCAAATTTACTGCATAATTATTTTACAGCATGCATTTTAATTGAATTTTACTACTGTGTATATACTGACTCTGGATATGGATGTTTCTAGCATGCATATTTCATTTCTATAAGAATTTGAGAATAACTGATGACATTATATAGAATTAAAACAAAAAGAAATCCTGATCTGGGTCATAAACCAAAAACAGGCATGGTTAAAGGAGAAACTATGCTTAAGCTGTGCAACGTAATTTCCTTTTCCCTTTTTTTTTTTACTTTGTTCTGTGACTTGTAGTACCATTCCCTGTTAAAAATAAAGGTTATTAGAAAAGACTGACCAAGTGTTTGACCTGGTAAACCAGTTTTCATGTTTGTAGAATGCTACTGTCTAGTAAAACAAGTATGTTTGCCTCTTGAAACAGAGCATAAATCAGATAATATGTAACATGTTAAAATGAAGCAGCATGTTGGTCATGCTGGTGTTCTCCCTCTACCATGAAAATACAGACTGTGAACTGTCCTTGTACCTCACACTTCAGGGCTCCTCTACAGACGTAGGATTACTTGTGTCATACAACATTTACCACAAATGAACAAAAGGATGGATAATTTGTCAGTATTAGGGCTGAGACTGTGCTCACCTTCAAATCACCTAAACCATTACTTATGCTCCTCTCAAAAAACGCCAAACTGTTTTTTTTTTCTCTCAAATCTACTGTTACACCTTCAAATCACCTAAACCATTACTTACTTATGTTCCTCTCAAAAAATGCCAAACTGTTTTTTTTCCTCTCAAATCTACTGTTATGTCAGTGAAAGGGAAGAATTATAACTTGTTTATAGCTTATTCTTTAACAGGACAGCTGTTTCCAACCAGAGGAATTGAACTGCAGATCTCAGTTAATATTTCTTCTATAAACATCTCTGAGAACTTAGACATTGACTTGTTCTGCAGGGAATTTCTTACCCAAGCAGTGAGCACAGAAAGGCACTGAAGCCTATTAAAAAAAAAAAAAAGTGTACTTCCTTCATTCCACATCTCTAGGCCTTCATTTGGGGTGTTTGCTATCAAAATGCAGTCTTTTCATAAAATTTGGCTCTCCACCTTCACGGTCCATTGCTGGATGCCTTCCAGCTCATCACTGCTTCTCTTGCTCCGGGCAGGGAGCGGGACAAAACTGGACTTGCATCGCAGATGTGGCCCCACCAGCTTGGAGCCATTCCCCTTCCCCTCAACCTCCTGGCTCCTTCCTCTTAACTCCTGTTCTGTTTATGGTAATCACAAAAATATGTTCATATGTTTGAATTAGCACTCACCAGCCACTGCTGAGGTATCTCCGGTAGAGGCATTTGAGGTGGTGCAGGCAAACTGTTGGCAACTTCCTGCTTTTGGACATGTTCTTTAATTTCGAAACCTGTGGGAGAGGGACACAACATCACTTAACACCTCATGGAGTCAACACACCATGGAGTCAAGACCTCATAGAGACCACACCTCATGGAAGCAAACATGGTGCTGTTCCCCACGGGCGCTCTTCGCTATGTTCAATGGCCGCAAACTGAGTTCTGGCACACGACCCTTCCCAGAGTCACTCCCAGGTCACCCCCTAGACCTGCTGCTTCAGAGAAACAGCAACCACTGGGAGGAATGTCAAGGATTGGGAATTTAATCATGCAGAACAAGCACATACTTATGATATAGGCTAAAAGCTGCTTAGATCAACAAATACCAGACAGAGAAAAAAAACAGAAAAGAAAAACAGGAAATAATTCCAAACTAGCTACTAATCTGAACCGAAAGATTTACTACAGAGCTGAGACTTTATCGTCCAGATAAAGGCGTTTACAAGATGAGGATCCCTCACTTGTGGCCACCTCAACGGCAGCGCGTGGCGGGTGAACCCTGTGGCCTGGGCCTGGTGCTGGAGCAGGGGAGGGATGGCCAAGGTGCTGCTCAGTGCCCCTTCATCCAGAACGAGCAGGCCCTGTGGCCAAAATTCCTTTCTTCCTCTCATTTCTGAAACAAGCACCATGGTTTCCCAAGCAAACTGGGGAAAGGAGCAGAAGCTGGATGTAAAAAGCCACTTCCATATGGCTCCTGGGGAAAAAGAATGGCCCTTCAGTGCTGAGTTTCTGGCAGGGCAATTTAAATCCCCATCACACTTCATGACAACACAATGCTGTTTGTTTTTCTAACTATCAAAAAGGAGATTGGGGTGCCTCTCCTCGACGCTTTGGCAAAAATTAGTCAATGGGATGCACCCTGCTTACCCCTAGATGGTATTCAGCTCCTAGGGTTTAGTTTAGTTTTTTAAATATATATTTACATAGCAAAATGGGTGTCTTTTGGTCAAGACCATGTAATTCTCAAAAATGTAATCAATGATGAAAGGTTTCTTGTCATAATAACTCAGTCGCACTGGCTGCGAAGCCATGGACTGAAAAACAAGACTGATAAAATAAACAGTCTCTAAGGGCCACAGATACTTCTTTCTTCCTAAAAACTGAGAGTATAATTTTTCTTGGGAATCATTCCTTTTTTTTTTTAAGGTGTAACTTTCACTTGTGCCTTACATAGGACAATATCATATTATGACTGCTATCCATATGCCAGTCACCTATACTTTCTGTAACAACTAAAAGTTAAATTTGAGAGGTCCTTTTAATGGAAAAAAGAAAGTATTCAAAGTGAATTCTACTGACTCTCTAAAAGCAGGTTTTCCTCAAAGTTTGAAAAGATGTATATTTAAGCAAGAAACTGCTCTAATACTTATTTTCTTCTACCAAATTGCACAGCAAATTCAGCGTTATAGGCTTATGACGTTACAGTCCCGTTAAAGAAAATGGGCAATGCTGACAGTCATGTTAAATGACTGAATTCACTAAAGGTTCTTACTCCAACATAAACTGGTGTTGCCTTTGTTTTTCAGAAGTCTGCGTTTCAGAAGGAAATGCCAAGTTCAGAACTAAAATCTAATGGGAATGCCAAGATTCAAGAATTAAAATAAAGTTTACAGTTTTGCCAGCTAACCAGAATAACTACTGCTTTGGAGGTGAAGCAGGTGGAGATTAGATAGCTACAACCTGAAGAATACATCTGACTGGGCTCATTCTCTCTGTTTGATGGGTATTAAATGAAGAAAACAGTGTGCAGTTAGTAGGCACAAGAAAACATGGCAAGAGATTTTTAGAAAATTTCCCAACTCAAGACTTGCAGAGAAAAGAGTCATGGTTTAAATTTTACTAAAATCCAGCCAGACCCTTATAATAATTCCCGCACCTTTAAAAAGCAAAACATAATTGTTCACTTCCAGATGTTATAAAGGATCCAGCCAGTTCCCATTTGCACAGATCCTTCATCACCTTTCCCCATTATTATTCCCTTATTAAATGGTTTGCCTCAGCAATAGAAATATGCTGGTGGATTCACACAGTTGATTTTTAAAAATGCATATAAAGAGCCTGAACTCAGCATAATCCTCAGGCCTATTAAACTATGCCAGCATTCCCAAGGCACATCTCATGGATGTTACGTGGGTGGAGTAAAATAACACTTTAAAAAACAGATTCAAAGTGACAGCTCAGCTTAGTTACAGCATATTGCAAGTTTATGCTTTATTTTATTGCTTTTAATTCTAATGAAGAGATGAATAGTTTCAAAGGGATGGGAGTACTGAATGTTATAACAGATCAAAAAAGCAGCAGGGTCATCTCTGAAGTACACGACTCCCTTCAGTTTCACATGCACTTGCAGCTGCCGTGAGATGGCACGGTTCCCACGCGAGCCGCTCCGCTCTCCCCTGCCCTGTTCCTGTCCCGGCACCAACCTCTCCTGCGGGCCAGAAAAGTACGTGTGTGGCCTCATGTTGAACCAGAGCAGGAAGCTGACACAGGTTAGGACTAACCCAGTAAAAAAGCAAATAACGCTCGTGCTAGCAGAAAGCAGGACACAGAACAGGAGCAGGAATAAGCAGCCCAGGGAGCGGGAGAGCAGCACTTTCTGTAGAGGCTCTAAATGTTTAAGCTACAGTTCTGTGAACTGGAGTTTGTAGAGTGCAGTCCAAAAAGATGTCTGCTGCCATCTTTAATGACCTCTTGCTTAACTCAACTATAGGACTTCCTTGAACTAATTCGTATGAACTAGAGCATATCTCTTAGGAAAATATTTCATCTTGATAATACGCCAGCAATGGCATGCAGACTTTAGAAAGCTCTTCCATTAGTTAATAGTTTCAATGCTCAAAACACATGCTTATTTCTACTTCTTTGAAACAAACATTCAGTCATTGGATACTGTTATATCTTGTTGTGTAAATTTAAGAGCTCATTCCCAGGGGTCCTTTTTCTATGCTGAGATTAACTATGATGTCTCTTTAGGGTTATTTAAAGGCATATTACTGGATCGTGGTTCTGACTTTTCTTTGAGATGCCCAAACCATGGGAAGGTTCCCATGTCTGGGACTCTGATACTGAGAAATTTTTATCAATTTTGTTAAAACCTCTTGCCTCTAATACACAGGGTGGAGTGGGAGGACTTCTAAAGTGTCTGTTGGGAACAGTTCTTTGCCCCTGCCAGCTCCCAAGTCATGCCTAAGAACTGTTGGGAAAGACAACTCAGTTCAGGACAAAATCATGCCAAGGACCACTCCAAAAATTTAGCAGTACAAATGGTTGAGTGCCAGGGCCCAGAAACAAACCCACTGCTGTTTGATTTACTAGTTCTGCTGTAGTTTTTGTGTCCTGAAACACCAACCACAATCCAGAGAAATGGATTTTGCAAACTGTTGCAAAGCTGGCACCAGAATACTGCCTGATTTCTTCAGGAAGTCAAATGTCTTTACAATAAATCTGGTCAGAAAGATCAAAAGAACAATACACAATTTTAAATCAGCATTGTATGAAGTTATTTCAATCTTTATAAAATGTAGCTGTTTCTAAACATACCAAATTGCAAATACTTACTGAACTATAGGTTTTTGTTTTAGGGAGCTAAGTATATTTTGTTTGGCTTTTGGAGCATGAAGCCTCCTTCCACAACACATGAAACTGTCACCTGACTACTTCTCTCACTCGTAAAGTGAAAATAGTGATGGATCTTCAAGAAAGTCAATAGTGAGAGCAGGATGATCGGGAATTTCAAGCTGAGCTCCCTGGACCCGAATCCTGTGCAAATGTGGTTTCTTTACTGGAGGCAGGGAACTGTATTATTTTTAGCACTGGAGAAGAAACAAGTCATGCAAAATGCAGCTGCTCACAATGTGACATTTTTCTATTATTTTCCAAAAGCTAACCGCGAGGGATTTATACTGACAGTACATCTGTCAAATAACAGAACTTACAGCTCAGATACTTCCTTATACAGTAAGGTGCTGTATGAAAACAGAGGGAGTACTATTAGGAAAAATAGTGGAGATGATAGTGGGGAAGATTCTTTGTAAAAGCTCTGGAGAAGATTGCTGTATATAGTCAATCAATTTATATTGTACTCAGTTACATAGTCTTGATGGATTGAAAAGTGATTGTGCAATTAAACCTCTGTGTGTTTAGCGTGGAGACGAGAAGACTGAGGGGAGGTCTGATCAATATGTATAAAAACCTAAGGAGAGAATGTAAAGAGGATGGGGCCAAACTCTTCTCGGTGGTGGCCAGTGACAGGACAAGGGGTAATGGGTGCAAGTTGAAACACAGGAAGTTCCACCTGCATATGAGGAAGAACTTCTTTACTGTGAGAGTGACAGAGCCCTGGAACAGGCTGCCCAGAGAGGCTGTGGAGTCTCCTTCTCTGGAGATCTTCCCAACCCGCCTGGATGCCGCCCTGTGCCACATGCTCTAGGTGTCCCTGCTGGAGTAGGGGACTGCTGGGGGGACTAGATGTTCTCTAGAGGTCCCTTCCAACTTCTGTGTGATTCTGTAAATTAAAATAGTTTTAAATAGAAAGAAAAAGGGAAAGTATTACTTTAATTATGAAATCCAAACACTCTGACTGCTGTTTCCTGGCTGTTGGCTGGGCACTCCTGTGTCCACCATGCACAATGTCTGCATTTAAATCAAACCTTTTCATGAATTTTGGTCATATGATAAACATGCAGCATGCAACCTCCATGCTGGTAAAAATGGTGCAGTGGCCAATGCTCCCTGATGGCAGTATTGCTTTTCCATCAAAATTAATAAATAGAATTGCTTCCACAAATAAATGAAGTAACTACTATATCAACAAAGTGAAAACATTCTTATTTTGTGGCTAGGCTCACCCATGCACAATACATTAATTTTTCTATCAAGTCTTTTGCTATATTTTATTGCTGAGCGCTGTGGAAAGCATGCAGAGAAGTTACACTTAAGCTTCAAGCTGTCCTGCTGCATTGCTTCAGTTTAGGGTTTTACCCCCTTAAAACTATTTCATTAGGCATGAACTTATTCTGTGCATTCTGCAAGCAAGAAAACACAGCCCTGACATTGACCTTTTGATGCCTGTATCCTCAGGAGGATGTTAGTTATTACGGCCTTCTTCTCCCTGACAGTAGAAGTTAGATATTCATGGTCCAGAAGTTCAAGAAACAGACGCAGTTCAACTATTAACTCTTCCATGGCTGAAAAACAATCAGAAAAAAAAAGACATTTTATAAACATGCAAGTTCCCACTGAAACAAAGACAGAGTTAATTCTCACATTCCCATTCAAGTTATTTATCATTTCTCAAAAATGTATGTTCCTCCCTCCTGGAGACACACTGCATCTATTTATCAAAGCAAGAAACTAGCACATTACTGAGCACTATTGGCATTTCCGCAATCACCGCAGTCACCACAAAAACGATGTGAAAAAGACCCAGTTCTTTCCATACAGCAAATCACCGAGTTGGTGCTGCATAAAAGTGTCAGTGCCATCTTTACTAGCAGCGCCACTCCTGCTCCTCTCCCTTTAACAAACAAATCTTACCTGCAAAAGAAAATTACAGTTTGACACAAAATTCTAAACAGACTGCTATTTTCAAAAATCCTTAGGGAATTGTTCCCCCTTAGTTTATTTCTTCTGTTTCCAGTAGGAAAAAAGAGAGCAAAATTTCTTATTACTCCCCATATTCCTGATCTTGCACTTTTTATTTCAGATTTCTTTTATTCCAGTTGTAAGGACTTCCCAGTTCTTTCTGTGAAAATCACATTCCTTCTCTGGATTTACAGTGCTTCACAATTTTATGTAATCAAACTTTTTTGTAAGCACATTTCCATTTCTTTTCTTCTCAAATTAGCTCTGAAAATTGACATTCTTGTGATAACTGCAATGGCTCAGCCCATACAGAGAAATGCATTTGTTCCAGGATAAACCACTCAGTAGATTTATGAGACACCCATAATACTGAACCTCATTTCTATGTTTCAGTTCACTCATGATTGTGAGATCCCCTTGTCCCTACACTCATGTGGGCTCTATTTTTAGTTTAGCCTTCATCTTGCATGGAACAGTTTACACCTTCCTACTTTCCTGTATCTGATGCCATTATCCTCATGAAATGCTGAGAAGAAACATTCATTTCATTTCAGGGCTACGCCCTGAAGACTGAGATGGAGATAAATCTCAATCCTCATTCCAAAAAGCCTCTATTTTTTTTCTGTTTATTTATATGTGTGTGTATATATATAAAAAATCATATTTTCAAGGTCTAATAGGCCACTTCTGGTAAGTCCTAAAATCTCTTCTTTACTACTCACTCCATTATCAGCTCTTGGCTCCTCCCCATCCCTTCTTCATACGGTTGTTCATCAAGCTGAAAGTAGAATCCTTTTTTTTTTTTTTTTCTATTTGTGGGAAGGTGCCTGAAAGTTTAAACAGTTTTTGGTCCAGATACATTAGTTTTATCTGACCCTTGAAATCAGGATGGTGCTGGGCAACCTGCAGACGCCACCTACAATCCTGCAAGTGGCTGGTGGCCCCTTCTTGTCTCCAGGGACTGCAGCTTGTCCCATTTATTTGCAGATTCTATTGGGATGCTCAGGATGCTCTGGCAAAACTGATCTACTCCTAGGAGGCAATGGAAGACAGAGCTGGTTGCAATACTAAAGCACGATGAAGTCTTTGCGAAGAAGTCAGTCCTAAGAAGTGCATATGGGCAAATATTTTCTGAAAGACACTGTATATCCCTACAGTACAAGATTTCCTCTTGGTGAATATATTCTTCCATTTAACTGAGCAGTATGACTGCCGTTATATAAACTACCCACATCTTCAGGAAATATGTTCCTCCAAGATTTTTACAAAGCCATTTATACCTAGGCAGATGGACAGGATGCAAGATGACAGGAAATCTGCCTACAGCGCTTGGCCACATAGTCCACAAAAAACTGCAAATAGCTACAGATCATTTGGTCTGCCAGAAATCCAAAAGTATTTCAGGACAACCATATTGCTTCCAGTGTGGTTCACATTCTGGAGGAATTTGCAAAGGGACAAGCGACTATAAAAAACAAGATTTAAGAAAGAAAACAGTATCTATAATCTGAAAACTAATAAAATAATCCCTAAATTATCAGCCATGGGTTATTTTTCAAATGACACATTTCAGAAGCAAGACTTAGATTCTATTAAGTGTGTGCAACACACAAATTCTGATTGCAGCAGACTGATGCTTTTAGGTCTTCTTTAAATACATTTTTTAAACTATTGTAGTTCTGAGTTTTATATTAAGAAATTATGGAATATATGCATCTTAATACTAGTTTATTATATCACAAACATTTCAAAAGAAATCATTATTGTAGAATCTGAGCTGTCATAGTGGAATCTAATCAGTACACAGTGCTAGAAACATTTCTTTTGCAAGTACTTTCACAGCCATATCAATTATCGCCAGGGCTTATGAGCACATATGCACTTTAAAATGTCATCAACATATACAATGTGCATAATTTCTATTTGCATATATTACCACACTAACATTTCTGTGAACTGTCATGTTTTCTGGATTCTCTGAAGAAAAAGACCACAAAAAAAAGGAGTCCTCACTTGTCTCTCACCAATTAATGTTATGTGGGTTAATACTACCTTTTCCTTACCTAGAACCTGAATTTCTACAGCAAAAGAGAGAAAATAATGAAAGCAAAAGATACCACTAATAGCATTTTTCAGCTATTAAAAAGGATACGATCCTTGCACTCAGGAGCTTATAATCTAATATGGATAGACAGTAAAATGAGAAATGATAGCCAGCCGGAGGGAGTTTGATGCTTAGATACCAGGGAAGCAACAGAAGATAAGAGGAAATGGGAAACCACTGCTGAGGAGACTACTGGGAGCTGGCGTTGGTCCAGTTCTCTCCTCTGATCCAGCAGAGGATCTAGCAAAAGCCTTTGGTCAGCACTGGTAAAGGAAGGCAACAGAAGAGGGTAACAGTGTACTGTAACTGTAATGCCTAAAAAATTCTAGAAACTCCTGTCTTAGACAACACATTCACCATAACTGCACTGCTGCTTGGCTTGGTGTCCAGCAATGTGGTTTAAATATATCAAATAATGTATCATAAAGGAATATAGAATGTGAGAAGACTTGTTCCTCCTGTCTTCATACACCTACATGTATACTACACTGAGCTTAATTACGCAATAGCAAAAGCTATTTTAAGATTTTAATATGAAAAGAGAATAGAAATGTTACCAGCTGTTATAAATTGCTAAACGTAAGTGTTTTGACATTTCTTATTTTTCTAACAGCATTAAATTGGGGTTGTATTTTCTTTTGCAGGAAAAATTAATATCATATCAAACATCACAGTGTAAGAATAGAAGTTCTGAATTTCACACATGCACAAAAAAGAAACGCTGTTTGCACCTTGTAAGAAGCACTCTTTCCATGTCCCTCAAAGTGCATTTACTTTCTTTTTTAAAATTTTGCTGCTTAAATGCATAAGAGATACTGTGAACTCTTTGAGAGAGCAACATGCAAACTTACATGTAATGAGAAAAAAAAAACTCCATTTGCTCAGTTCTCAATCCTTGGCTTATTTTCTGGATTAAAGATTTTTTTCTTGTCCTGCCTAGAAATGTAATGATGCACTCACAGAAAGTAATGGGACAGAGTAACAGAAAATCCACAAAAGACATATTTTCAGTAAGCAGTCATTACTTCTGAAATGGAGACCAAAAATGAGAGGGTGACGCAAGTCCCAAAGAAAAACATACTCCTCTAGTGAGAGATGACCCCTGGAAATCTGACATCACCACAAAATAAGAAGAATAATCAGAAGGCTCTCAAAAAGGGGCCAATTTATTTGATAGTTTTGGCTGAATTCTTATTGCCAAAGAAATTTCTTGTAAGTGGCAGGTGGTGAAAGGCAGGGTGGAGCCCAGGGACCCCAATCACGACAGTAAGCAGATTTCAGCTGGACTGAGGCGCAAAATCACATTCCTTATTAAATGATGAGAAGTCCACTCTCTGCTCTGCAGGAGTTATGGGCCCCTCATGTGCTGCCGCGATTGCCATGCGCCAGTAAAAAAACGCTACATCCAGAAGGGTTTCCAGCTTCGGCTCTCGAGGGTTTTAAAGTTCTTCAAATGACAGCACATAAAAACTATCCACATGAGCCAGCAAAAGAATACACCAAGGTAAAATAATCAGAGAAAGACAATTACATCATGCTGTAGGGTTTGTTCCAAACCAAAACTAAAATCAACTGATCAGCATAAGGGTGAAGTTACTTCAAATTTACACTTATGCGTACTGGCCTATAACCATTTTTAAGAATATAAAGTGTGCATTTCAAATTGATTTTAAAATTCTTAGGAGTAGTGCCATATCACACACTGGGTTTCCAGTTTGTTTGAAAGAAATAAGCAAAAATACAAGTATGAACTCAGGAAAAGCACGTTCAGGTTGTGTTTTGTTCACGCACAGGAATTACAGTAGACCCTAACCTGCTACGTCACTAGTATGCCCAGAAAGTGCTTCCTAATATCAAATAATCCTTTGAAGACTCTTTAAAAAAAACAAGAAGGCAAATCCAAAAAGGATGGCACAAAACATATTTTTATTTTTCTTTATTTTCATCTTACACTATACAGTGCAACCCCTCATAAGACACATGAACTTCCATGCTTCCCATCCTATTCTAAATGCATGTATACAAATCTACAAGTACACAAATCTACCACAGAAATATGAATTAAAACTGAATTAAAACTACGAAAGTATCTTTTGGTGAGTTGCCTGCACATTGCTGAATCAATTTTTTCTGGACTTAAATTTTCCATTCTCAGTTTTAGTTTGTGATTTATAGATGTTTGAAGGCCAGAACAAACCAACTCTAGATGGGATCATCTAACGACAACCCCAAACTGAGAGAACAGTTGCCAAGGTAAGGCTGCCATACCCAGGGATTTCAACAATTTGAAAAAAATATCAGAAATCTGTAATTTAATCCTGGGGATGGAATAACCCCAAGAAACAGTACTGGCTAGAGAGCAGCTCTGTACAAACTGATCTGGGGCTTCTGGTGGGCAAGCTGAGCACAGGTGAGAAGTTTTGCCAAGAAGCCCTGAGCCACACACTGGGCTGCATTAGCACAAATATAGCTGGCAGATCAAAGAAAGTGATTATATCCCTCTACACAACACTGGTGAGGCCACATCTGGAGTAATGGGTCCATTTCTGGCCTCCCCAGTGCAAGAAAGACACTGACAAAGTTGGGCAAGTTGAGTAGATGGCCACTGAGAGAGCGCTGAGTTCAGGAGCACATAACAAAAATGAGGGGAAACTGAAGCAGCTGAGTTTGTTCAGCTTGGAGAAAAGAAGTCTAAGAGTGAATCTAACTATGGTCTTTTCCCACCAAAAAAGGGATGGTAAACAAAGCAGAGCAATACTCCTTTCTGAGACGTCCAAAGAAAGCACAAAAGATGATAAAAACAAACTGTTGTGCAGGATACTAATGCCCATCCTTTGAGAAATTCAAAATTCAGCTGGACAAAATCCTGAACAACTTGAGCTGGCTTCAAAGTTAGTGCCTATTTGAACAAGGCATTGGACCAGATGACCTCCCTTATGTCCACTCCCACCTAAATTATTCTGCAATTTGCTAAATAATGTTAGGAAAGTAAGAATTATTCTCATTACTTTACAACTGAAGAACAGAGGTTACATGATCATACGACATTAGCCAAGATCATAAAGAAGTTTGGATGACATAGAAAAGAGATCTTAATCCTTGAGAGTCCCTTTTTTTTTTTAATCCTAGCCACAAGACTGTTCTTCCTATAGAAGAAATGATAATCATAGAGAGAAAGTAGATTCACAGATTACACACAATGAATAAATATGTGAAGAGTGAAGTCGGCTTCTCTATGCTCTGTAGTCACTATAAAATTTGAGCGCCTGCGAAATCTGCAAAGAGTTGGTAAAAGAGAAAGTTTTGAAGGATGCAACCCTTTCTTTGCCTTACTATCAGAAAGAAAAAGTAACTAAATGCAGGTGGGGTGTTCTTAAACCTTAGGATAAACACCACGATGCTTGGTCTGCTTGGAGACTTCTCACTGGAAAAGGTCTCTTATGATTGCACTTTCCTTCTTTACTGCCCTACTGGTTGCAGTATATGAAATGTGATATATTCACACATTAAAGGAAAAGCCAATGACCACTTGGTTATCTATCTGTTAAGTATACAAAACCCGTTGACTATCTATCAGTTAAGTATACAAAAAACCTGCTCTGTACAGTAGAGATGATCATCCCTGGGGATGTATGGTATTATCAGAAAGAATGGTAAAAGCACACAAAAAAGGGGGGAACCCTAAATAGCAGATGGAGCCCTAAGGATGAAGAATTAGCAAGAATGCTGTAAAATATAGAGAGAGTCTGTCATCAGAGTTCTTTAATATAAAAATAATTATATCTGAGTCTCTCAAAATATAAAACAACAATCTTCTGTCAAAAATCTAGAGCTCTGTCACTAACAGACAACTTGCAGCAACGGAGACAAAACACAGCTACTAAAATCTCCTCCTGCCTCATACATATGTACCATCAACTTCAAACAGTGTCAAGGGATCATTTCAGCCACAACCTACACTTATTCCTCCTTTTTTCCCTCCTTCTGCTCCGTTTCTCAAAGAATTGGCTTTACAAAACCAGCTTTCCAAAAAAGCTCTCAGAGCTCCAAATGCTGCTATTGCAGTACTTGGTGATAGAACAAGTACTTGAGTATAGAACAAGTATTGCAGTACTTGAGTATAGAACAAGAGGAGGGAAGCGTTAGGCACTGTTTGGACAAGAAACGACCTGCCAAAATCCTACTCAGTCAGCTACAGCCTTGCGATGAGTGACAGCAGTGCGGGAGTGCAATCCACTAGCATGAGGCAGATGGGTAAGAGTTTATTTTTTGAAGTGCAGATCAGTGTTTAAGCACTGCCACAGATTTAGGAAAGAAATGCCTGATTTTCAGCAAGCTCACTGAGTCATAAGAATAAAAAAAGAATTTAATATTATGCGCATTTATTTTTAATTCAGCACTAATTGTCTACATGGAGCTAATATAATTATAACAATATGTTTAGCCCGAAAAGAGAAAAATGTCAATAACCAGCTACAGAAACTTAAAGCAGACGCTATCAAGTTGCTGAAGATTTACTCTAAAGGTCTATTTCCCATATGAGCTTTTGTTTTCCAAATAAATCTTTTTCATTCCACCTAGAGGCTCTGCTGCCTGGAAGAAGTGGGTCTAAACCCCACCATCTGCATTCACTATGGGCATTCAGCTTTGGTTTGCCATTACCCTACTAAGCAGAAACAATTTTTTTATTATTATTATTTAACCATTACGAAAATGTATTATATCATCTGACATCATCTTGTTGGGACAAGACATTCCAGATCTTGCTTCCTGTCTCCTGTACTCGCTCAACTACTCCATTATACCAGTCCGCAAAAGACAAGCAGCCACTACAGTATTCATAAATAGGCTCAGTCCATAGAGAAAAAGAGAAGGAGAAGGAGAAAGAGAAGGAGAAAGGGAAAAACAGCTGCAGACAACCTGCAAGAGGAGGCCACATCTGCCCTAGGCTGAAGGTCCCAGGAGCTGGATGGGGCTCAGCCAGGACTGAAAGCACAGAATCAACCTGCATTAGTAAAAACGAAGCAAAGCTCTACAATCCACCTCGCAGTGAGCTTTCTCACAGGTCCTCAGCTGCACACGGATCTGCTCTTAGATTTCTTTCAAGGTTTTCTTTCCAGCAGAAATGTGAGATAGTAAATTAATTCACTCAGTGGAACTAAAAAACTAAATAGTAAAACAATGATGAAGAAATACAAATATGGCAATGGCGGGACCTGTACAGTAGTATTTGCTATTTTTGTATGCATCAATACAATTTTATTATACAAGAGTTAAAACATATACATTTTATTAGACCAGAGTTTAAAATTTCTCAGTTTTCACTTGTTCAGTGTATAGCTCTTACAGCGATACCAGCTGAATGTTCCAGGAACATGGCATTATAAGCTTCTATTTATAGCTAATTTAAAGGCAGTATAAGATAACATTGCATTTTATTACAAGAGATCCAGAGCTCCTCACATTTCTTTGGGAAGATGGAAGAAAAAAAAAGTTTTTGTACTCTACAACACTTCCTTATTCCACATTACTCACTGCAGCATCTATAATGCATCAAGGAACTGCCATCATGTTTTGCTTATTGTCTTATCAAAAGGAACAATACCCTAGACACACTGACCTGGGTTATTTGCAGTTTTATGTAGAGAAGGAAAACCAACAGCTCAAAACTGGCTCATAAAGTAAGATAACAGCAAATGAACTACTCTCAAAGAAAACATAAAGTGTAATAAAATAAATAAATAAATAAACTAAGTTCTGCACCTATTGAAGTTTTCAGATGGAATCAATATACAGACTTTGCATTAAAGTTATCTGAAAACCAGGGAGCACCTTTTTGATAACAAAATCAATGCTGGTCTGCAGTGGGAGGTGAAAAGCAGGACTGGAGGCACCAGGGAGACTGTGGAAGGGAAGACTCCCTGCTTGGTGATGCATAGGTGGGGCTGGTGGCAGACCTATCTGCTAAGGAAATCAACCCATCAACGAATCAGTCCCCCAAATCAACCCATGAACTGCTGCCAGGAGCCGCTCTCCTACCGTGTCACACCTTGCTGTTATTTTGTCCATCACTCACATTCACAACTTGCATCACGTTGCAGAACTTCCTCAGTGTGCAGGAACAATCTTCATGAACGGATTTAGACTCAGCTGATGTAAGAACCTGGTGCAACACTGACACCAACAGCCATCCAACAAATTATATGCAATAAATTAATTGTAAACCTACATGCTTTAAATAATCTGAGATCTGATGCACTGTGTTTGTCTCCAGTATTGATCAGACAGAAAACAATGCCCCACAGCATGAGTTTCAAATGACATTAGTGGTTTGTGGCATAAAATGCGAACCATGAATTCCTCCTGTAAAAATCTTAACTTAATCTTAACACACTGCAGCTCTTCGTAAGATGCACTGAGCCACTGAAATTAGTGAAGTTATTTCTTCATGGAAGACAGAGTCAAATACCTGCATGTCACATACCTAATTTTAATAGATATGTTTTGAATTTATTGTGAAAACAGAAATCATA
>NW_010581217.1:84404-110322 GCF_000705375.1 Tinamus guttatus | reverse complement strand
TGAGGGAACAACTGGGAAAGAAGTATGGCAACGTAGGCACGGCAGCATAGGCTTCCCAGAGAGCATCAGATCCCCACATACCACACACCAGGAACAAAAGAACAGGGAATGAAAATAATGGAACAGAAAAACCTCCAAGTCTCATAACACCACATGCTGATTAAAGAACCTGGATACAGGCAACTAAAATATCTAGAAGAACAGGTAGACTTGCTTCAGAAAAAAACCCAAGAAACATGGCCATTTGTTTTAGGAAAGATAAAAGTGTAATGAGAATGGTATAAAACAGGGCAGTGGGATACTCCTACAAACTCCTCTTCAAAGCACAAGTAGTCAGCAAAAGGGCAAGACCTTAAACAGATAAAAAGAATTCTTTTTTAAAACAAGACAAAATTTTTTGGTGGAATACATGCATATAAAATATCAGCAGAATGCAAGGACTATGTTTTTTGCTAATATTTCCAGGTCCTTGGACGAGCACCAAATAGGGTTATTGTTTTATCAGGGGATAAAAAGCAGCTTCCTGGAAGGGCAGGCTATGCCAAGGTCATCATGTAGATGGCCCGAGGCACCTTAATTCCAGGCACTTGTTGATCTAGGCAGCTCCCTGGCCATTTGCACTCATGACAAGTGCGGAGATGAGCAGAGCTTTGCATCTGCTCTGAGAGCATCTCAGCAATACCAGAAACATTTGCTTCCACGACTTTTAATCAGTTCTATTACTGCCTTAATCTCTGCGGGCCCCTACACATAGGGCAAGACACGGTGCCACTAAATCAGCAGAGAAAACAAGCCCCACATCCCACTCTGACAGAAGCAGGTCCAGGAAGGTGCAGCATTTTATGGGATGGAAATGCGAAGGTCCCACCAACCTGAGCCCGGGTGACTGAGTACAGCTGGCTCCACTGTTATTTCTTCTGGCTCCCAAGGCACAAGAACAATTTATTTTACATCAGAACGATGCAATATTAAAGATTAGAAAAAGATGCTCTGGAAACTTCCCATGTACTTTACCAGCAACTATCTGCTTCTTGGCAGTCCCTTTTGTATTTGGAGAGGTCTGTTATTTTTTAAAAAAATCTTTTTTTTTTTTTTTTTTTAGTAAATAAACATATGCACATTGTTACTCACATCCAGAAGGAAGTGTGACTTTTCAGGAAAAGTGAACTTTCTGCTCAGGCAGCATCCAGTAAGATCCCAGAGATATCAGTATGCTAAAAGTCAGATTCATTAGACGCAAATTAAAAAGCATGTTACAAGATAAACTCCATTTTTTACCTCCAAAACTTTTTTTCTGAAGCAGAAATTGTACAATTTTTGAAGTACAATTATTTTCAATTGTACTTCAAAATAAAATAAATAAAACTTTTGTTTTTTAAACTTGCACTACCTCCCTGATTTTAGTGTTTATACTGAATAGAAGTTATTTATTTTTGGAGAGTGAGAGAACGAAAGTTCTGGTATTATTTTTGGCGGTTTTGTGCCTTTTCAACACCAATGCATTTTGTTCTTTTTAAAGACCTATTAGTTTTTGGCATCACAGTGTCATTATGAAGGAGATGATTTTGTGAACAGAAAGATGCTGAAGTCTGCGTCTTTATGTCATTTTATACATATATGTATATATACAATATAGATTTTTAAAGTGAATCTCATTGATTCATTCTGAGATTCCCAAACTGATCCAAGTTCTCAGCACGTCTAAGAACTAGCTCCTAATATCAGTTAATATATCATTATGTATTAACATGTTTGGAAACCTGAGCCTATCCACTTAATCATAAACACTATAGCTAAGTCTGATCCAAATTATCTGCCAAATGCTGTGCAGGAGCTGGTGCCAGTTAGGAGAATAATCTAATTCTCTCAGTTCCCAGAGCTGGGCTTTATCCAGGGAACAATCTTTTCTTCGGATTATATTTTTTATAAACTAATTTGGGGCATTTTGCCTTTGGCTTGGAACATTTTCTAAATAAAACAAAAACATTATTTTGAACATAGTATTAGCTCCAATACCATAAAGTACTATTTTTATACGGTTTTAAGAAGAAAAAAAGTTCTCACTAGATCACAGAGATAATTATAACAAAAGGCACAGTCTTAAGGAGCCTTCTCCTTCTTTCAGAAGTGGGAAACATTGCTCTGAGCAGAGGAAGGATGCAATTTCTACGCAAAGATGCCACTTCTTGCTGTGCCAGCTCCAGCCTAACTGGGGTCTGCCAGGAAAAGGGAGAGCTGCCCTGCCCCCAGATCTCTGTGCTGACATCCCTTCAGAAATTATCCAACCGCACAGCCCTGAATTTTACTAGATACTTTACAGCAGGGGCCAGACTAAACCTTTGCACCAGTAGTGGTAGAGCAGGTCACGGTTATTTTGAGAGAGCCATGTGACCACACTCAGGACAAGCCGGGTGATGAAGGGCCACAATCCTCAGCAACATGCACGAAACATGACCAATACTTGCAGGGTTGAACGCTTTCAGACACTCAAGTTGATTTCTCCGGGTACATTCTCATATACCTTTCATACTAACCTGCATGTTGTGAATTTTCTTATACCCTCTTCAGTTTGTATCAACATTACATGCATCTCAATATAGGGTTTTTTTAAGCCTCATGCAAGCATGGATACAGTAATGAAAATGAGCATTAGTTTATGATTTCCCTAGCCTTGAAACCTGAAGTCTTCTCTTTGTAAGCCCAGCAAGTACAGCACGATAAAGTAATGGAAAGCTGCAGAGGATGCTCTACTTGATTTAGGGAAACCATTTTCCTAAGCAAAAAAAGTTTTCATGTTCTCAAAAATTGCATTATTTTAAAATGTATGTATTTAATCATACCCACCAAAACTACATTTTCTGCAACATTTTTAACAAAGGTATTTTATTCGAGGCATCTATCAGTGACTGGATGAGACTCAGTGAATTTCACACTAACTATAAGCAGCCCCAACCACATTAAGGGGTTTGATGGTGGCTGTGTTTCAACTAATAACCTAAAAGTGAATAATCCAAGTATCCAATACTAATTGAGTCTCTTCAGATGGGCATTAATTAGGTACAAATCTTTGTACTCAGAACAGAACAGAAAAAAAAAGGAAAACTCAGCCAAGCTGGCAGAAGCCATTTATTTGGTAACTGTCTGAACTAACCAGTAGATCTATTGGTTGAAAGAATACTCAGAGCAATTTCCAAGAAGTCAAACAAACATAAAAATTTAATCTTATTCCAAATTTTCTACTATAATCTTTCAAACGACATGCTTGACTCAATTTTCAAGTCTTAAAACTTCATGGAAGGGTTAGTGTCCAATCAATCCAAAAAATACTCAGCAAGAGCAAGTTATGATACATAATAATAATAATAGTTTTAAGTGGTGGTTGTGTGGTCCAACCTTCCTTTCTCTTTCTTGACTTCTATTGAAAAAGTATACAGACTATTTCACATGCTCTTTTGACACAAGTAAATCAATTTGTGAGTAAAACCAAAATTGTTTTTAACAGAAAAAAACAGTAATGGCTAGATCTGAATTGTAAGAATGAAAAACCTGTGGGTTGTTTATGATGTGAGTGCTAGTTAAAATTACTTCAGATTATATGGCACAAAAAAAGAGTAATCAAAGCTAAAAATATAACACAAAGAGAAAACTGCATGATGAGATGCTATTATATATTTTAAATGATAGGTTGTGAAGTAAATATAGCTTTCTCTAAGCTCTAAAGGTTGGTCTAAGTCTGCTCTTTCTTTTATTTTCCCTAACTTCATTTTTTTTCAAATTTATGAAAATATGCGATTGCTATTACTGGACCTATTCCTTTCTTAAAGCTCCAGTGATAAGCTGCATAGCATCCTGCAGACAAGCATGCTCACAGAAATGAGCAATTGATGAAGAAACAAAAAGTTTTCTTAAAAAAAAATCTAATTTATTAGATCATCTGGAGAAAAGATATAATAAAGCAATCACTTACAATCCTACCTGGAATAAAGGAGCTAGCAATTAATGGCAAGGTATAAAAAAGCTGGATACACTTTTTTTTTTTCCCAACTAATTCTAGGAAACATGAAGAAGAAACCACACAGCCTTTCGACCAGCTGCAGTTTTGCACATTTGCTGCTTCTGAAATCCAGCTCTTTACGTGGTGGCTTCTCCAGGCCAGCTGGAAGTCTCTCCTATACACGGCATTGACACTGGGCTAGTTCAATTGTGGTAGCGAAGGTGTAGGAGATTCTGGAAGAACTCTGGGGCAGATCTGGCCCACGGCCTACGTCCTTGCTTAACAGAAAAAGCATGAAGTTTTATGCCAAAAACCACCAAGGCCACATTAAACATCTGGACATGGCCGTTCACATTCACATTTAAACATTTAGGGAAGAGTAGGGAGATTTCTTTGAAGTTGTTACGCTCCCGCAATTTCCAGGGAAGTCGGTAACAGCACTTTGTACCTTTCTGACCCTGATACTAACCACACAAACTCTACCCTCTCCTACCTCTCAGGCACTTCTCCCGAAATCTCAGTACAGACTTAGAAAAGCTGTATGCAGTTATCATTATTTATTCTCATTTTTACAAGCAAAGATACCACCAACTTTTGTATTTTCAAACAAACTTTTCTAAACAAAGATATGAAGAAACAGTTCAGCTAGTTTGTAATCAAATCACCCATCGCCACTTTAAATGCAACAAAAAAGCTGGAAAAACTACATGAATCTCCTTGAGACTGAGAAGTCTCTAAATATTCGGACAAAATCAGAAAGATTCTCTTTTTGCAACGTGGTAAGATTTATTACCGTTACCTCATTATTAGCTGTTAGTATAGATTTTGCGAAACATTCCCGTGGCCTTTCAAACTCTACAACATGCCAATTTCTTTGAGTCAGTTGCCATAAAACTTTTCTACATTGCTGGAATCAAACCCAAATTTTGTTTTATAAAAGAAAGGATATGAGTAAAAATTGTGGGTTGATTCACTGAGGATGTAACATATGTTAAAGAGTTTCCTGGTCCTGTTACTCATTATAAGAGAATTGTGATCCAGATACGCAGATATTATGGTGGCTCCATAGATTTAGACTCATCCTATTGTTTTTGGTAGTCTTCCCTTTCATCTAATCATCTGCATCTGGATTTTGCCTAAGAAAATGCATCTCTTCCAAAACCAAGCAAGCTAAAGGCATGCCATCGATAGCAGTGTGCACCTTCTCTAGCCACACGTTTATACCTTAGTCAGGAGGGCAAATTAGATCACAGAGCAAAAAACCCTTTGAATTGCTCAACTGCTCAACAATACTACTAAAAAATCTGCTGTACTTTTGTCCTTAAAGAAGATAAAAATGACATGTATATCTTATATCTGTAACTAGAAGAGATCCTGACTTTTTTTTTTTAATTCTTACTCAGAATGCTGCAGCAAAATACTCAGTCGGGTTTTGCAGTTCAAACAAATCTTTAAAGACTCTTCAGCTTTTAGTACTTTCCACATAATAAACTAAACAGGACATATACATCATGAAAACCACCCTTAAATATCTGCTAAAAATATTTTGCTGCAAAACTTTCTGATTTATCAGAAATTAGGCAGACTGAACAAGTGTACAGAGGATGCTTATTTAGATGGGCTTCGCAAAGGTTTCTGGTGATACCTCCACAGGCTCAGCAGGCCCTTTTGGGCAAATATGGGAATACACAAGAAGAACTCCACGGCCTACCTTCCATCCTCACTGGGTAGTAAGATTAGCAGTTGGGATTAACGACTCATTTAACCGTTTGCTTATTCGTTAGCTCAAGTCAAGCAGCTTGCCTGCACTGAAAGCAGCACTGATACCAAATGGCAGAAGCTCTGTGGTTCAGAGGCTTTACAGGGAGTTAGACAAATCCGCAGCTGTGCAAACTGTAGGATTGAAGGCTATGGAGTAAGAAGCAGCTAATTCACATCTACCAGGGTTTCCTAGATTTGGAATAGGCCCAGAGATGCAACTCAGTGTGAGGTAACACTGCTTAATACTAGTTGGTCGCGATTTGGGTTTTTGTTTTTGGTCTAAGCTGAAGGCTGGAATTACAAAGACAGACACAGAACATGTGATATTCTTATTCCTGCTTATGATGCTCATGCAATGTGCCACTGGGTTTTCTGAATTTCAGGAAGCTTCTTTTAGCAAGTCCAAGTTTGGGCAGTGCTAGGGGAGGGATAAGTCTGTTCTCAGCTCATTTGTAAGGAAAAAAATATTTCCTCCTTTTAGTGTCAGTTTTCAAAAAGCAGAGTTTGGGTATTTCTCTTTCTTTTTGAATTATTTAAACTGTCAAACAGAGTAAAATGATTCATTATTTGGGAAGACTGTGCGGAAGGCTGTTTTTAGCAAACATCCACAGATCTTTTTCAAACTAAAACTGTAACATCTTCTGTTCCCATCATTTTAGTTTCTTTGCCTGTGCACTGATTTTTTTTTATTCTTTTTAGTTGCTGATTTTCTTACTTCACTCATATCATAAACCAAACATATACTGTCACATATCACTGTAAGGGACGTATATGTTTTGAAGGGTTTTGTTACTGCCTCACGTCCCTTCCACAACATTTTTTCCTTTTCCCTACTCACCATATCAAACTTACTCTAGACAGCAGCACAGGGCACTTCTAGATTCATTTTAATATTCAGCATACTTAAAGAATAAACGGTCCTAAAAAGTGATGGTGTCATATTTATTTTTGCTTCACATTTCCTCTTGGTATCTGTCTCTGTGTGTTTTTTAACACATGACTTAGGCAGAATCTGTCTCCGTGGGGTTTATGGTAGGAGAAATGCATATTTAGCAAAGATAAATAGGAGGGGGATAATTGGGCTAGATGTGAAAGCTACAGAACAAAGAGGGGAAAATACTTGGGTGCATTGTTTGATTGCCACTCTAAATCATCATTTTCAGCCCAAAATGTTTATTAAAAAAAGAAATTTTGATCTTCGTTGTTATCTCTGTTTTTTATTTATGTAGCTAAGTGATTATATTTAACGCAGCTTGAAGGCAGTTGTGTTTATACAAGTGCGTGGGTCTGACTTGGAGAACTGAAGTCTGCCAAAAGCAATTGAACCGTAGAAGTCACTGAAAGTTTTCATGTCGCACCAGAGGGGGGAAAAACATAGATATTGCTGCATTTTAGCAAGACAGTCAGAAGAACAAAAGGTTTGTATTTTCTTAGAAATCACATTTCCGCAATACTGCAAATAAAACCTTTTCTTGAACTGAAACCACTTTAAGTGATGCCTCTGTAGGGACACCAAAGGAAGCAGGATGAGGCAACAGAGCAAAAAGGGAAGAAGGAACCACCAAAAAAAAAAAAACAGGAAGAGTTTCTTTCATGTCTATTCCTTGAAAGAGCTGGTTTGCTATTTTTTCCCAAGAGTCAGGCTTCAATAATCAAAGACTTCTAACCTAGAGGAGTTCACTGTCTTTTGAAGAGAGCCCTCAGCATCCCACCACGAGCAGCTACGTTCCTCAGGAAGTGAGGATGACCATCCACGAAAAATTAAAGGAAGTTGACAGCAACCATGCCCCAGTAGATGACTGACTTTGCCTTTAGCCTGACAATCACTTTGCAATCAATGGTTTCGTTGAGCTTCCACCTTTCTCAGAGGCGCCTTATCAAAGGTGAAAAATGTGCATCAGCTTTCAGCTTTACTAAATATGCAGAATTCTACTTCAATACAATAAAAAAGAAAGAAAGAAAAATTTGAAATATAAAGTTCTGTGGAAAAGCGTTGTGTGAATATGTTATTGTGATCTGAGAGGATAGAACTAAAGATAGGAAACAGCGGTGTTTAACACCTAAAGCTTCCTCTCAGATGTCAAATCCCTTTTTCATTAGTTATCATCACTCTCTTTTTCAGGCTGAGAAATGAGGCCAACTGTCTAACAACAGCACTTAGAGAGTCCTACCTACCCTCATGAAGAATGCTCTTTACTGTGTTTAACTTTACTTTTTTAAACATATCTTTAAGTATTCACCTGAGGAAAACTATTATTAAAACCACACAGCAGATTAACAAAAAATAACACACGCGCACACACACACGCTCACACACACACAAAAATCACTCTTTTGGCTGGAAGAGGGTTGGAAAAGTATGAGAACACAACACATAAATAATTTTTTGTTCAGTGAAAGAATAAAGCTGAACGAAAGATTGCAGATGAGAATATAGTTCATCACTCGCCTCCAAGGTGAGATCAGCTGCACTCACACCATTCCTGGTAGATGACTGTCCAACCTTTGACCTTCCCCAGCAGTCTGTTCCAACATTCAACCACTGTTAACATTAAAAAGAGTATTTCTAATGTGTAACATAAATCCCTTTTGCTGTGGCTTAAGTCTATTTTTTCTGGATTTATCCACAGAGGACATGCAGAATATATTATTCCCATCCTCTTTGTAGCAGCCTTGGCACATGTTGAAGCCTAGTATCACGTCCCTCAGTTTTCTCTTACCTTAACAATTGAAATACCTTGCACCAGACATATCCTCCAGTTCTCCTGCTGCTTTCTTCGGGAAGCTCTCCAGTGGTCCCTGCTATTCCTCAAATACAGAGCCCCTCATCACACGCTGCTGCATTGAGGTATTTGCAATTTCACATCTCCTCCAGTCAACACTCCCAGTAAAACATTTGCCTGTTTTTGTGGCAACAGCAAGACATCAGTCATTCAGACTTGACCAAGATATGGCTGTCGTGTACACATCCTAAAGAGGACAGCGCTGATGATTCGTGCTATAGGTAATGCAGCAAAATAGAGGATACTACTTATTTACTTATCTATTAACCTCAAGTTGTTTCTATTGCTTAAAAAGAGGAGGGAAGGGCAAGGAAGACTTTTTGCAATTATATTGGTCTTCAGTCTCTGTGGAAGCAACATTGTAAAAAAAAAAAAAAAGTCTTCAATGTTTCATCACCAACCTCATCACATTGAAGAAGAAACATGAGTGGGGGAAAAAATAAACACACACACACGTTGCCTGGGAGTATTACTTTGGAAGGACAAATCTCTGCCATCTACACAACAGACAAGATGGCAAAATGAAGCTTTCCAAATGGTAGATGTCTGAAGAAATTGCTTTGCTCCACATTAAGAGACCCCTTCCCGCATGCCCAGATTTTGGGGCAAGAGCTGCTTTTCTCCTTCTCTATGTCCTAAATGTCAGTTTTACAAAATGCAGAATGATGGAAAGAAACAGGGTTGAATGGTCAAATAGATGAAACGAATGGATGCCAAGGAGTGCAGGAACTGCCTTCAGCCTGCGCTTTTGTTGAAAATCCTTGCTATTTTTCTGCTTAAACAATGTGTCAAAAACAGTGTCAGCAATGAGAAAAAGAATATTACATAATCTAGCACCTCCTGACCTTGTTGCACATCATTTTAAATGGAAGAACAGTTTGCGTCTGCCCGAAGTATTAACGATGGCAATATATATGTAGCCAAGTTGACCTTATCCTTTCATGATGGAAGTGGTTTTTATGAGGAAGCATTGATCTCCTAAAACGACAAACTAAGTAGGTTGCAAAGAAGTAGACACGCAAGCCGACAGCTTAATTATGGAGTGGAGAAAATAGGTTACAGGCAGCTTTCAGTTTATGCTGAACTGTCACAAAAGGTCAGGCAGGAAGAGAGAGAGACAGAATATTTATGGGATGTGATGCCATCCAAAATCAACTCATCTCAATGAATGAGATGGGTCTCAGGGCTCTGACCTACCTTGGCACGCTCGCAGGAATACTGCAGCCTCCTCCCCATGCATGGGCATCTGTGCTGGCCTGAAATCAGCTGAGGGGGCACTGCAGCCGAAATGGTCATGCTAATGCAGAAGATCCCTGATTTTGGTTAGTATGTAAACACCATAGCTGTTCTGCAGCTGATCCACAATTCAGCTGTCCACACACACGGAGCGGTAGCTTTATCAGACCTTAACGGGTAGGTCAGAGCTCCTACTCCAGCAGGGCTTGAAAGGACTGCCAGTAACGAAGAAGGAACAGAGCTTCAATAACATCTGCCTTTACAACCCTCCCTGTCTGAGTTTTGAGCTTTATAACATGATATCATTTTTAAAGGAAATAAGTGTTTCTCATTAACAATTTAGACCTGATTATGCAGAATGCTGTTTAAGTAGGCAGAAATCAAGCTCTTCAGGAATTTGATACTTATCAAAGAAGCAGAAGTTATTTAGGAGTTAGCTGTAACAAATCATCCAATTAATACACTCAGAAAAGTGTGCAAAGGACAATTCTGATACTGTGAAGAGTTTAAATTTAAAAGGATATGATAAACCAGCTTCTCATCAGCATTTCTGTGGCATTGGGTGACCCAGACAAGGCCACAGACCCAGGTTACCACATGCTTCCAGGAACCCTAGTTTCAAACATAGGTATCATAGAATGGTTAAGGTTGGAAGAGACCTCCAGGTTTCACATATACAGGAGTATATGTATGCGTACACATACGTATAACTCCTGTTTATATACAGAAATACATTAACTTCCTTCTCTTCTATAGGTGGATGCACCACTTGGCTACTGGCAAGCAAGAGGACCAGCACCTCCTGGTTGCTGGTTGAGCATCCTGGAGTTTGGCAGAAAGGATGCAGCCTAACCCAAGATCACCCCTGGGCAGGCCAGGTCCACACTCCCACAGAGTCTCATTTATGTTTAGGACTCAGTAGCTACATGGAAAGAAGAATGAGGACAGCTTTATTATTTTTTTTTTGCTGTGAAACAAATCTACTCAGCTTCAGGGAGCTTGCATGGCTCAAACACAGAAATTTTATGCTGGATAGACCATTTTGTAACAAAACACCTGAAGAGAGAAAAAATAATGGTTATGTATTGAATACATATGTAAAATATTTGTGTGTATATTTTTACATATGAAACATATTCAGGCACTAAACCACTACAGTTACAGAAGGTAATGTCACCAATAGCCTAAATGTTATAATTATTTTCGAATGGAAGCGATAGCTGCAAGAAGGCTTACATTTAGTCTGCTTTTCCCTGGGGCAGCACATTCCAGCTACGTGTGTTATCCTGCATCTCTGTGGAATGCAGTAGCTGTCTGATAACAATGTACCTCTGTAGTTTTAAAAGACTACAAAGCAACCGTGCAAAGAGTAGTAAAGTTCATTCTGAATATTTCTTAGAATAAAACATTCCAGTACTATTTCATGTTTTAATTATTTTCCTTTTGAAATTTGTTTTAATGTCAATAAATACAACATCAGTAGAGATTTTCTAAACTGAATTAATGAAGTACCAAGCTATCACACCTACCCTTTGCTTTGCAAGAGATTCTAGTTGACAACTAAGCAGAAGAGACTGAAAGCAGATAAGCAGGTATTATAATAGAATAATGCACAGCAGTTTACATCCTTCATTTCAATTTAACTGTTCAATGTATTTTAACTCTCTAGACTATTCTCCAGAAGTAACTGAGTTACTTCTATGTGCTTTTTTGCTTCCAAATAAGTATGGCTTGACCACATTATTCAAGTCTCTCAGAAGCATGAATAATGTAAGTCGTAAATATATATTTTGCTGGCAAGCATTTTAATTTTTGCTGACATGCAGCAACAAAAGCAACTCCAAAATTTTCAAACTACTTCCTTGCAAGGTTTTGGAATCCATATTCACCATGGAAAGTACCTGCAGTAAATAACAAAAGAGCAAACACAAACTTCATACTTTTAAGGGCTAAGTATATATGATGGATAGCACTGGTACTTCCGGTACATGAGAAAATGGAACTACAAGTGAAAAGATAGAAAGAAATCTCTTCTGGAGGCAGTCAGAATTCCTTGGTATATGATATTGTGTTTCTAGCAGCCAATCTGTTGAGGGCTATTATGCAGGTTAAATGAATGCAGAAGGTAATGCAAGACACTACACACTCATGCATTTATGCATAAGACCATTTGTTCACAACAAAATTTAAATAAACCATGTCCTTCTTATCCCACGACTCACCCTAAAACAATACATCAGTGGGGAGCATTATCCAGCTCTGCTTAACGCCTCGTTCACCGAGTAAAACCTCACAACTCTACCTTCGGCTCATGAAAACTGGCAATTTACCTAAATTAACAGGGAATGAATCAGACCACAAAGACCTGTGGAATATCCGCTACTTGGGAATCCCACTGGCAGGGATATGGGAGTACAGCACAAGGGTAGACAACGTTGTGAACATCATTTCACAGTATGGCTTCCCTCAGCCAACCTCAACAGTTAATGCAGTTGTTCAGTAAAGGCAAAGGATGAGAGTATGTGCAAAAGGAAAACAGATAGACACTGGAGTGAATGAAATCATGTGGAAAGGGCTGGGTACACCTGAGCAAACCAACGGTGATATGCAAAGTAACAACCCATGATGATTCCCTCCAGCCAGAGAACGGTCCTTTCATCACACACATGCATGCATACCTACATATGTATGTATATTCAGCAGGGTACGGATGCTGGAACTAACCAGTCATCTCCCCAGGGAGGGAGACGTGCCAGCTTCCCCCAAGCATTCTCATGGCAGCAGACGAGGCTGCCTGAAGATGCTCCCAGCCCTTCCCAACGGAGGACGTGTCCCAGCTGCGCTATCTTGATGCAGGCGGGTGAACAGACTTTAATCCAGAATGCAGTACAATCCAGCTAGATTTCTAGGTCTAACTTCACTGCTTTCCCGTAAGAGAAAACTCCTTACAAGCTAGTTTTAAGAAACTCTATTCAAAGCAGCTTTCATTAATATCTTTATGCAGTGAAGCAGTATGGACACATACCTATACCCTGCATGGCTCTATTTACAAACTAACTTCTTCCAAATCAAGGCTGGGACTTTATATTTAGGTCAACAGTGAAAGGGAAGCATCTTCCTTGCTGCACCTAAAGTTCAATCTCTGAGAGATAACTGCAGTTCTTGTCAGATCCGAGGCTAATGAGAGCTGTGTAGATGTCTACAGCAGATCCCTTTCTATCTCCATCTGTAGCAATGTGTGGTGTTTTGTTAACGAACTGGATACAGTTTCAGGGGCAGTATAAAAATATCTGCTACGGTTTGATGCCCTCATTTAGCTCTATCTTCTTTTTGTGGTTAATGCATAATGTTAACACAAACTCCAGCTGCTCGGCTGCTCCTAAGGCCTTGTGAAGGACATGTCAATGCACGCTGGCCTAAACAAAACAGTAACACCGTGGTGGTCTGCACTTAAGTGAACATGACTGGAACACGAATTGAGCCTCCTAATGAGGGCTGCACCTCTCTGGGTCCTGACAACAGGCAACTTCCCTTGTTTTCTTCCAGCAAAAATGATGAAGTTACAACAATTCAACAATCATCATGTTTCAAACAATAACGGTCAAGGAATCTTTCTGCTGGGAAGGCACCCACAATAGGCAATATAAGTAATATGTAGCCAGAGAGTAGCTATTTTTCAGCCCGAAATAAAGTGAGGAATCATTCTATTCTTTAGATAAAAAGGTTTAAACTCTTTTTAAGATTTTGAACTATTTTTAGGATAGTGTCAACAAATGCTTGCAATACAATATTTTAAATATAACTTTCTGTTAAAGAAAGTCACATTTCTCAGTTATCTATATCTACTCATACACCTCCTTTCCAAGCTAAAGCACACTTTCTTTGGGTCTATTTAAACTTTATAATCTCAGACATCCAAACGCAAGATATTTTATTAGTGAGACACTGAGCACAACAGCATAATAAAAACCTCACAGCTGAATGAATCAACATTTGGTAAACGGATATTATATGACACCGATAAGGCAAACCTCTGCCAAAACAGAGAACGAACATTATACAGTGATTCTCAGAAATACACAGCTAAGAATTTCAGCCATAAATCTTATATTCCAAGAATATTTTTCATCATTCCTAGATTTCAAGTTTCTTCTTCAAGGCTGTTTTCATTTAGTCCTGTGAGTCTTCACAACATATAAGTAGTCATGCAAATGTGCCATGACAGATTTTTTTGTAAGCACCAAGCAAAGCTAAATTAGGAATATAAATTGTGAGCATCATGTGAGCATCCACGTATCTATGCAAATCCAGAGAATGAGCATCTTGTTTGAAACCTCCTAAATAGACTCTTTCACTTAAGAATTACTCATTCCACATGGTGGAAAGTAAAGAAAAAATGTCATTTTAGTTTTGGAGGTGACATTCATGTGACTAAATGCCAATGCATACAAAGGAGTCCTGTATACCTGAGCCAGTTGCCCCAGGCTCCCTGTACGATCAATGGAGAAATGCAGACTTCCCAAAGTAGGCAGCCAGCACAAACCAGATTAATTACATCCTAGAGAAGCATGTTTCTGTCCATCACTGCAAAAGAAGTCTAGAGGGAACAGGCTCAGCCACAGACCTGCTCTCTTGTCTACGTCTGAAGTCTGGCAGGATGTATCCCACTGTAAGTGCATATCAGCTTTCAAGTGCATTTAATTTGAAAATCTGATCCCATGTTAACTATAGGGGAACTGAAAAATAGCTTTCCTGTAATGAGAAAGCTGTTTAAATGTAAAAAAAAAAAAAAATGAATAGTCATATCCTACTTTAACTCACACACGCTCCTATATTTAATAGTGCTAATATTACACAGCATGTAGAGAACATCCTTTATCTGTGCCCAACCTGTTTTTCAGGGAATAGAAATGAAGCACAGAAACATCTAGGCTGAAGTTTTCTGAAGCACCTATTCAGCAAAATAAAAAAGGCTCCATCGGGAGCCCCTTTGTGTTGCACTGGGAATCCGTAAATCACGGGAGCTCACGGAGCTCGTGCCACCTTCTTGGTTTCCAGCTCGCTCTTCCAGTCAGTCGGCACGAACACAGGTCTGCGGTTAGAGGCGCCGGGGGGAAGCAGCAGCTGTGACTATGTGATGATGCATCATGCGCCAGATTTACCAATGCCAATGGCTTGGGTGAGTGGCCTTGCATGACAACCTCGTGTGCTCTCCATAGAAGCTGATAGGTTGATACAAACTGTGCTTCTCCTCGGCTAGAAAGTGGATTCTCAAATGCTAATCTTCAAGGCTGGCAAATATAATATTGTTTCATAGAAATATATTATCATTTCACTGTGACTTCGGCTCCCATGCTCCTGTTACAGCCTCATCAAGGGCCTTTTTTCTCCAGCCTCAAAACTCAGATGTGAAAAATGTAACTGATCTGACATGCAAATGTAAGATTTCATCCCATTGCCCCAAGCAAAGGGAAAAGGAGGGAAACAGAGCACTCTGTGACCGAGGCTGTCAAATGAGTATCAGGAAAACCAATGTCATAGCAGGTCACCGCACATCACGAGAAACCATTTACCGGCGGCAGAGCTACTTCCTCGAGCCCTGCTGATAAGGCGGGTGAGGGCTCTCACTGCACTGGCTCTCCCTGCTTTTCCAGCCCAGCAACACGAGCTGAGCTTCAGCTCCCGCAGCAGCGAACAGCACAGCTGTATATCCCATCACTAAGTCTTCTCTACACCTGATGTAGCGGGGCCTCACAGTGCATTTATTTCAGAAACATCCCTCGCTGTTACTATTTGTTACTATACAGTATCCGAGCTGGCTGCCCTCTGCTCCACTTTGCCTTTGGTTGCAAACCAGGCACAGGCCAAGTTGTCTGCTTGCCCTTGACATACAATGATTTCATTTCACAGGATTTTCAGTCCCCTATGCACCTTGGACTCATGGTCGTCTCATAAAGGAATCAGAGCTGAACAAATTCCCCCGGGCAAGACTCCGGACTGCAGGACTACGCTTGAGCACCTCCGTCTCATTTCTTGTAACAGGCGACTTTCTCACCATTTGTCTTCAAAAGCAATTTGGCAGGATACTGACTCCACAACCCCTCCTGCACGCAAGCTTGCAGCAGATGCAGGCACTCAATCAAACACAGAGCAAGGCAAGGAGAAAAAAAAGGAGCATGGCAGGCAATTATCCAGAGGACGAGGCAAAGTCAGGTGAGGTACCATGCAGTCCTGCCCGCCTGTCTGCCTCACTGCCTCTAAGAGCCTCCAAAAAGGGGCAGGTTTCTACCTAAAAACAAGCAAAACATTGAAAACAAATAGGCATATTTGGGACAGGACAATCACAAGGGAGCTGATTCAGCTTAATATTTTTCAAGTCCGGTGGTAATACTGTCACCCCTGGGGTAACAGTCACCCATTGGGTAACACAATGAGTCTGAGCTCACCTGACACTGTAAAGCATCCTTTATACTAGAAGCCAACAGATTATTGTCTGGAAATGGGTTTTGAGAAGCAGCCACTAGTTATGGTCCACACACCACTTTACATTTTGCCTTCAGGAGGTAACATTTCAGTCGGAAAGCAGACAGTAATCTGATGCAGACAAGTGACAATAAAAATTAAAAATAAAGAGGCACCAAAGGAGTTGTGACTCTTTAATAACTAATAAAATTATGCATTACTTTTCCTATATATTTCTTTGAAAGATTCTGAAAATTGGTGCATGTATGAAGAAGGCACCAAAAAAAAGGGAAGATAAATAAGCCGGGGAAATACAAAATTACCCAAATGTGTTAATATACATATCACAGTTGTTTAACTAGCTTAATAATGTCATTTCTTAGCGCTCACACTTAGAACAGATGGGATGCAGCCCATGCAGTCCTCATGCTTAAAATTAAAGAACACTCAATTTTCTGCTGATGAAGCTTTTAATCATCCAAGACTCATAGTCCAACAGTCAGAATTTTAATTTAGTGACTCAATTCCTTGGAGTGATCAGATAAAGAAAAGCAAATAACAGCATTCTCCAAAGCACGGATTCTAGTAATCTTCACTACTAGTAGCAAGCCAGCAGACGAGCTACATGTTAAAGGAGATAATGGTAGCAGACAATAAAAATTCTTATTCAAAGGGCTCTCTGCTGGAGTTCAGAGATTTCCAGCAGTCCTATTATTAGGGCCTAAAGTCACTGCCATTAGTCTTTGTCTTACTAGTCAATGACAAAACACCATTTGCCTATAGTTGGGGGAAGAATCATTTTGGCAGAGGTGCTATTCTTTAAACACAGCACAACATAGTCACCACTCAGATTAAAACACTTAATTAAAAACTGAATAAATTATTTAATGCTGTATTAGGTTTACTACAGCATAAGTAACCACTTAAAATTCTATAAGAAGATTCAATTTAAATGAGAAATCACAACCACAGAACATTTATTTTTGCAAGTGGCTTTTATCATTTGCTTGTAACAGTTTGAAATGTTTCCCTGCTGATTTGGGCAACTTCCTTTGGTGAATAGAATGGTACTCAGTTTTTAGAAGTGCTCCTGCCCTCATCATTAAGATCATTTGAGTTGTCGCAGTTAACATGAAGGCTTATAAACCAAGTGCAACTGCATCGAGGAAAGGGGAGAGTGATGTATGATTCTTACATGCTTCCCCCTCTCCTATGAACCTCATTACAGTGAAATTGGATTATGGTTTTGCACTGAAATCTCTGAGGCATTGAGGCATTAGCAGGGCTGATGAGAGATATAACCAGCGCAGCAAAACCCTCACAACTTCACTATGCATTTGTTTTAAGCTTTAAGAGACCAACTTGCTTCTCTCCTGCCCTCTGCTCCCTGTACATCTGCCATTTCCAGTTCCTCCTCCTTCTCCCATCCACAAAGTCATTAATATTTTATAAGTTATTTACATGTAAAGAGCTGCTCCAGGGTACCCAGTACTCTGTGTAAGTCACTGGCAGCAGCTCATGGAAGGGCACAGGTTTCTTTGGCTTCAGAAATCGAGCAGGGTGTTTGGCAAGGGCTTTCCAACCGTGGCCTTGTGGCAATGCTTGGCCATGCCACTGGACCTCCTACCTGATGCCTCCTGGCCAAGACCAGCTCCTCAGTGGCACTCCACTTCACATACCCTGACTTTCAGATGTTTACATTTAAATCTTGCTCTGGGGTATTGAGATCCTAAGTCACTGAGAGCAGCCCTTCCCTACAGTGCTGCACGAGGGGAGGGCCAGCCTCTGGAATAAGCACTGCTCTCCAAGTCACTTCCCCAACGGGTAAGAACATCACAGCCAGCACGAATGCAGAGACTGCGACTACTTAAAGCAGGCTCAATCACTAAAGTTTAATCCCTACTTGGCAGGGTACTTTTTTTCTTTTTTTTGGTTGCTTTTTCTTGAAAGCTGGCAAAATGACAACTTAAGAACAGCTGCTTTTTTGTAAGGCTTGATATGTCAGAAAATCTATCTCAAATGACCCCAAGTCTCCAAGACTGATTTTACCCTTTGCTCTTCCAGAACACAACAAACTTCGGGCTAGACTGAGTTTGCACTTTGATCTTTGAAAGGAGGATGTTCAAGAATAGTAGAGAAAATCCCACTATATAAAAAAAAAGCTATTAGAGGGGTAGGAAAAGGGAGAAGGACTGAGGAAGTCTAAAATCCCTCAACATCATCCTCTTTCAAGATGCCCCAACAGCTTTTGCTCTCCTTGCAACATGATCAATATTTCAGCCGTCTCCTTTGCGGGAGACCATGAATCTTGTACATGTATGAATCTTGTACATGTATGTGCAATTTCCTTCAGGTTGTTCAAAGAGCTCCTGCTTACAGAGAAGGCATCAATGAAACTTGCTTTTACTTGCTTTTCACAACATTTTCAAAAGTTCCATAGCTGGATTACAAAACAGCGAGAGGAAAGAAAGAGGTGAAGAGATCTTAAGATGAGGGCATAGGGTTGACACCTCCCACTCAGCTTCCTCGCATATGCAAAACCTTAACTCCAAGTTTTATAAACAACAGTAAAGGAGAACGTCCAGAGGGGACACAGCCCTCATAGTCACTGCAGACAGACAGACAGACTGGAACGACAGTTACCAAGACGTTAATTGGAACCTGAGTCGGGCTAACGTTAATTGCTGCCTTTCTTTCATATGTTGGCCAAGGTTCAACCCAGGTCGGCTCTGGGACCAGCCTCACGATGCTTCAGAAATTGGTGCTGCAAGAGAGCCCGGGAAGCTGCGCAAACAGAACCAAGGAGAGCAGAAAGGCCGAGAGAAAACGAGAAGTTCCCAAGCCCCATGCAGGGACAAGCTGTCCCCATGAGGGAACGGTTCTTTCCTTCCCCAGAGGACACTTATTTTGTTTATCCGAGGGGTCTGGTGAGCACTTTCAGATGTTTGCATATTCGGGAGCTTGCCTCCATTAACTGCTGAAGTGGAGAACTGCTTTGTTAGCTTTTTTTTTTTTTTTTTTTTTTTTTTTTTAGGGCTCCACAACTGGATGTTTTCTTTCAAAGGAGATCTTACTTAATATCATTTTTTGCAACAGCACTAACTAACCCTGGAAATATGACTGTTTATGTAACCAGGTGGGGTCCCACCCAACTGAACTCAGCATTATTCACCCCTGGCCCCGCTCCAGCATTTTCCCCAAGACACTGGCGGGTGGATTTCATTCCTGTTAAGCTCAAAACAAAACGCAGTGGCCTGAGCTAGCCCTGAACTCCTTTCCGAGGGTCCTTCCTGGAGGATCCCCTGTGTGCCTACCACCCTCCAAGGGGGGAGACCCAACCTCTTCATGCTCCTAACTGCAAACACGTGGTGTTGACAGAGGGCTGACAGCACGATTATTTTTTTCCCTCAAGGAAGCAGATCTTCTCATTTTCAAAAGGGTGGTTTTGATAAAGTTGTGTTTGAAGAGAGAGTTGAAAAATCAGTTAGCTCTTAAATATTTTAAGATACATTTTTCCTTCTGCCTGTATCTCCTGTAGCCGGTGACAGCCTCCAGGAACTGTTTAACTCAAACGCCGAGCACAGACTTGACTTGCAAGAACAGACCCCACGTTCCATGCAGGCCGTTTCTTTTGGTTTCATCCATCCTAAGCTCTGCTGGCAGAAACCACATTAGAGACAGCGGCAGCCCAGCAGCCGTCCCCCTCTCCACCCACCAAGATGTCATCTATAGCCATTTATTTTGTGCAGCTGAAGCAATGTCTCTGCTTGATCCCAGCTGCTTTGCTGTGCACACACGAAGTAGGACTATGAGGACTTTATGGGACTTGACCCAAGGGAGGACTTCTGTAGCTGTTCTCCTGATGGAGCTGTCTTGCTTGGGGCTCTGAACTCTTAAAAACCTTCCAAACGGTTGCATTTTAGCCTTCTCGCCCCTCCCTGCCCTGCTTTGGCCATGCAGTGGTGAGAAGAGCAGCAGCTGATGCCTCCTTCCTGCTGCCAGCTCCACCATGGGGCCACCAACCTCCAGCAGGGACGAGGCAGGCAGCTGGTGACAGCGGCCTCCAAAACCACCCGGGACGTCTGTCAAACCCTCCGTTCAGCTGCCAAAAGCCTCTCAGCATCTGAAAGATGATGAAACCTGGGCAGGTTTTGGGCGGGATTTGCTCTGTCCCCTGGGAAGGGGCTGGGAGCTGCGAGCGCTGCTGAGGCCAGTGTCCGCTCAGCTCCCGGGGCAGTGAAGCCGGTCAAACCTGCCACACACAGGAAAACCTTCAAAGTCATTCCCTCCACAGCCAGCTAGATAACACCCGTGATTTATTCTGACACATTTTGCTAAAAGTATTTGACGTTGGCTAAACATTTGCCTCGCACACCTGTTATTGCATGTTTTTTACAGCATTCCAAGCCCCTCTGCCCAAACATGGTGCACAGGTAGCTTCTGCCAAGAATTTGCTAGTTAAAAAGCACAGAAATTACAGGTCATACCCTCTCCTGGACCTCAACCTAGCAGTTTTCATTTCAGCGTCTAAATCTTTTACTTGCTAGGAAAACAACTGTAAATATACATCAGCAATTTATGTCAGAAAACATGTGTGCCAGAGGTGGCTCTAAGATACATCATCTATATCTACACACACATTGTGTGTGTGTGTGTATAGGTAATATGTGTGTGTGTGTGTGTATAAACATAAATACACATGCGTGTGTATGTGTATATATATATATATATTTCTGCATACACACACACAAATGCCCACAAAGGAAGTTAAATTCCACACTAGCAATTTTGCCTGTCGTAATTGCTTCTTCTCTGCCAGTTAGCTACAATTTTGCCTGCAAGGAAGGAAAGCATTAAATGAGAACCTGCCAGCTGTATGAGCCCTGGAAAGGAAGGAGAGAAAGTGGCACTTGATGCAGGTGGCGGGACAAGGATAGCAAAGGAACATGAAAAAAGCAGTGTCATGGTCTGAGTGACAGTGAAATAAATCTAACAGCGCAAATTGTTTCAAATTTAAGTAAACCCTAAAATCAGACCAAGGGCAGTAGGAGGAAACAACCAACAAAACACAACAAACAAAAATAATACACTTACAAATTGTTAATAATGTTTTGCATGCTGAAAAGTAGCCACCACCTTCTAAGCTTGCTTGAAGAGAAAGACTTACAAAAGCCTGCACACACATTCCCACAAGAAATAACAGACTGCTCCATCTGATAAAGCTGCATTATTTCAAAGAGCCACAGAAGGCAGAAAAACACTTCTTTCTTCTGCAGTACTTAAAATACCCGAAAAAAAAAAATCTAACTGCATTAACTCTTCCTTAGTGAAAATAATGTTCAGGGTCGGAACAAGCCTGGAAAGTATCAGCTGTTAAAAGCTGAAAACACCAGGGTTTGTGAATGACTTGTTAATGATATTGAGATTAGTGCAAGTCTCTCTCAGTGCTTTACAACCATCATATTTTATTAATCAGACCAACATCGGCACCCTGTAAAAATCAAAATCTGTCTACAAAGCCAGCACACATGGGGAAAGCTCACCCACGTTCGCTTTATTTTAAACAAAACCTACAGTAGCTCCCATTGTTTGTTTGTTTTTTCACCCAGACCAGACAGCATGTGGCTTATGAGCCCATTGATGGACGTGATAAAGCTCATGCCAGATCTGATTGATGATGGCGCTGGGAAATGCTGCGAAGGTCACTCCTTAATGCTCCCTTCACAGCTGGTCCTGGTAAGCAATGCTAGAGCAAAATAAAATCTGGATATGCTAATTGCTAATAATAATGGAAATTACATCTCTACCTCTCATTACCTTCCGTTTCATTTTTTGCTAAAACAGTAATGCTGCAAGGGCATGTAACTGATGGGAAACTAGGTAGGTACGAGATTAAAAAATGGACAAAAAAATATCCACCCAGATAAAGCAGCCAAATAATGAGCCAGGTACAGACAGGCCAGAGTAGTTTACCAAGGAAGCAGCATAATAAATAGCTTTTGCCATCCACCTCCCTGCATAACTGAGATAACATATACTCTGTGAAAGACTAGTGTTGTCCCTGATAATGTGAGCACAAAAATTAAGCTACCTTCCCAAAGTCAGTTTATTTTTAAATGAACCAAGGAAGTATGTTTATTAAAGTGTTTGCTGCATAGGGAGAGTTCAGTGGGCCAGAACATCAGCCAGTCACGTAGAAAGATGGCAAAACCCTGTTTTCCATAAGCGTTTAGATGTGATTGGAAAGCGATAGAGACTTTGGGGAATTCAAAACATGATACAATGGCAGTGTCCTAATGAATAATATATACTTAGTGCAACCCATAGCAATGCAAAATGCTGTGTGTTGGGTGGGGAGGAACTCTGCTATCCTTGAGACATCAGCTAAATTAAGCATTAAGATTGAAATCATATGTGCACTATTTTCTGGCACTTAACATTAACGTGTGAAAATATTTTTATTCAGCATTTTGTACTCATAAAGTTTTTACACAATAAGGACATCACTGACATCTGTCCTGCAGAAAGACAGCCATTATCACTCAGCTCAGAAATACATCATGGCACAGACATGTTGGCAGAAGATATCCCCAGATATGAAAACACCCCACCACTATTTTAGCTGTCCTTACAAAGGGAGTAACACACTAATTTACTTACTTATTTTTAGTTTAGAAAAGCGATTTCAAGGCGGCAATCCTACACTGTTTTACTGACAAACATGCACTATCAAGTCTGAAGATACTGCTATGTCCAAGAGTGGTGTGTTTACAAAAACGAGACTGTAAGAAAATCCTCTTAGGAGTTTCTTTCCCAGATTTCGTGACGGGCAGTGGTAGAACACACAAAGCTATCGATCTGTCCCTCCACAGCCTAGCGTATCCTCCCGGGGCTGCTCCAAGGGCGATGAGCACTGCGGCTCATTTGGGCAGTACTGGGTGTTAGGGGAGCTCAGCAGCTTCAACAGTGGAGCAACCTTCTGTCAGGGTGGCACAGGAGCAAGGGAAGGCAGACAAATTATTTTTCGGTCATTTAGTGACTTTGTTTCTTGAAATCTCTCTGAAAAAGGACTTGTGTCCCCAGATGGGACAAGATATTTCCTCTTTCCATAAATCCTGATTATCCTCCTGCAACCCTATGAATGAGCCTTTCCAGCACACGTTTCAAGACCTGAAGAAACTCAATGATCCACTTACTACTCAGAGAATGAAAACTATGAAATCTTTAAAATCTGTCTGTAGTGCTTTACACTGCCACTGCACATGCAGCACAAATGCAACGGCCCAATGTATAAATGAGCACATGTATGTGCAGGTGCAGCGTGACAGTCCCGCACACCGCGTCCAGGGTCACTGCTGCACAATCACAGCCACGTGTTTTCCTACCGGCTCATGGCGTCGACAGAGAGGATGGACAATTCCCTTCATTGCTCTATGCAGACACTCCCCAAAAAGACCCTGTGATGATATTAAAGACCTACACCTGTGCTGTGACCAGTTTAGGGCATTACATACTAGAAAACTTAATCCCTGCTGAATTTGATTATTTGGGTAATCTGCACAGACTTAGACCGGAAACACGTTCAAGATTTAGCTTTTTAAGTCCTGGCTGAAAGTTCACAGTGACTCTGCCATACTTTGGTTGTCTTCCATTTTTCTATTATTTTTGTTGGTTTCTGGGTTCAGCTGGAAGCGCAAGAGCAGCAACCAGGAATACTACCTACGGCATGTGTAAAAGGCTCATCTGCCCAACCCAAACAGACCAGTCCTTCGCCAGCTGAGACACTGTATTTGCAGATGAACCCATGAATCAGGGTAGATTTTGTGTGTGAATCAGTGCTACGTCAGGGCTACAGCACAGCTAGGTGTCATTCACTCACAACGCATGTTGAACTGCATGACTCCAAGGGATGCACGGACCTGCTGAGAAGTTGAACACAGACTTCAAGGCGACTTAAGGCACAACAACACAAAATTAACTGATGTGTATGGTAGATTGGAAGCTGAAATCCTTGCAGTCTAACTCCTGCAAGGAAGAGCATCTCCTGCAGACCCACAGGAAAGCGTCCCGTTCCTCCCCCCTCCACTAACACAAAAAGCACAGCTTTGAACAAAAAGCTGCCAGCTGAGCACCCTCAGGGTTAACCAGGCTCCCACTGACAGACACATCAGATAGGAAACTTCTGAAAACGGCCGGAAATTAAATCAGTAGATTGCACAAAGCGGCACTGAGCTGCTGGCTCTTTGTCCTGGGGCAGCATCTCGGGTGTCTGCAGCAGGACGGTTCCTGCCTGCCTGTCCCTCGTCCCTCCCAGCAGGTCTCCTTTGTGCCACGGAGAGGACAGCACAATTAGTCGCGTGTCCTTCCCGCAGAGCCCGGCTCTGAGGTCAGTGATAGCCATTCACTCATTTTCTTAATGCCTTGGAGAATCCTTCTTAAAATTTGAGAGCTTGAGGAGATGCAAAAAATCTCTATGCTCAGTTTCTAAGACTTTATAACAGCCTAAATAGGCTAATGTATTGAAGTGCTTCCACACTTCACCCTTCCTTGCTGCTGCTACTTCCAGAAAACACAGCAATTTTGATTCCTAGAGCTTCCAAATCCCTTTATCTAAGATCTGCCCGAGAAGTAGGGAGGCTTTTCCATTCTCTGTGCTGCTTCCTGGCAAACACCCGCCACGCTGCACCTCTCCTAGGGCACCACTGTCCGCTCAGGGCTCACGTGTGGCTTCACCACCAAGAGCGTGGAGGATCTGGACACACACGGATGACTGAGGACGATTTATTCCACAATCAAATTCCAGGTCTTCTTAGACCCACCTGGTAGCTATAGCCCTAGAAAGCCTACTTGGTCTGTAAAGCAACATGAGCTCCTTTCCCATCTCAGTTTGGAAGGGAAAAGGGAACTATCTAAAAAGAGAAGGGAATTGCATGGCTCTTCCTACTGAAGCTACCAGGACAGCACTGAAGGATAGATCCACCTGGCTCCCAAGACATTCTCGTACCTTCTACATCACCCTATCCCAAATCAACCTAGAACACGAATTTCACGGCACTGCTGTCTTCCTAAGAGAAACAAGCAGCTCCCTAGATGTCAAGCAAACAGCAGCAGGACACCTGCGAGGGCAGGATGCTTCATTTATGGAAACTATCTCCAAGAACAGAACGAATCCCTATGTGACAATTTTTCCTATGGAACAAAACAAAGAGCCACACAAAGAAGAACTAAGTATGCCGGCTGGGGAAGCTCCGGACTGCAGCACAATATGTAATTATATTACATTATATTGCAGTCTGGCCTCAGTTGAAAAGCTCAAGCGCTGCGAAGGTGCGATAAATAAACCAGATTCAAACCTATGAAGCGCTTGCCGCATCAGACGGGTTATACAGGACCAGGGGAGAGCTTGGCGGGACGCGTCTCCCGCGTGGTGCCGTGCCAGGGTGCACAGGGCAGGGATGCCCCCGGGGATGTCCCCAGGGCCTGGGGAGACGGGGTTGTCCCTGTGGCCGGGGGCCGGGCAGTGTCCCCAGGACAGCAGAGCCGCGCTGGGCTGCTCCCCTGCCTGTTTCCTTCCTGCTGCCTAAAGCTTTGGCAAGTTTCCCCTCCACGGCGCGCAGAGCCGACACGGTTAAAACCGAGTTTCCCAAAACCCACCCATCCCAGCGGCAGGAATCACACTACG